>LATX02000013.1:600000-1008471 GCA_001466705.2 Moniliophthora roreri | reverse complement strand
GTGTTCTAGACTCTATAATTTGTATTTTCTCTTTTCTAAGTCGGGTATCTATGAGTGGATGGCTGTATCTGTCCTGTTTCTTTACAGCATTTCCCTTTCTAGTATCTGCACATCAGCAGAGGCCTAGATGCCAAAGTTTCCAAGGTCGGAACATGCTGTCACTGTTCCTATCTCCTTTGACAATGCATGCTCAGTCTTATTTAGGACCTCTTCTGTGTTAGATACTCTTCATATGTCTCATTGTATCTGTCTGTAGGTAGTGGATGTCCTTTGGAAGTGATTTCTTTCTTTCTGAGCTGACTTTGTACCTAGTTAGTTTATCTCATATTGTTTAGCTGCGGGTGCACTCTTTATTAAGTGATTACCTGCTTTGACTTTGATCCATATATTGACTTTAGAGGATGATCATTTTATGATTGTTCCTGCTCTAAGTCGTCTTTCTGTTTTGATGTCTCCTCTAAGTACCTCTGTACTGTTTGACTGCATGTTGCACTTTGCAGATGTTATAGAAAGTTAAAATAGAAATTAAAATCCCATTGATAGCACTCTGAGAGCTTGGTTAACTAGCCAATGTGTTTATTAGGCCATAGTTAGGTTCTCTACAGGTTTCAGAAGTGATCCACTTTGGATCTGATACATAGATAAGTCAGAAAGTACAGCTTAGACACCTCTGTATAGCATATCATATAGCTCTTCATACTTTCCAATGCACTATAGCTTCTCTAAGGCAATGACTAGCAGACTGGGCTCACTCTAGTCCTTATTACCCATTATCTTGTGTCATATTAAAGTGTTCTGATTCAAAAGTAATGTAAAACAAATGAAATTGGGTCTTTTCTAAGTTTGCCATATTACCACTCTCTAACCATCTTTCATACACCTGGCTTCCATCCACTTTGAGCCTGTTTCCCAGCATCCTTCTGTACATGCAACTCATCTATCATCATAGCATCTTCTTCCTCTGTCCAATTGCACCTAGTCTTGGAGGAATCCTGCATGGCTCTATTGTCATCATTGGCAGACTTCTTGCAGTGCCCCATATGTTGAGATGTTAAGAATCAAGGGAATAATAAATGTGTGGTAAAATGATTGACAGAAATGGTAAAGAACATGAGGATGATGAGACATCACAGGCGAACACTGGGTGTGACAGGAGAGAGTGGTGCTGCCAAACAGTATTCTTCCTCCCAGACCTGGTGGATTACTCAGCACTGACATTCACATAGACTGGACCAGCCATATGGCTCAATTTTGGTGCAGTCCAGGTTCCTTTCCAGTGCCACCAAACAGGCCCTAAGAGTCCAATGCTAAGGGAAGCATGTAATAAGTAAAAGAGTACTAGTACTGAGGGAGACAAAAATGGGAACTAGGAATGTATAAGTGTTCAGAAGCAGGAAGAAACATACAACTATAATACAATAGAGTTCATCAGTCAGAAGTAGGCAGAGATATAGAAGGAATGAGGAGTCTGCAGAGAACAAATGGGCATGATGTCATAGTAAAAAAAATGTAACAAACACTACTGTCTCTGAAAAGCTATTGGAGAATTCAATGGAAATGCTCTGCAGAACCTGTCTCCCCACTATTAATGGCTCCAGCAGATGTCATTGTGGGAACTTGAATAACTGAGCCAGGCAAAGACATTTCAACTGTTGTTACTGGGGCTCCAGTTCCAGTCTGTACTGGATCACTGTTGACATCAAAAGTCAAATCTAAAAGCTATAACTGGTATGAAAATGGTTCTGGTCTGCAGTAGGTTCCATTTGCTTGTGGGGGTCTGCAGATAACCCATACGTGATGTTCCAGAATATTGAGTAACTAACCAGATACATGAGATGTGTTTTGGATATAGAAGAGGCCTTACTTTACAACTTGATCAAGCAGCCATTCACTAGTGGCTGCTCCTATCACTCCTGTTCAACAATCTACAGTCAACTGAAGTCATCAGGTCTCTAACCCCCTAACGACAGCTTAGTACTAGATGATGCAGCTTTGAATACGTAGGAATCAACTTGTTTTGGCCTAGACTCTACATCTTCCCTCGCAGTATTCAAATCCGTTTGAAAGCTGCTAAACGCAATGGAAGTGACCTCCCGACCATCATCTGAGCTCCCAGAACCATCTGCCGAGTATACCATGGTATCGATGGCAGAACGTTGAGCATGAACCAGACAAATGATGATAGTGGGGTACATTCCCTGTAGGGTACCAGTGTTCTTGATAAGTCGTGTTTCTTCTGGCTAACAAATGTACTCACCACTATAGAACTTGATTGATACGAGAACACGGTTTGTGCAAATTGTAGACCGGGATGAAGGTTGATGGCATCCTTGACTGCAGGAGTGGCAAGGATGACTTGAGCGAGCTATACGTCCGTTTGCTTAGCTTCAAGCCTGACGTGCGAGATTGGATGTTGCCTTACGAAGAACACGAAGTAAGCTAGTCCGCTTTCGAGAAGTAGAACTATAATACTCTCTGCTCTCGACCTCGTCGATAGACGAAGATCATCAACTCCATGAGCTCTCGAAATCCTCAAGTAATTCCTTCACAAAAGCGAATTATACGTAGACGTCAAGAGTAGACACTGCGTACTCACCAAACCTTGATTCCAATCAAAAAAGTGGCAATTGCAGTTGTAGCAGCTGGCGTCGCATACGAAACAATCTGTACATCCCTACAAAATGGAGGATCATTAAATGATCCCAAAACGATACTCCCGTTGAGATTAACAACACAGTGGGTCAATATTATAGACAGCGCTGCCACCGTGTTAAGCGTCAGTGCACCCGGGCCAAATTCAAGTTTTTGGACCGATACTTACCAAACGAAGTCAACAGCAAGGCAATCGGCGCAATCATAGCTGCTATCCTCCAATTACTCAAAGCCCAGAAAGCGTACACTCGCCATACTATGACACCGTCTCCGAGAACGGTCTACACACCTGTGTTAGCATCAGTCTGAACCGAAGACAACAGTCAGGGGTGACTCGCCATGTAGGAATAAATCAAATCCTCAGCCGCGACTCTGGGTGCCATAAAACCACGGGCGCGCTCGTATTTCACGTTCAGATCATCCTCTGGGTCTTTTACGAGCGTAATTCGTGTTTCGGCGACGAGGAGGACGAGATCGATGATCGATAAAGTGAGGCATAGCAAATACATGATAGCCACTACCGTCATTGTCACGATAGGGACTTTTCTCGCCGACTGCCGTTTCCGACTGTCATGAGAAGAAGAATTTTTGGTTCACCAATGAAATTCGCGGCAAACAGAGGGTCCTTACTTGCCAAGCAATATGGTGCCTGCTTTAAGCACCAACACCGAGTACACTGCTAAAGTCGTATCACTACTCGTTAGTTAAAAAAGATTTGCTTGTCCGATGGTGAGCACGCACTGATCAGGACACCCTTGACGGCAATGGCGACTGTGGATTTGACCAAGTCGTTGCCGATATTCCTGAGGATCGCTGTTGAATCGACTATCGATGACATGAGTTACGATGACTTTTACGGCAAGGCTTGGAATACTGGACCTTCTATATATACGAGTGCTTTTCAGTGCCTAGTAGGGCGCCCAACTCTCAAGAAGTTGATTGTCAAAGACCACCAGTGTCAACTTGAAAGGCGATGTTCGACATTCTTCCAACAGAGGTACGAACGTGATACGTTGAATTTAGCAAAATAATATTACGACAAAACAGCTGGAACTTTTACCACTGTGACTCAAAAGTTGAAATGGAACTGACGCGAGAACTCCCGCAATGACGTGCACCGTTTGATCCTGCCCGCACTGGTCACAATCGGGAGAAGAAAAACTACTCAGCTTGAACTTTTCCCGCTGAGGTTGAGGTCGAGTGGTTCCTTGTCCTGGGCCAGGGAGTTGTGAATTGCGATTTGCGATTGACCTCGCAAACGTCAGTATGTGTAGAGCCACTGTCCGTGATGAAAACCTGCTAGACCGGCGTTGACTGAATCCCGAGGCACTGGCAAACAGTATCCCTCCTACATTGGTACAAACGCATGTTGATCTCAGATCCAGAGTAGGCGCCGGTGCTGATTAGAGCCCGTGGAGACTCGGATGAGATGCAATGGAATTTTGAATTCTGATAAACGTAGGTATGAAGGCGAGACGAACCGCCAATCTTGGCCTCATTCTCCCAGTACCCTATGTCCCCTTGCTCATGATACAGCAGAGACCTGTATACTCAGTGGTCAAACATTCTTATTTCAAGACACACAGGGACATGACTCACACTTCCAGGACCTAATTCCTTCTTTCTGTTCGATTGTCCCAGCGGAATCCCAACGGTTGACTTCTCCAATACGTCTTCCTGGCCTTTCTCGGTAGATCCATCATGCTATACGAAGGAATGGAACATGTCAATTGAAGCTATGATCATCGTTCAATGACTCATGTCGAAGAGATACGACAGGATTCCTGATGAGCCTCTGTGAGTACCAAACCTTGCCTCGGCCTTGGAGTGTGATGGAGTTGAATTCACAGCCCTGCGATCAAGAGTCGATTGATTGATTTTCACTGTTTCACACGTTTCTCCTCCGAGTCCGCAATCCGCAGGCTCAAGCGCTCAAGTCGCAGTAAGCGCAGACATCGTCAAAAGATATAAGCAGGAGAGGGCCTTTTTCAGAGATTAAACATGGCGGTCAACCCAAACGAAGACACTGAATTGTACGTTCTCAACCCTTGGCATGCAAACCAATGCTAATCTAATACCTGGCAGCAACGACGCTCTCAGAGCACACGGCATCATTCCTCCTCTCCCTCCACGTACACCTTCCCCACCTCCACCCCCTTCACCTACATTCAGCGACATTCTTAACGATTTTACACCCAAAGAACTAGCTGAAATCAGCGAGGACGCTCCTGATGAAGAATCTCAACGGTTGATTGAGCGGTATCGCCTTGAACGAATTGCACAAGATAAGGCATTAGAAAAGAAGGGAAGATTTGGGAGAGTGTTTCCTATTGGAAGGGACGATTATACGAGGGAGGTTACGGAGGCTAGTGAGGTTGATGAAGAGGGCGAGGAAGGTGAGGGTAAGGGTACGGCGGTTGTGTGTTTTTTATATAAAGACGGGTGCGTCCCTTCCTTGGGACCTGGGCCCTGGATTTCTACTCAACGATGCATGCAACAGAATCCCCAGAAGCGACCGCACATTCGAACATATCCGAACACTGGCAACGCGATACCCACGAACCAAGTTTGTGTCAATCGTTGGAGACAAATGTATACCCAATTTACCGGATACACGGATACCGATGTTGATTGTGTATAAAAAGGGTGAGATACGGAATCAGGTTGTTGCGTGGGGTGCTGATCGAGAGCGGAGAATTGAAGGTCTGTTCTATGCTACGGCGATGTACTATAGCTAACGTGGACTTTAAGAGTTGGAAGCGCTGCTACTCGTAACAGGAGCTCTACATCCTCCGGAACGTCAAAGACCAGAAGAAAGAAGAGGGCATAGTTCAGAGGAAGATGATGATGATGACGACGACGACAGGAATGCACGGTCAAAAGCAACGTCGACGAATGGGAGAGCACAAAAGAATGTTCGAGGACCAGCGAAAGGCAACAAGGGAGATGATTCGGATTCAGAGTTTGAGTTTGATTTGTGATTTGTATTACTCTGTCTATGTCTATGGATGGGCAGACGCATACCTACGCGTGACGTCACTGTGTCTGAAAATTGCTTTGGCCGAGGTAAACGTCCAGTGCAAGTCAGCAGCAAAGACGCACGATCGCAAGGCGTTGGCATCAATATCCAGGACAACATCACCGTCGTGATCTATCCTGTCAGTGTCAATGTCCCTACCTGTTACTGTACCATCCCTTCTAGGTCCAGCAGCTGACATTCGACCCTAGTATGGCCGTCATCAAGTATGCCAAGCCACGCCACAACCCTGCGCCCTGCTTGCTATGCAACACGACGCAATATGTGTATCTATATCACATGCTACCCAACGATTGTCTACTTCTCCGCGAGCAAGTGAATCGCTGTTTTGACCTCTCAGCTATCTTGATCGGCTGACGCAACTTTACAGTACCAGAATCAAGCAATCAGTCACGGAAATTAGGCGACAACGGAATAATAAATGACAGATGTTGAAGGAACTTCACCGCTCGCAATCGATGTCCCCAGCAGTGTTCACACTCTTCCCAGTCGTTCCCAACCGCAAACTCTCAGGCTGGATGATCCTCCTTATTCACAGAATGTAGAGCCCCACCAGCAGCCGAAACTCAGGCTGATTGATCTACCTGATTCACCGAATGTCATCACCAACCAGCGGCCGAATGCTAGGTGCGTTCTGGTTCTCCAGCGTGCCCTTGTATTACGCCCCATCCTGTTCAAGCAAACTAATTTTTCTTTGATAGACCAACGCTGCAAGGAGCTCGAGAACTCCCGACAGGTTACACTGGATACCCTCAATGGACTCCCTCGATTCCCACTAAGAATGTGCCGTTACCTGAAGCTATACCACCATGGAATGACGTCCTTCCTAGTACGCCGTTTGTTAGGTGCGTCCTGTTTCCCCAGCGTGCTCTGGGTATTGCGCTCTGTCTCGTTCAGGCAAGCTGACTTTGGTTTGGTAGACCAGGCCCGGTGCAAGGAGTGTTCAGTGTAAATTACAATGGGTACCCTCAATGGACTCCCTTGACTCCCATTGGAAATAATACACTATTACCTGGAGCTTTACCATCTCATTTCGCAAATTTACATCCGCAAGCCTTCTGTACCACGCCTACACCACATGGTCCACCACAACCTCTTCCAAGCACGCCGTACGCTCCGTACGCTCCATCACAACCTTTTCCTGGTACGCCGTATGGTCCAACACTGCAAGGCCCTTGGCTTGATGCACGATACCCCCAATTGACACCCCCGGCTCCCGCTGGGAATAGATCATTACCTGGAATTATACCACCATGGCATTACACAAATTCACATCCGCAAGCCTTTCATTTTACACCTACACCGTATGCTCCGCCACGACCTTTTCCTAGTACGCCGTACGCTCCACCAAAACCTTTTCCTGGTACGCCGTACGGACCACCAGAACCTCTTGCAAGCGTGCCGTACGCTCCACCACAGCTAGGTCCGATGGATACACCGTGGGCTACGCCTCGCATTATGCTGCCATATAAACCATTCAACTCGCGTGAACATGCTCATTCCGAGACCCTGGTGGATCACCATACAGAATCTCATGTAGAGCTTTCTGGGACCAACTCCAGTGCGCCGACACTCAATCACAGTACCTCGATGTTCGTCAGCGCGTCGGAATTTACCATCTCAGGTGGACAGTTCAATAATGTCCAAGGTGATCAAGAGATTCATAATCATCACTCGAGCTACTTTCACTCCAGTATGCCACGGTTCCCCGTTGCTATCCGATCTAGTTACTTGACTGATTTATTCACTGTTCCAAGCACATCAAATTCTTCTCTTATCTTCCGAGTCTATAAGGGAACAAGCAAGAGAACCTACATCGACGTCTCTTCAGAGTTCTCAGTCCCCTGATTCTGCACTCGACGACGACGAGCTTGATGCCTTCATAAAAATCAATTTCGAAGTGGAAAAGTCAGAAAGTACCCCAATCCTTGACCGTCCTTTGGGTGGATACGCACAGTTCGGTGGACCTTTGATGACATACGCAAAGTTTGATGGTTCTTCAGTCGAATATACAGGGTTGAGCGGTCCTTCGGCTAAATGCACAGAGTTTGACGAGTCTTCGGTCGGATGCACCGAGCCTGTATTCGACGATGAGTATGCCGCCTTTTCAGTCAAAGGAGATTATACTCCAGCCTCACTCGAAGAGGAAAAAGTACTTTTCATAACCGAGGAGGAACGTGTATACGCGCTACTGGAAAGCATGGAGAGCAAGCTATATGGGATGCAATCGATTTTGAAGCAGGAAATAGCGGAGGTTAGAAGGGTTTTGGGGTTACCAGAATGTGATAACGAAGTAATACCGTTCCGGCATATCCAATGGCCTTTTATACGCAGTAAACTATAGCTTGCAAAAAGACTGGTGTGTGTGAATTACCAGCGTAGATTAAAGAATTGTCGGCATAATTTCTGTGGAATCGTACAACGATTTCAGGTTTGCATTATGTCCCCAGGAGAGGGGCAGTGTTCGGGGGATAGGCGCCGACAGCAAGAAAATCTTCACAGCAAATACGTACAGTACGAGTCACGGCTGCTGTAACGATAAACTCAGATTTGCGCAGCTGAACAGCATTGAACTATTCCTCTTCCTCCATCTGTCTCTGCCATATCAGCACGGATCCCCACCAAAGGTATTTGATACCGCTCTTTCGCTTGATGTATTGCTCAATCTTGGACACCTTCCACATAGAGAGCAAGAGCAAGAAAAGCTTTCCGTTAGCGCAGCGAGGAAAAAGCCTCCGTTACATAGAGAAAGTCTCAGACCCTCTGAGCAACGACACTTTTTGGGAGAGCAACACTTTCCCAGGTAGACATCGCTCCCTTTCCTGACAATCTCTCGTTCGTTCGATTGACTCTTTGCTCCCGCATAGAACTCGTCCTAGTGAGTTTATCTGTTCTCGTTTAGTCTCGACACCCTTTCAACATCAGCTGTAGGATCACAAACAACCCTTTCTCAACTTGGTATGTTCACTCATCAGTGGGATCATCCGGAAAGTGGGGCAGAGCAACCCGTCGACCAAGACGGTAAAACCTACTCAGGACATGGTAAGGGAAAAATCTCCTCTTAAATCTCACTTGTTTCACATACTCAGATTGCTCAGATTGCTTTGTTTAAATCATAAATATGTCCATTTTGGGATTAAGCCACACCGTTGCCGTATTTGCGAAAGAGCGTTCCTCACGAAAGGGGACACAAAGCGTCATGAGAAGCATTGTCGTGGTCGGCCACCAGACTCAGACATCCCGATTGATTTTCAGGCGATCTCCCGTCGTAGCAGGCCCATTCGCATCTTCAATGATGCTAGTGTGGATAGAGCAAAACCCAGGACAGGCGCATTGCTTGAGGCCAACTCTCCATCTGACGCGCCTACACTCAATCATGGTGCCTCAACGCCTGTAAATGCGTCAGAATTTACTATCTCATGCGGACAATTAAACAATGTTCAGGGTGATCAAGAATTCCGCCATCGTCAATCGAGTTACTTTCACTCCAGTATGTCACGGTTCTTCGACCAAGTTACTTGACTGATTTATTTGCCCATTCCAAGCTCATCAAATCCTTTTATCGTCCGGGTCCACTGCAGAACAAGTAAGGCAGCCTCTATTGACGCCCCCTGATTCTGCACTCGACGACACCAATGAGCTTGACGAAGCGGAAAAGCCGCAATCTATCCCAATCTTTGGCAGTCCTTTGAGCGAACGTACATTTGACGATCCTCCGGTTGAATACGTCGAGTTTTCATGTTGCCCTGTACCCGAAGGCGACGATACTCCAGCTTTCGAAGCGGAAAACATACTTTTCATGACCGAGGAGGAACGCGTATACGCGCTATTGGAAAGCATGGAGAACAAGCTAGATAGGATGCAGTCGATTCTGAAGCAAGAAATAGAGGAGATTAGAAGTTGGGGAGCTACCAGACAACGAAGTGGTACCATTCCGGCATATCCGATGGCCTTTTGTACGCAGTAAGCTTTAGCTTGCAAGGAGACTGGTGCGGGTGAATCAAGTACTGCAGTTTATATAATCTCTCTGCGGAATTGTACAAGGATTTGAGAACCAGATCGTGAGGGGAGTTGAGATAGGCAGGATTCAGTGTCTAGCGATTGCCGTAGAAACAAGGGCAGACTTGGGCAGACGCGTATACCCACGCGTGACGTCAGCGTGTCCCTGTTGTCTGCGTTTGGTCTCCAAGACAGTCCCGCTTTTAGTTCCGCACTTATTTATTTTCGCTTTCGCTCTTTCTTTCCTTACTCCCACCATCTCCCCCACATAAAAATGGGTACGCGTTTCTCTCTGTTCCTGTAAAAAGTATAACGACTAATCTTCATTCACACGCAGCTGGTACAAAACGTTCCGCACCCGACTCTAGTGGTCCAACCACCAGGTCCTCAAAGACCCCAAAGACCAACTCTAAGGCCGGCGCCGGCGCTGAGAGTGCAAAGAAAGGTGGTGCAAAAAAGGGCGGTGCAAAGGTCCGTTGCATGGGCTTTGTTTAAAAGTTCAGTTCGGATAAACAATACCCACACAGTCCACTCTCCCCGCCTCCCAATTCAAGGCAAAAGCTCTCCCCCTCCACGTCAACGTCACACACACTCCTCTACCTTCCGCCGACACCGAGGGTGTACCAGCCGTCACGGCCGACCCAGGATACCTAGGCTCTTTGACGCTCCTCCCGTCGAATTTCAATACAGGTAGCTATGGATGGAAAGGGAGCAAGCGGATTACAGTCGAATTGCAGAACGACAGTGAGGAGAAGGAGAAGGTACAGGTTCAGTTGACGTGAGTTCCATGCTTCCTTTCTTGTCATTTGTGATTTGGGGTGCTGATGAGTGCTGCGCCGCCGACGTCAGATTTAACGCGACCGTTTTGGGGAGCAAAGATGCGCCTGGGGAGGACGGGGAAGAAGCAAAGCATGATAAAGAAGAGGAAAAGGCCGAGGAAAAAGATGAGGAAAAGGAAGTTGAGGAGTGATCAACTTGTGACTGGGACAATGTATACTTGTACGGATATAAGGAGGACATTACTTATCGTTTGATTTATCTCGGCTCTCGTTCACTCTCGACTCTCATACCTCGGAATTCGACGCTTCATAGAATTCATCCGGAGGAACGCATGCGCGACCGATGCGTTAAGTTCAGGCTGCTGACAAAGAATCTGAACCATGGCTACTCCCGTACTACCTGCTTCGCTGCCTCGCCCAGTTGATTCTCGGACCAGACGTCGCGGAAAACGTATTCATCATGACACCAGATAATAGGCCATCCCTCGGGTTTGGCTCCCGAATTGTTCTCCGAGACTCGCCTGGATGCCTGTTTTATCGTAACCTCGGTTCAAGGCTTCATTTGACCGTGCACAACCTCCCGTCCCTTTGGATCAGGAACTCATCTGCTCGGGGTGCTATTACTTTCACGCTCTTTCCGAGGATCAAGTTTACTATGAGACTCGGATATTGTGCAGCTCTCGCGACTGGGAGCCTCCTATCTCATTCCAAGCTCTGCCTCCTCACTGCTCCTCACTGGCTCAGGGAGTATCGACACTAACCTAATCTGATACTCGGACATATCTCAATGGATCAAGTTCAATGACCAGACCTGCGCCGTCACTGGTTTTGATCAAGTCTGCAATGCTGCGCACTGTATGGGTATGCCGTTGTAGCCCCGTGAACCGGTATCTTGTCATCCCCTAACAACCCAGCAGGATACGAGCATCAGATAGTACTCAGGGCTACTGAAGACATACCCATTCCTCGAGCCGCACCCGATATCCATGACATCAGAAACCAATTCACCCTTGGATCAGGCATCCATGATCGTTTCAATGCGCCATTCTACTGCTTCTACTCCACATGTGATGGTCATGGAAGCTACCAACCTGTATGCTATTACTTTTGGTGCGAGACCTGCAATGGCGCAGAGTCAGAATACATGCGGGTGGCCAACTTACTAGGGCGGGTACATACTTATTTTTTGTATTGTCGATTTGCCTGGGCAATCTTTCAACGTGCCCTTTGTTGACCCAACTCTATCCACAGCGCAAAAAGAGTAAGCAGTCCGGTAGGTTACTCTTTGTCCTACAGATTTGTAATCGGTTTCATTCCTTCCTTTCTAGCAAAGGTAAAGGACTCTGAGGCTTTGGCGCCTCCACTGAAAAGGATACGTCACGGGGTTGATCTCTGAGATAGCAGAGCAATCGAGGATTCATGAGCTATCAGGGGGAAAACAAGTCGAAGATGCCGAGATGGAAGATATTCAAGAATTTGAGCAAGATAGAATATCAGATGATTATGAAAGCGATGGAGGCAGCTTATTTCGGAACGACCCTGCGGGAATTCTTATGCCCATGAAGTTGGGACTCTGTAAATCTCCAGAGGACGCCCTCGATATTTTGTCACGCTATGAAGCTCGCGTCAAGAAGGGGTTAGAACACTGGTTGGTTCTGCATCGTTGTTCTATATCTGTATTTTTGTTGCTTTTCTTATATCATTCGTAGAGGGTCATCAGGCTGCGGATTATTTCCCCGCATATCCTAGCATTACGCATGCGACCAAGCTCAAGGTGGAATACGTACGCCGGCATCCAAAGGCAGTCTCAGTATCAGATCCGTCTACAGAAGAGATCAGAACAGATGTTCTCTTCAGGGTAAGCGGACCAGAGGAGGTATGTGTTCTCAAGATTCACGGCTATACTTGGTTTACATAATTACAGAATCTTACTTTTCATCCGGGTGAAACGATACTTGGTTAGTGGAGACTAGAGTCTGGTGTGTACGACTCCTCAGGCCGCAAGGAAGGACGCGTTATCGGCGGTGACCCGATCCTCAACTAGTACCCAAGCATTCCGGGCGTTTACCTTTCGTTCTAAACTGCAGTCATACCGCGAGATTCTGTGGTATCTCCTATTGTCATAGGCCATGGATACGTAGCTCAAAATGTCCAGGCTGGTAGTAACCCTGGACCTATACTCGCCACACCGTTCTGCAATGACAAGAGTAAGAGCAATCAATAGCCTCGGTGGCCCACCAGCTCTCCTCTGACGAAACGGATAAACCTCCTCACGCCGACACCCGCCGAGCTGCCCAAAGCACCCAATGCCATCTTCTACGCGTACCAAACAGCCTTCTCTGTAGAAGATGTAGACGATAGTCCGGCGTCCTGTGGGTTCCTGGGAAGTGGAAGTCGTTCCCCGTACCAAATATCCAACGTGAAGAAACTGTATGATGCGAGGCTCTACGGACGAAAGCCGGATATCCCGAGATGTGAAGATGGTGAAATGGAAGATACATTTTGTGTGAAATTAATTGGGGATGCTGGGGATATTGGGTGAACACAAAACAGGAATATCGCAATGTTTGTGGTGACCGATGAACAGCTCGTTTTTCAAAATTCAATGTCCCGAACGCCTGCCTCGAACCTGATGCGCCTGAGCTCTTGACCCGGACCACCCGGGAGTTTAGCCAGGACGCCGACGTTGCAGCTTATCGTGATGAAGACGGTCACGGCGAGCATGCTTCGCTAGCCAGCCTTGGATTTTGCAACCATGTAGATGCTCCTAGATTAACCTCTTCTCTGTCAAAAAGCATCACCGTCACCCTTCCAATGCACTCGAAGATGGAAAAAAAGAATTCGATTCCTTGATTGCATTCTTCATATGGATCGTCATCGAGCTGAAAGAAAAGGCGAGAGGCCCTGGGAAAACATTGCGTCGTCTCGGTCGAGGAGAAAGAAAAACCCGAGTACAAGTTAAGCGCTTGGCACTATATACCGCTTCAGGAGTGGTGACTCGTGCGTTCTCATCGTTCCGATTCCCCGATTCAATAAGCAGAAGAAAGGAGATTCACCCTAGATCTCAAAACACAATCTTGATATACAATTGGTTTCATACATTTACACTGAACGATAACTAAACTTTTTCACAATTGACTGCCCTTCGATATAGCACCACAAATGGCAAGTTGACCAGTGCTGTATACGGTTCAATGATCATGAATGGCAGCATCGCGAGGCGAAGCGCGTAGGGATGGCGAATTACTTGGAACCGCAGTTGCAGGTTCCAGCCTTGCAGTCACAGCTATGTTCAAGAATCCGTGAGTCGTTGTCATCGATGCTGGGGGCATAGGAGAGTCTACCTGGAGGTGCAGTTGCAGCTGTTGGAGCCGCAGGCTTGGTCAACGGGAATGGCAGCGACCTGCGAAAGAGAAGAGTGTTGTGAGTCACAGAGGTGGAGAGGAGAGGATGCAACCGCGACGTACGAATTGCATTCTGTTTCGAGGTTAAAATTCAAGTGGGAGATTTGATTCTGAAGTCAAAGAGTGGAATCCTTTTGCTTTTGTACCTTCGAGATGTTACAGCAGCTCCATTTTTGGATATATAGCATCAAAGGGTTCTGGGTCCACTAGCGCGGTAAGGGGTCGTCTGCGGCCAAGTAACCAGGCAGGATCGGCACGACCCAAGATGAAAGCTAAACGAACAGCTCAACATGTCCTGTTGACAGTCATACAGCGTTACAGCACCTTGACGGAAACGTCTAGATTGGTTCGAGACGACGGGCAAGTTCGAGAGGCGGAAATGTATACGATTGCGGTCGGATCTCAGCCTAGCATTGGATAGCTTGAACTAGGTTTTTCGTAAGTTGCCTCGCCCCCCATGAAGTGCCAAGTAAAAACGTTTGAGGAAAGGAGGTATACGAGACGCTGTCCCTAATTCAAATCCTCATCACCCCTGTTATTTCATTAGGCCAAGGATCTCTACAGGCACAAATATATCCCACTCATCGAGCACTAGCTGTCTTTGGATGATAGTTTGTTGTCGTAAAACGCTGGGCTGTAGACCTTGCTATCACCGCATCTCCACGAATACACCCCAAGAAGTGATTATCAGAGGGTGAGTTCAGGGTGAAGGTGCACGTGTAGGAACGACGTGTACAGGTGTTTCGCCATCAAGTCGTTGAGAAGGACGCTGGGAACTCGAAGGCTTGCAGAAAAGGGACTGCTACCGCTTCGTGAGGAATTTCCGAGCTTGTGGCAACACAGGCTTTGGAAGATACTCCTGTTTGGGATCAGATTACATTTTCGACGAAAGAGGAGAGCGTACTTTATGCTTCCCTGATCGTCTCCGGCACTTGCCACTGTACGTTTACCATAAGTTATGGCGAAGCTTCGATGGGAAAGTTCACAGGCCAACGAAATCGATCGGTGAGGCTGAGGGCTGTGTGCATGATGATGATGAGAGGGAAGGTGGATGTGAACGCGGGAATGCGCATCACATGAAGACTAGAGCCTCTTGCTACCATCTCCTCTCATATAGGGATGAGAACACTGGTAGGGTACTCGGGACGAAAAAGGTACTGCTGTTGAGGTGGTAGATTGAGACAACTTATCATGATAAAGATATTGAGCAAACTTCACTGGCCTAATCGACGATGGACATGTTTATCCAGCCCACTCAAGCGGGACATGGCATCCATACCGGTACCCCTTCCCTTCTCCTTCCAAACCTCTTCTCTGTCACAAAACGCCACCTTTACCCTTCCAAACGCACTTTTTCGCGGACCTCGCGTAATGCGTTCTATGGATCATCATCGATCATCATCGAGCTGAAAAAAAAAACGGAAAAAGGAATTAGGAAGTCATTTCACGGGGATGAAGCGTTGCATGAATGTACGCAGTAGTTGGGTACTGTAAAGGTGTGATGGTGGAGAGGCGAAACGCATTAGGTTCGAGCACTTAGCGCTTAGCGCTACTAGGCCTCCGGAGCAGTGACACTTATTTCGAATGCATTCTCTTCGTTCCAATCCCTGATTCAATGGGCAGAAGATTCAATCTGGCTTTCAAAATTTCATACAATCTTGATATACAATTGGTTTCATAATTTACTCTGAACGTCCTCGTAATTAACTACCCTTCGGTACAGCGCCGTGAATGCTGTTCATGGTTCGTGCTCATGAATTGCAGCAACGCGAGGCGGCCGCGAAACGTGTCGGGGTCCGTGAATTACTTGGAACCGCAGTTGCAGGTTCCAGCCTTGCAATCACAGCTGTTTTAGATGTCTCATTAAACATGGTCATCGATACTGAGGACATAAAACCTACCTGGAAGTGCAGTTGCAGTTGTTGGAGCCACAGGCTTGGTCAACGGGAACGGCAGCGACCTGTGAGAAAAAGTATTCAAAGTAAGTCGCGGTGATGAAGAGGAGAGGATGCGACCACGACTGACGAATTGCATTTCTGGTTCAAGGTTAGGATTCAAGTAGGAGATTTGATTCTGGAGTCAAAGGGTGGAATCCTCTTTGCTTTCGTATCTTTGAGAGCTACGGCAGCTTCGTATTAGGTCGTAACCTCAAAAAGTTGTCAGGTCTTGCCCGGGCCGTTGCCCTCTCGTGCGCGTCTGCGGCAAGGCAGGATCAAGATGACAGGTCGACATGTACACTGTGCTGAGCGTCACAGTACCTCGACAGAAATGTCTAGATTAATTAGCCCGAGTCGGATAACTTTCAATGTGAGAGTTGGAGAGACAGGCATGTGTGTGGAAGCGGTCCGGTATCAGATAGCTTGAGGCTAAACTTTTTTCGTCAGTTGCTTCGCTTCCTGCAACGAAAGTGCCGCGTATATTGTGAACATTCGAGGGAAAGAGCATTCATATCCTTATCACGATCAAGAATACCTGTTATTTGATTAGACTAGGATATACCCCATACACGAGTATTAGCTGTCTTTAGTTGGTACTTTGTTGTCGGAAATCACTAGGCTATCGCCCTATCTCCACAAATCTGTCGGAAACATCCCAGAAAGTGAACACCAACAGAGGGTGTCTTCAAGGTGAAAGTGTGGGAGCGATATGAACGTGCTGCGAGACGGTGATGTTACGCATGTCTGTGTAGGTGTTTGACTCGGAGTTTCATGAGGGAATGTATCAAGCCGTCTAGAAGGACGTCGATTCAGAGGGTAAACGTGAAGGCCTGTAGACTAGAGGCTGTTATCACATTACGAGGATATTTTGAGTCGTGAAGCCATTTCTGTTGGGGAATCAGTACATTTTACACTTTGGAAGAGCAAGGAGACACACTTTATGGACCATCTAATTTTAATGTTGTCTCCGACACTTGACAATACCATGTTATTGTGAAGTTTCGATGACACGGGCCAGCGAAAGCGAAAGCTATGGTTGTGAGCATGATGGTGAGTTCGAAAAGACCAGCGCAAGTCCTTACCATCGACTTGTCTGGCTCATATAGAAATAAGAACACTGTGAGGGTATTAGGACGAAAAAGGTACTACCGTTGAGGTACTGGTAGTGGTGTGATGGAGACGTAGACGCTAGACTCGCCGAGCGCTTTCAGCATATGGATTCAATGATAGCTAATGACCCACGATATCATTGAGAACAGCAGAAACAGCGATGGTAATGAGAAGAAACAACTGAACTGATGGGATATGGAAGGGCGGAAGGTGGCAGCTACACCCTCCTCTTTGAGAATCTTATTTCCTTTCCCCACTGAGCTCAAAAAAGTCGGGGCTGAATAAAACGTCAGCTCACATGCCAAATTTACACTGCCTACCAACTTGCAGGTAAGTATTGTGAATCGTATTATGAGACGTAGCTCATGAGTCATGTACTAGAGGCTTTCTATCTTTCGAGTCCAGAGTCGATTAGTCGTCAAAAGATAAAAGAGATAACGGCGAGATCACCGTTATGATGTCACTATTCCCTCACGTGCACGTAGCATTTTACGCGTCTGTAAGTACCTCCCTTGTGTTTTTTGTACATATATCCATCCCCAGACCCTAACTACCTAACTCCTAACTACCTAACCCCTAACTGCCTAACCACTAGCCCAAACCCCTAAACTGACTCAGCATGAGTTCAAACCCTAAGCAGTTGAGGGTAAGTTCCTTCACAAGTCCTAATGCCTAACCTGAACCCTGAACCTCTAAACTGCCCCCTCAGCAGGGGGTGCTACATGCCAGAGCCCGCTTCGCAGGCTATGGGAACAGGACAATGATGTAGTCATCACTGTTAATCTGGCAATTCCGTCAGCTGAGTTGATGACTAATCAACTCTTCCCTCCTATCTTTCCTATCTATCTACAAAAAATCAGTCCAGGTCATAAGTGCTTGACTACCAGACATTCAAAGTGAAAACCAATACAAGTAATTAACTCAGGCATGCATGTACCACAGTTTAGACTTAAATATAACTATAGCACTATTTCTGCTCAAAATGATGACTAGGACATGGGAACAAGTGAGGAAAGTCTTCTTTGCTCAAGTCAGCTGAATTACTCCAGCTAGAAGCAATAACAGTGTCACTACAAAATATTCATGTACACTCACCAAAATCACACACAGCTAGTACAGCAAGGGAAAGAATGCACAGACAAACCATTTCCATCAAAAGTATGCATATTACATATGTTTTTGCCAATGAAATCTGAATGACAGTGGCAACACTTCGATCATTTCCCACTGTGTAAATAGATATGTATGGACTACTAAATATCTATATTTTGTACTATGCAGATGGACAAAGGGAAAAGAACGTTAGTGAATCTCCTCTGAGCCTGCAAGTGAGGGGTTGCATATTTTTTGGTTCTATTTTACTGAATTCCTGCCTCTGTGGCATTCAGTTACTTTGGTAGGCATATGTGTTTCTCTGTGCTTGTAAGGAATTATGCAGAAGCCCTGAAACACAACATTTAGACATGTCTTCAACTGCAGGCCAACATGATGACACAGAAAGCCACCCAAACCTCAAAGGAACGAAACAAAATGACATACTCCCAAATGCTTCCACTACACAATGGAAAACAGAACCATGACATGGTGACTCATCTCTTAGTCACCCGAGGGGAAAAAGTATGATGACATATTTCACCAGAAATAGTACTCCATCACCCAAATCGTGTTCTGTCAATGTACTTTGATGGGGCAACGTGTCCTCTACAACACAATTGTACTGCAAATTTATTGATGTTTGACATATTCCACTCATGTTCTTTGATGTGTTTGACTTTGGAATGCTTTTGGTTTATTTTTTAGTTCAAAAGCATACTCAGAAGAGAGTAGTGCATTTTAGTACCCAGTGCTATGCTTGAATCAAACCGTTCTTCTACTTCCTGGATCCTGTGAATGAGCATGGAATCATGCTCTGGCTGTTTGATAAGACGTGCTAATCGTACAACAGGCACATGGAGATGGTACGTAAAAGACATAGTGGATCTACATGAAAGATGTTGATTCTGTATGTGAAAAACACAAAGTGTGCATAAGAGGCATGGAAGATGGTGAGGGCCATACCGTTCTCCTTCTGTTACATCAGGAGTAGATGATAGTAAGTACATGTGCATCGACTTGTATACACTAGGACCAAATCTATGTATCTAAAAAGCATCAGAGTTGACCTGACGAGCATAGGCCAGGCCATAAATCCACCTAGTCTGAACAGATTCAATATTAGCACCTGTAGGCAGCTCCTGTGCCCTTTCTCTGAGCCATTGTGTTTGGTCTTCTGTAAAGGGATTGGCTGGATTGTCTAATGGAACTCTGGACGTCTTCAGAGGAGGCCCTTGGCGCCTGAGCCAGGAATCAGCACCATCCTCAACATATTCCTGACATATTTGCTGAAGCAAGACATCGTCATGAAGACCCTTCCAATTAATGCCAAAAACCTCAAGCTCCTCCTGTGACATTCTATGATCTTCCAAGGAGCCACCTCTCCAACCACAAACCAGCATGTCAAACCTAAACATGTCATAGGGTGAGCAGCTTGGGCCTCCTTGCCATATTGTGATGCGATGATGGTTCCAGGACTCAGCCCAAAAGGTAAGATGCTCATTTATAAGAGGAAGGAATAGGAGGTGGAGCAACCAAAGATAGTTGTGGTTGTGATGCTTGAGGCCATGGTGGGCTTCAAGCTCTTCAAAAAGCTCCTTTCAGGTATGGGTGAAGCTGGTCTTGACATCAACCCAGAGATGCTCAATTCAAACATTATGGACCAATCTAAGTGGTCAAATTAAAAAAAAAAAAAAAAAAACAGAGGATTTACATCTGCACTCACCTGCCCCAAATGTATGCTCCTAGCCTCCGTCCCCAAATGTGGTCTATAAAGGCTGCCACCCAGACATTTTCTATGCCATGATCTCCATGAAGACATAAGGGAATGCCAAATACAGAGATGGCACTTAGGAAAAGCAAGAGCATGATGTAGGTGTGATTATTTCCACTGGCAAGAAGGCCAGTGATTATATGGGAGTAGCTGTCTATGAAACTGTGGATGATGATTTCCTAATGAATTAGACCTTTTCTGCTTGGTCAGAGTCCAGACTGAGCATCAGAAGGAAAACCAGAGAACTTGCTATGAAGGCTATCATGGTGCCAAAGATAATTTGGCTCAGGTACCAAGTATCTTTGGTGATGAATTCTAATCCTTTCAAACACCCTATGAACTGGGTCCACCTGAAGTAGAGATAGTCTGATCCTCTTATATGGGACAATGTGACCAAGCCTACGAAGCATTCCGTCCAGCATCCTGATACCTGCTCTTGTATACCAGGCTCGCAACCACAAAATCAAGCTGTCAAGCTCATTATCTGTAATTGCTGACAGATATCCAGAGGAGGTTGAGGATTCAAACTCGTTCACCACCTCCTGGGGTATGCTGGCACCTTCCATTGGAGGCAGGTCCAGCAACTCATCCTGAACATTCTGCCAATCAGTGCTTGCAGACACTTCAAGGCCCTTCTCATCTGAATCCATAATAAAGGGATTTGAGCCTGGTGTAGCAATTCCTAGATCTAGAAGAGCTTGCCTGACTACTGTCCTTCCAACTCCAAGGAAATGGCTGATCCCTAATATAGAGCGCTGAGTGTATGCTCAACAGAGGAAATTAGGATCAATGAGGGTGCATGGTTGGCCTCTATTGCCAGTGTAGACCCTAGTGATGACAGGAAGATGACCTTGATGTATTCTCTCAACAGCTTTATCAGTAAGAACTCAAAGATCCCTATGCATAAGCTGAAGATTTGTTCACAGCATTTCCCATTCTGAAGCATCTTCAAACATATTACAGTGCTACTGGAAAGTTTTATTAGTGACTGTTCAAGGTGTACACCAGTAAAAGAAACTTGCCGCTTCTGTAATTTGCATAAACTCTTGCAGATCCTCATTGATCACTTGAAGCTGATAGATGTTTAGTGATCAAGCATGGGCCTGTCTCAGTGAGTGCTCAAAGGTGAGATAATGTACATGAAATGCCTCCTGAACCATGGATGAGCTGTGATCTAGGTTGGGGTCCATCACCATGGTGCTTAGAGGATCGATCTCACAGAGAACCTAAGATAGAGACTCACTGGTATAAATTTCCAAGTCAACAAATACAATCAATGCCTATCCATGATGAGCGCTTCAGATAAGGCTGTTCAGTTGCCTGCATGTTGTTGTTTGCTCTTTGTGAAAAGCTTGCTAAAGGTTGGCATGCCTTCATGGTCTTTAAAAGGCCAGGGGAAGCGGGGCTTTAGCTTACGCATTCAATCTCTTCCATTCCTTTTGAATTCTTGAATCCTCAAACCAGCTTTTGACACTCTTTTTTGACACATCTTTTTTGGAGGAGAAGGATGGGGCTGAATCCCTTACACTGGTCCCAGACTGATGTTGACTTTCTATTAAATGATGGATCCTTGGGTGTGTTTCAGATTTAATCAAATCTTCCATGGTGCTGGGCTCTAACTCTGCTTAACAGGCTTTGATCAACCACCTACACTGAGTGTTGAACACTCCTACTCCTTCTGTGTTTTGAAGAACAGCATCTCTGTCTCTGGCACTCCATCACGCCTCTATGGATATCATCTTCCCATTCATACCTTTTCTACTTATATTGATCTGCTCAATGGCAGCTGCATCACGATGCTTTTGGCCCAAAAGAGCTTGGAGGTGCTCTCTTTCTCTGCCTTTGTTGAGGCACATGGTACCTGTGCCTTACCCACCGATCTTCAATTGATACTCTTCATGAGCTACACTGGTGACATAGGGGTTTTCAATGAGATACCAGATGGAAAAGAAGGTGAGAGTTACTTGCACATAGGAAGCCATCAGACTCTACTTGGGATTGCCACTAAACCAAGTCACACATCACTTTTACACCTGCTACTGTGTAACCATGGCTCTTCATTGCAGGAGCTGAATTTCACACTTGCATTTGACGTGTCAGAAGGAAAGTTGCATGGGTCGAACAGCACAGACAACGCCTCCTTTACCCTGGCTGACCAAGCCAGTGTCGTCTTTGGGCCACATTCCTCACACACCCTGCAGCCATCTCTGCTGCTGGCTAGCTCCTTAGACAGCAAAGCTCCCCTTCCAGAAACATTGGGCACACCGAGCCTCATCAAGCGAACCTGCAAACAGGTCGATGGGAGCCTGATGCTGGTCTCAATCATTGATGGTCAAAGCTTTTATCATGCTTGCCTCATTTGAATTTTTGACCCCAAAGCTGCAAAAAGAAAGACCGAGAGCGATGATCCAGGCCAGCATGTTCTTATGTTCTTTTATCTCAACTGGAAGGCAGCAGTTACTCTTCTTCTTGGGCTACATGCTCCAAAGGTGACTATGACGCTTACAACTGCAGGTGCAGTCCAGTTTGGTGTAGATGGAGAGGTCTGACTCTACTCCTCAATCATAAGGTCTGAGCTGGGTTGGAGGGCTAGGACATGGGAAGATAAGACAGGCCTGTTCTGGTGGATTCTCGATACTGTAAATACTAAGGAGTGGAACCCTGCTGTCCCTCTGACTAGTAAGTCCTGATCTTCTTCATTAGCAAGCCATAGACTGATGCTTTCAATTTCTTTGGGCAATGTGCTGATCTTTCATGCAACCTGGGAATGGATATTGTTGAACTTTAAAGACCCTGGCTACATTGTCAATGGGAAGGGATCAAGCATGACATCAGACTCCCTGGAAGAAAGGAGTGCCTTTCTGCTCACTCAAGCCCATATCAAGGCCTTCAAGCCAGAGCACCTTCGCTACCTTCAGTTGATTGGACTGCTGCCTGGATTCCCAGCTAGTTCCGCTCTTTGATACTCCAGCTTAGCACTGGTTTAATCTGTTGATATATATTCACCACTATGTTAGCCCCACTCTTTGGTACTCCAGCTTAGTACATCTTGAATTAGCTAGCACATCCTGGCCATTCAATCTGACTTTAGATTCCATTGTTTGTAAATAAAGATACAGAGAAATGCTACAGTTGTTGATGTGAGGTCTTTAGGGCAAATACATGGGTAATACAGATCCAGCAGATCTGAGTCACAGGTACCTGTGGGTACTCTCAGTCTTCAAGTGCTTGCAAGTACCTGTGGGTACCCATGAGTGCTTGCAGTACTTCCCATGTCACAATAAAGTTGAGGGGCTCAGGCCTCAGTTGATGATGATTAAAAAAAATACATTTGTTTGTTCTAGCACTCAGTGAGGTATTGTAAAGTACATTGTGAAGCAAGTCATTACATTTGGGGCAATGTGTAATATGAATCCAATCAAAAATGAATACAGTTGGCAGGTGTGTTGTTTGATACCATTGGTATCGATGTTAAGGTAGTGCAGAGTTCCTCAAAATGAGCATAAAGGAGGGAAGTGTAGAAATCGATGCTCTCAAAAATAAAGTTGATTTCGATAGAGGTCTGGGCAGCTGAGAGAGAGTACACTTGGCATGCTTGCAAGCCATATGGAGACAACAGAGGGTATGGAAGTTGGAGGGAGTCATCAAAGGTTCCTACTCTGAGATCCTTCATTGCAATTGTATGAGTAGGGTTGAGAGGGCTTCAGAAGAGGTCCTGACAGAGTTCCTTGAAACGAGCACAAGTGAGAGAGGCATAGAGATTGATCCCCTCAAGAGCAGGGTTGGTTTTGATAGGGGTCCAGGCAGTGGAGGGGGTAAACTTGGCATGCTTGCAACCAGTACAG
This sequence comes from Moniliophthora roreri, assembly GCA_001466705.2. NCBI lineage: Eukaryota > Fungi > Basidiomycota > Agaricomycetes > Agaricales > Marasmiaceae > Moniliophthora > Moniliophthora roreri. Next base: position 984,842 of record LATX02000013.1, on the reverse strand, counting down.
TGGTGATGGTGGGCATGGGGATTCATGTACAAGTCTAGGGCTTACAGTCAGTATTGAATTGTTTAAGGTAATGCAGTAATCACTTACTCTCCTTGTTCTTATGCTTGAACTCTTGGACAAAGTGGTTGACAAGACAGTCATTAAAGTCCTTACCACCAAGGTGAGTATCACCAGCAGTAGCCTTGACCTCAAAGATACTCTCTTCAATAGTCAAGAGGGAGACATTAAAAGTTCCTCCTCCTCAATCAGAGATGAGAATGTTACACTCACCCTGAACCTTCTTGTCGAGACTGTAGGCAATGGCAGCGGTGGTAGGCTCATTGATGATATGGAGGACGTTGAGACCAGCAATGGTTCTGGCATCTCTGGTTACATGTTTGATCAATACATGTGTGTACATCAAGATAAAGTCATTGACAGTACTCACAAATTCCTTCTTCTCGCCATAGTACTCAACCTTCATGTAGGGCTTGCTACCCTTGTTGAAGACTTTGAAAGGGAAGTGCTTGATATCAGCTTGAATTTTGGCATTGTTGAATTTGCAGCTGATGAGATGCCTGGCATCAAACACTACATACAAGGTGTTCTTTTTATGCTATTAATACAAAGGAAATACACTCAGAATACTGCTATATATTTGCTTCCAGACAACACTCAGAAAATTCTATTAGTTTCAAGTTGTCATCACATATTGAAAACAGCAAGCATACTCTGGATTTTAATTTCCAGAAGAGTCTGTTTTTTTATTATTTTATGATAATGAAATTATAGAATTATCCTTTAATTTTCTAATTACTGAGTTTTCTGCCTTATAAAATAGTGAGAAAACATTTAGAAAATAAATATAAGATTTTGAATTTTATATTAAAGGAAACATGTTAAATACAAAAGGAAAACTATATGAAAACTATCTAAAAACTGCTTTAAAATATAGTGTTTTCACATGATTTTCCTACCATTTTCCTAGTGTTTTCCTAATATTTTCTCTGACTTTTCCACAATAGAAAATGTGGAATTTTTATCTTATCTTATCAGCAATTTCTGAGGATTTTCAACCAGAGAAAATTTAATGTTTTCTCAGTATAGAAATTATTCTAATATATTGTATTATCTATTAATTCTCAGAATTTGAAAATTCCATATCTTTTGCTGCTGAAAATTTAGTATTCTCCAAGCATATTCTTGTTGAGAGGACACAATTGAAATTTAGAATTTATATATGGTTTTATAAAAATTCTCTTTGCAAGAAGATTAAGTGTTTTCTCAATCAGAAAACCATGTTAAAAGAACACCTTATACATAGTGGAAAACACTATAAAACGTATGTCAGTCTAGATTGACTGGTTTTTCTGAAATAATACATACACGTTATGCTTGTTCATGGTGACTTGGTTCTTTGTGGCATCACCAATGAGACGCTCCGTGTCTGAGGAGACATACAAAGGCATTGTTTGTTTACCTTGGTCATTGGTGATGATTTTGACCTGGTTGTTTTGCCAGACACCAGCACAACTAGAGCAGACTTGGCAACATTACTCAGAAAATCTGAGGAGCATGCAACTGGAGATAGCAGTCATAGTGGTCATAGCAGTTGTAGTCATGGTCGTAGTCATGGAGAGTCTGACAAGTGAAGAGACAGAGATGGAGATGTCAGTGTGCACGTAGCTCCAGGGCCGAGATGTATGAAGGCATTGTCTCTTTGTTGTTAGCAATAGAGAGTATGCTTGGCATGCTTGCAAGCCATATGGAGACAACAGAGGGTACACCAAATGATAGGGAAGCCTTATTGAGGGCTGGAACTGAGAAGATGAAGAGAGAAGATGAGAGGAGAGGGAAAAAGTGTTGAGTTTGACACATGTCACAGTGTAATGGTTGCAGGTACCCACAAGCTGCCAAACTCTGGACAAATATGCTACCCGGACTCTTCAGTGACCCATGAACACCCCCAACATACATCTTGAGGTAGTATCATCTTTTCAATTTGAGCTAACTCTGTAAATAACATTGTACAGGTGTAATGCATCTATGCATCTGACGGTTGAAGACAGAGGTGAGGGTGATTCAACAATGGTTCATACATATCACTGAGTGCAAACAATGAACATTTATTTGTTTAGGATAAGGTCTCTGGTATGTTTTGAAACCATCTAGGCCATGTAAAACAGCCTGAAATGGACATGACAGGCTACTTAAGAAGAACAAGAACCTGTTGAGAAGATGTCCTTGTCGTTCACCCATTCCTGAACATTGCATTTCCAGTTTCCTCCTGCTGCTCTGGCCTGCTCCATGGTGTTGTGGCCAAGTTCGCTGGTTTGATATATTGTTGCCTGGTTAAACCAGATGATCGATCCTCGTCCTTTGGCATCCAACCAGTCCTGACCATGATCTGCATCTGGGTTACAGCAAGAGCAGAGCTTGTGTCTCTGGTTAAGCAGCACACTATTTGCAGGTGTGGGAGGCTGGCCATCTATTGTATATACTACTTTGATATCTGAAAGGGATTACTGAAATGCCCGAAGGAAATATTCTGGCTTACCCTTGAGATTGACATTCCAATGAGTGAAAATTGAAGATGGGTATTCAAAAAAGGTCCCTGGAGGCAGCTCCACAACAATTCCAGCCTCCAAAATGACAAGATAGCATTTTTCCTTGTGGTTGAAATGTCCTAAAAGATCTAGGTTGGCATGGGACATGAAGTAGAGCACAAGGCCGCACTATAGATAAAGATAATGCATACTGCCAAGGCAAGATTTTTGTGGTTGATGTGCAGGTCACACATGACAGGCAGAACTCTATCTCTAGGTGCGTTCAAACACCAGTTCCAAAACAAATTGTAGTCACATTCGAGGTCAAACCTCTCTTCTATGTGTGCCTTGCATTCCTCAAACCTGTCCATTACTCCTGGGAAAACCTGCCTAACTGATCCACACACAATGGCAGTCAGCCTTTGGAAAACAGTCCCTCTTGTATAATATTTGACCAGAGTTTTGGAGTGTTCCTCATGCCACTTTGTTGCCTTGGGCCTCTGACAGGATATAGAGATGAGAAAGGATCAGTTAATGGCTGGAGTGCTCTCACTTCGACATTATTACAGTGCTTCCCAGAAACACAGGCCCAATGCCTTCCTCTTGTGTTGTTATCCATTTCCGGTGGATCAGAAACCTCTTTGATAAATTTCTCTATAACCTCTTCTGATACCAGCCTTGCAAGCTCATGAGTAACCGCAGTCGCTGCTGATCTGAACATGTATGTGTGACCATGGGCATCTTGAAAAGTGGTGTCTTTGCTGAAGGGAAGTAAGCTAGAGGGCTAGCTTTTCATCATAGAAATGCACCTGGTACAAGAAATCACAACAAATTCTCTATTCAGGCTTAAAGTGGCCAATCACTCACTGCAAGGAACATTTTGTCCCATCCATCTGCTTTCAGAGATCCTCATGTGATGTTGAAGTTGTCCCCCACCTCATAGGCCTCAAGCTTGTTTGCTTTCACAGCTTGAATGCAAGCATGACTCCTAGCTCTGTTGCAAATGTTTTCTCGTTCATTGCCATAGACACTTGCAGGAATTTTTGGAAGAGACCATTCAAGATTGCGCCTTGCCTGTGTCGGAATGGATGGGATGTGCCTAAGAACAAAATGTGTTCACACATGTCCTCTTGTAAGAGCCTAGAGCTGACCTGTATTTGACTGGCAGGGACTCTGCTAACTTTTTGGTCTTCTTCTTCTTCTGAGAAGACATCTCGTTGAGTTTCCTCTTCAGAGCTGAGGCTGGGTGTTCCATCTCAGGCTGTTGATCTGAGATTTCATCCTTGTGTTCCTGAGTTAAAGTCTTTGGGTCCGAATTTTTTATGGAGGAGACTCTAGGAAAATGTCAATAAACAGCAAACAATTCATGGCAAAGAAACTTACCTTGAGGGAGCAGTACAATTCCTCTTTTCTAATTGATTCACAGATGGAGGAGGTTGTGCTTGGTTTGATGAAAAACCCTCCACAGACCTCTTTGCTTCCTCAATTATCTGCTTCTAAGTTGTATACAGGTCAGGATTCTCGTTTTGGTTCTCAACAAGGAGGCAGCATTTAAAGGCTACATCTTCTAAGGTTTCACTGCATGTGTGCACTATCTGTGAACTATAGGTCTTGGGGCTGAACAGAAACCTTTTGTTGACAAGGTTTTGTACTGCAAGCCTCAAAGATCTCCTTTTGTAGGTCCCACTTTGTAGCATTCGAACTCAAGAATCAACGAGCAATGAGAATTGAGCTTGACTGCTGGTGTTACATGTGTCACACTTCTTTCATCTAAACATTCAGCACTAAGTTGGTCATGATGGATAGCTCTGGCAGGTATGATGCAAAGCTCTGGTTGCAAAAAACCCATCTCATATTTTCACAGTATGGAATGTAATGTAATGGCCAAGCAGGATTGCCTCAAAACTCCAAAATCCAGAACCCCAAGCCCAGACATAATAGAACAGAGCCACCTTGAAGAACATAATCAATTGGTTCCAATTAACGCACTGCCAAAAGAAATTATAACCTTCATATTCTCTCTCTATATCGCCTCAGTTCAAGGCCTTGTGCCTTTTTGCCTTGGATGGGTGTGTCAGTACTGGCACCTTCTTTCAATAACCTATCCAGAGCTTTGGAGATACCTTTCGTTTGAGCTGCCAGTGGATTCAATTGAACTCATGCTTGAGTGGTGTGGAAAATTCTCTACACTTTCAATTACTGTGATTCAGAGGTACCCCCAGTCCACCAAATATGACGAGGTTTTTGACATTGGTAAGGACCTCTTCTCAATAGGTCACCTCCGTCTACTCTCGAGTATTCTTCAACACTCTCCCTCCAGGGTAACTCAGCTGTTCTTAGATGAGCAGTACTTTGTTGATCTCCTTGGCATCTCAATCCAGAGATTTCCTCATCTCACCAAGCTCCATCTCACAGCCCATGAACAGCACCCCATCAAACTGCATGTTCAAGACAACCCCTCTTGACTTCAATACCTCTTCCTCTACCATATAACCTTTCCTTGGGACATGGGGCTACTTGGCTCTGAGCTAGCCTACCCCTGTATTGATTACCCACAGCCACCAGAGTTGGCTGAGTTGCTTGCAGCGCTCAGTCAATGTCCCCATCTTCAGGTTTTACAGCTGAATAACCTGGAAATTTGGGGTCTGCTTACCTCTGGTCAAAAAGTGTCATTGCTTGGGCTTCAATTATTGGAGTCAAGGTCTCCCCAAGGCACAGCATGGAGGAGCCTTGCTCACTACCTGGTAATTCCCTACAGCACATGCCTTGCATACTGTAGCTCTTTTCTCTCAGAGAGTTTGCTTCTTAATGGAATGAAGAGCTCATTGTCTCAACAGCTAGGCAGAGAGGACATAGATCTTCTCTATCTCAGGTTCTTCATAGATGAGCTGTTCTTGCTCATCGAAGATGAAGAAAGGGGCATAGCTGACTTGGACTTAAAGCAGCTCCAAGGATTTCAATGGAAAGCGACAACCATGCTGAGCGAATGTGGAGAGGGATATGGGGTGCATCAATTGGAGCTCAGTGTCATTGACAATGACAATGATGGCCAAGTAGCTAGCCTTGACAAAGCTCAAGTTTTACAGGATATCACAAACGTCCTTTGCCTCAACTGACTCTGGATTGTTCAGCTTGATTTCTTCCCTCCCCAATATGCATTATTTCTTCCAAACCCTGTGCTTCTCAAGTGCTTTGCTCAATTATCCAGTGTTCTCTGGTTGGATATAAAAGGCTGGTTCCCTGCTCTGCTCTATAGCATGCTGGCTATAGAGAGCCTTTTTTCCAACTTGCAGGTGCTAAAGCTTGAGCGATTTACCAAGCTGGATGCTCAGTCATTCATAGGGGCTTTAAGAGCCAGATCACAGCAAGGAGTTCCAATACCCAGGCTGATACTTTGGAAGGAGGATCTTGATTTGAAAAGCTTAGATGATTTGTGAGGCTCAGTGGGCTCCATGGCCTCACTGCATGACGGAGTAGAGGAGCATGAAGTGGAGGAATGTAGTCTGGTGAAGAATATGGCAGTGAACATAGAAGAGATGAGGGCAATGATGGAGATCATGAAGAAAACCTGGGAAGTGCATCAGCAGGGAATAGAGAAAACCTTCATGGCAGCAAGCAGACTATAAAGCTTTGTACAGCCCTATTCATAGGCCTGGCTCCAGAATGGTTGTGATTGTAACTCAGGTAACTAGAATTAGAAGGCCTTGAATTTAAGCTGTCTGGAATGCAGTTCATTGTCATTAAAATGGGAGTCATAGTCACAGTGTGTTTTTGAGGCCAAGAAAGTGTGCAAAGGCATCTGGGCCATCAAGAAAAGCATACATCTACATGGGCATGTCCATTGCCCTTAGTTCTCTTCACTCTCTTCATCTTCTTCATCTTCACTATCTTCAAGCCTATCCAGGCTTTTCTCCTTCACTGATTTGACCACACACTATAGCTCTACTGTCAAACTTTGTGAAAAGAAGCCTGCTCCAATAACAAGGTGGTGTAGGAGGGGCCCTTTCACCACCCAAACCCTTAACACCTCCAGAAGAGCCTCTCCTGTAACTTTAGACCATGGTCTGATCCTGAGAGTCACTAGCTCTGGAAAGCAGCTCCAGGCCTGCTGTTTTCCAGAAAGTGCATCATAGAATAAGCTGGGAACCCATCCTTCTAGGTCAATTCTGGTCAGCTTTGGTAGTGCAGCAAAGAGTAGCATTGTGCTAAGATCTGGTTGAAGGAAGGGGGAGATGAATTTAAGGGAGAGGATGTGCAGGTTGTGAAGAGGAAGGGCTTCAGTGATTTGAAGCAAATCCTCTGTTCTTTCAAACACAATGCCACTGTTGGCACCTTTGTCTTCTCTTTCCTTCAGTACAAGCTCAAGCTGATCCACTGCTAAACCATTCACAACTGTCTCTACGAACCACTGCAACTGAGGGCACCGCTCCATGTGCAAGTCCAATTCCAGCTGGTTATTGGAGCCATCCTCTTCTAGCAGGGTTGTGACAAAGACTATGTTGATTTCCACTTCAAGGAAATCTGCTGATTCTCCATCCAGCCAGTTTCTGATCACTTCTTGCATTCTAGCAAGTGAGCGAGAGTGGGAAGCAAAGGCTGAGTGATAAGTCAGGTGAGCACTTGTCTTGAGGCTCAGTTGCTTTGCAAGGCTCACCCAAAGGCTGCCATTCAAAGACGAACAAGTCAGCTTGTGAAGCCTAGAGAGTTCAACAACCCTTTCACAAGTTGAGTTTGGATCTGCAAGCTCAAATCCAGTAAGGGTCAATGCCTCTAGGTTCTGGCACCCTGTCAAAATGTCAAGCAGCTTGTTGAGATTGAGTTTACATCCAGGTAAAATGATTGAGAGAGAGTTTAACGAGCTGCTAAAGACACCAATGTTTCAGGGAAAGTCTATGCAATCAAGGCTGAGGGCCTCTAAGTGACAGTTTGGACGGCTGAAATTGAATGGGACCAGTCTTTTAGCTATCGCAGTAAGGGCCAATGCTCTGAGATCTGGAAACTGATGTATCTGAGACTTGCAGGCTTTGTCAAGTCCTGCCCTGTCTAATTGAAGTGACAGGCTCTTTATTTGTGAGCTCTGCTCTGAAAGAACCTTTGACAGTAGCTTGATGCTCTCTGGCTCCAGCAGATCATCTGCTCTCCTCCAGTACTCTGCTGTTCTCCAAAACTCCCCAACTTCTGTGTAAAGTGTGCACTCCTGGGTAGCAGAAATGGACAGGGAGCCAAATCTCATCTGCCAGAGCATTGTCTTCATACAATCCATTGGAAAATTAAAGAAAAGAAACGCCCAAAGTGGTGGAAAATTCAATGCCACTGCCCTCCAGTGTATGCAAATTGAAGCAAGAAGAAACAGCGAGGACCCCTGGGTTGATGCAACAAAGAGGAGGAACACAGCTGTGAGTATTTCAGTGGGCATCCTGTTAACAGTTGTGTGTCTATTTCTCTCCCTTCAAAGCTCTACTTTAAGATCATGACCATTACTTTGGTCATCATTGCATTCAGATGTCATGTCTGAGGCTTCTCTGTAGAAACTCAATCAGCAGGGTCCTTTTAACAGGCAATTTACAACTACCTTCCTGAGCCACTCATGGGAGTAAGGAACTGGCACATCATAGGCACACATGATCACATGTTGTGTTTTGTTGGTGTGACGCTTCTTTTACTTTCACCCTTCATGATTGTTGGGCCTCACTGCAGCCCCCAAATCATCAAAGCACCCTGATGATGCTGAAAGGATTGTGGTTCCCTCTGCCAGACGGAAGAGGGGTGCTTCAGGGAACGGGTCTGTTGATCTCACAAAACAGAAGCCAAGAGGGTGACATTGGGTATCAGGGTTCAAAATTACAGCCATAGCCAAGGTGCGTCCTCATCTGGTCTCTTCTAACTGATTTCTGACCTGAAAGTAGCCTGTCATGACGAGCCCAGCCTGACATTCAAGCACACAGTTGGAGTTTGCTTCCAAACCAATCACTGGCCCATTTAATCCCATTGGATGCCAAGAGCATGGAGATGCATACAAGGCCCATCAACAGGCCATCTACGAGGGGCACACATAACTCAACCCTCTCATGTTCCATCAGGGTTTTCAATTGGCTTGATGAGAGTTGAGGCACCCATGTTGCCATTCAAATCAACAGTCCCCAAGGCATTGTTTGACCTTGGAGGCCTCCACAAGCCCAACAACAGTGAGGTTTTCAAGGCCATTGATGCCTGCATACACACTTCCAAGCTTTGTTCTCAAAACCACATAATCTCCTCTTAGTTACAGCTGCTCAAGCAGGCTCAGGCCATCGATTGCCCATGTGGTGCTCCTTTGGCCCCAATGATCACCGATTGTCCCCAAGTCGACCTCAATCCACAATTGCTTGAGAATGCTCTTCATGACCTCTCTTTGAGGCTTGCAAGATGCTTGGGGTTGGAGCCCCAAGCCATTGCGCCAAGATCCCATTGATTGTGATTTTTGTGGACCATGATGGCCCAGTTGGGACCAGCTTTACGATCTGCCTTTGCTTGCAACTCAGAGCCCCGATGTCCAGAGGGTTGCAGGTCCTGATGATGGAATCAAAACAGACTGTAAGGAGGGATGCGGTTTCTACAGGCCTCAATCACCACCAGTTGCATTGACCTGATCACATTTGGCCAATGGACAGACCCTGGAGAGCTATGACAGGGACCACAATGAAGCCATGGCCTGAGCAGGCAGCACTGCAAGGGATCAGGATGCCAGCGAATGATAAACCCAATGTTACACTAGAGTTGAGTGTCTTAACATACCCCATTCGTGTCACTGCCTCAAGAATAGACCCACTATCTAGCAGTTGCAAGATATGATTGAGTTTCACCCCTGACGTTGTTCAAGCAAAACTTTCTGGGACAAATTGCATTCAATAGTACAGTTTATAAATGGCACACTTCAAGAAAACAGGCAGATGATTGATAAACTAAATCATGTTGTTCTCTCCAACATTATCCAAGATAGAAACCAACAGCCAATGATGAATTGCCATTGATACGTCCCTGATGAAGATGCTCAAAAACATATGCCTCTACTATGAAAACACAAGGCCTGTGGTGCCAAAATACCCCTGAAAAAGGTATATATATAAGTTCTTGATTCTCAGCTTTGTTTGCAAGTTGGTTCAGTGTGGTTCACTGTTACTGCAATGTCAAGAATAATTTCTCAATGTCTTGCTCAGTAGTTCAGAGATGAATGCCTTCAAAAACAACTTCTCAGATCGAGATTGGTGTTCTTTTTGTATAATATTTATGGGTTTATAGTTTTATTAATCACTTCAAAGCAAATACTGGTATCAATGTTCAACCAGAAAACTGCCCAAAGAATAAACTTCTTCTAAGCGAGAACAAAGGTACCTCTTGTACCTGAATATAGCCCTCTTAGCTATGTTCTGCAACGATTCTCAAGAGGACAAATCTTCTAGACACTGCTAGCCTGAAACCCTCTCTGATTCACATCAAAACACCAGACTATACTGATGCACATCAGCTACCCTCTTGGTAAACTGATACAATATTCTTCTTATCAGAAAACACGCCTCTTGCGTTAAAAACTAAGCTCTTCCTAGCTTTTATTTATATCTCTGGTTTGGGTTACAATCTCAGGTCTCAACTAGCCTGTGCCTCTTGCACAACTAAATAAGCTAGGGCCCAAAGTGGTTGAAAAATACTGATTGCTGGTAGCTCTTCTATCTGAATAACAATGTCANGATGTTAATTGAAGTGAGAGTTTGTGCTGTAATGCGAAAACATGTACCTGAGGCTGCAGATAGACCTGCACCAGCAAGAATGAGGATGTTCTCAGCCAATGAAAGAGCCTCTCGAAATGATTGCCTCCTTGACAAGATGTGTTCTGGTGGCATGATTTAAGAGTTGGTGGAGAGGACAAAACTGATTTTATACTCTGTGGACATATCCATCAGAAACTTCTTGCTGGGGTTGTCTTTATTGTCCTAAATCAGAACAATAGTGGGTCCAAGTCAGGGAGCTGGATGTCATTCAGTGGGAAGCACGACCTCAGATGACATGTGCAGACTTTGCTCCCACTAGTTACTCTAGCACTAAGCAAACAAGTCAGACTCCTCGAGGCCTTAGTCTGTATTATGGCTCAGAGCATTCAGATTTGTGTTCATGGTACTTATCCCATTCTGTGCTCAAAATCAATGCTTATTATCTACTAGGTAGCCTGGTGAAGATGCTCAAAAACCTATGCCTCTACTATGAAAACACAAGGCCTGTGGTGCCAAAATACCCCAGAAAAAGGTATATATATAAGTTCTTGATTCTCAGTTTTGTTTGCAAGTTGGTTCGGCATGGTTCACTGTTACCACAATGTCAAGAAAAATTTCTCAATGTCTCGCTTAGTAGTTCAGAGATGAATGCCTTCAAAACAACTTCTCAGATCGAGATTTGGTGTTCGTTTTGTATAATACTTATGGGTTTATAGTTTTATTAATCACTTCAAAGCAAATACTGGTATCGATGTTCCACCAGAAAACTGCCCAAAGAATAAACTTCTTCTAAGCAAGAACAAAGGTACCTCTTGTACCTGAATATAGCCCTCTTAGCTATGTTCTGCAACAATTCTCAAGAGGNAAACTGATACAATATTCTTCTTATCAGAAAACACGCCTCTTGCGTTAAAAACTAAGCTCTTCCTAGCTTTTATTTAGATCTCTGGTTTGGGTCTCAGGTCTCAACTAGCCTGTGCCTCTTGCACAACTAAATAAGCTAGGGCCCAAAGTGGTTGAAAAATACTGATTGCTGGTAGCTCTTCTATCTGAATAACAATGTCATACACTCTGGTAATCGGTGGGCAGTATCTCTCCTGCTTTCCACCTACAAAACACGTCCTCTTATATACTCTACAATATAAATAATCTAATATATCTGTCACACATACAAATAAAACTGAGTCAGGTGCTAAATATTATATAAACTGAGCTGTGTTTGGTAATTTCTCTGTCACAGTGTCCAATTGTAGTCAGGCTTCATAGCCATAATCTCTTTTATTCTTTTTCTATGATGATTGCGCAGTCTCCTGACACTAATCATTTGCAATTTTCTTGATCAAACAGCTCTCCTTCTGACTCCATTTGAAAATATTATACTTCCATGCCACTCCACATGGTTCCTTCCTTCTCCATCTATTGTCATCTGCTCTGTGGACACGTAATATGCTTCCATTTCTCCTCTAAAGTGTATGTGTAAGCTTAGCCGTGCTATCTTCTCGTCATACAGCTTTGTCTTCTGCTTTCCGTGATACAGGCACCTTTTTGGTAACCGATCATCTATTTCATTCCTCTAATTTGATTATCAGTATCTCGAGTATCCCCCGCTGATAATTTGTCATTCTCTGTTTCATATCCGTTTCTCAGTAATATTCTTGTTGATGTATCATCGAAGGCTTTTATTCTTCCTTCAAGTTGGGTGTGGTTTGAAAATATTGTTAAAAATTAAAATATTCCCTTTGGTACACTTTCGATAGAGAGGTGTGATGTGGTGTGTTTCCCTACAGGTTTCGGAATGCTCCTCTGTGTTCAGATTTGCTGTTTATTTTCATACTAGCAGTGGTCGGGTACCCTTGTATGGCCTACCATCAACCATTACTCTGCTAATATTTTGTATCCTTCTCTACTACTCGCTTTGACTAGCTGCTCAGGGCTCACACTAGTCCTCNCTCTTCTACCTGAACAACAACGTCATACACTCTGGTAATCAGTGGGCAGTATTTCTCCTGCTTTCCACCTACAAAACACATCCCCTTATATACCCTACAACATAAATAGTCTAATATATCTGTCACACATACAAATAAAACTGAGTCGGGTGCTAAATATTATATAAACTGAGCTGTGTTTGGTAATTTCTCTGTCACAGTGTCCAATTGTAGTCAGGCTTTGTAGCCATAATCTCTTTTATTCTTTTTCTATGACGATTGCACAGTCTCCTGACACTAATTGTTTGCAATTTCCTCGATCAAACGGCTCTCCTTCCAACTCCATTTGAAAATATTATACTTCCATGCCACTCCACATGGTTCCTTCCTTCTCCATCTATTGTCATCTGCTCTGTGGACACGTAATATGCTTCCATTTCTCCTCTAAAGTGTATGTGTAAGCTTAGCCGTGCTATCTTCTCGTCATACAGCTTTGTCTTCTGCTTTCCGTGATACAGGCACCTTTTTGGTAACCGATCATCTATTTCATTCCTCTAATTTGATTATCAGTATCTCGAGTATCCCCCGCTGATAATTTGTCATTCTCTGTTTCATATCCGTTTCTCAGTAATATTCTTGTTGATGTATCATCGAAGGCTTTTATTCTTCCTTCAAGTTGGGTGTGGTTTGAAAATATTGTTAAAAATTAAAATATTCCCTTTGGTACACTTTCGATAGAGAGGTGTGATGTGGTGTGTTTCCCTACAGGTTTCGGAATGCTCCTCTGTGTTCAGATTTGCTGTTTATTTTCATACTAGCAGTGGTCGGGTACCCTTGTATGGCCTACCATCAACCATTACTCTGCTAATATTTTGTATCCTTCTCTACTACTCGCTTTAACTAGCTGCTCAGAGCTCACACTAGTCCCTCAATTCCCTTGTATATGTCATTTCCAACCATAAAAGTGCAAAATATTCTCTATTTGCATGTGAAATAAAAGGTAAAAGTTATGCATATCACCGACCTCTGACTCTGGATCATACTCTGCTTTGAGAAGTTTGATGAGGTAGGAAGCTGGCATTGTGATGGTTCTTGAGCAGGTGTGAAATTTGATCACCTCCAGTGAGATGTAGGCCAGTCTGTTTGGTATAGAGATGCTGCTCACATACTTGATGTCGTTGTCTTCAACAACCCTTATCTATTTGCCAAACATAAGATTCAAGCTTTGGGCTGCTAAAATTGATCAAAATACCTTTGTGGAAACCCTATCCTGGAGGACATGTGGTGTACTGGTAGCAGCCCAGTTGAACATCCTCAGCCTGAAAGTCTGCTGTAGTATCTCATCTAGATCCACAAGGGAGTTGAAGCATTCTGAGGCCTCCTGCAGTAGCTTTGCACACAGGGCTCCCGATCCTTCCAGAAAGCCACACATGAGCCCAGTAAAATTTGTTGCATCAAGAGCCAGAAAAGAGCCTAGCAGCCACTCAAGTTCAGAAAGCGTGCTCTGTTCAACCTCAAGGGAATATTCCAAGCGCAAGCTGCTGTAACCTTTAACATAGCAGCCATAGGTTGTGCCAACAAATTTCTCTGGGCCACCGACATAGGCTAAAGCAAACTGAAAAGAACATCAGAATGTGGCCAGCCATGAAGAAGAGAAACAAAGGCCTATCTGAGCTATAGTGTGACCATTTGCACAAAGCATCATCAAACCGTTCTGAAATGCCTGAAAATATGGATGGTTGGCATCCTCTACTCTGATGACAGATCTGTACAACATCTCCCATGCCAATGCACAGTGCATCTTTGGGGTTCTGCCTGAGAGAACATCGACCTGTCAGAAATGAGAAGAGCAGCAAACTGAAACGAATAAAATGCTCACAGAAATTTTATAATAGGTTGTGAAGTAACTGGCAAAGCCTTACACACTGTCATTCGGGCCTATAGTGAGCCACAACTTCAAGACCTGGTGAAGCTGCAGATGCCATTCCCAAACCAGCTCATTGGTGATGCTTCTCAAGTCACAGTCATTGTAACAGTATGCAAGAAGTATCAGGTTCAAGAGCTCCATACCCATTCAATAGATGAGGCTCAGAGAGACAACTGCTCCTAGGACGCCAAGAGCTACCTTCTTCTCTTCTGACATGAAGCATGCTGCACTCTCAGGAATAGTAGCAAGCATTGAATAGCCATCCAACCTCTTCACCAGAAATTCTGCCTCTCTCTCCTTTAAATAGATTTGATTGAGGATGAAAATGGCTTCTCGTTCAATGCCTGAACCAGACATGACATAGTCCTCTTCTTGATCCACTCTATTACAAAGATCAGTAATTCATGCAGCTATTGGGGAAAAAGAACTCACAGCATAAAGTGATGAGTAGAAGTGAACACCTTCAAGAAATCTTTCCTTTCAATGGCTTCAATCAGCATAGCCTCTATCTGCTTTGCCAAATCTTGGGTGCTTTCTCCTTTCAGCTCTAGATCACTCAAAGGGTCACTGTTGACCTGGTGGTAACCAGAAGAGATGGTTTTGAAGAGGTATGCTCAAAGTCATAGAAAATGTCAATATCCACAGGCATTGTTGGTTTTTCATGCTCCCAGCTTAGAACACATGCAGCACTCCAGAGTTAGAGTTCTTCTTTGTTCTGTAAAACAAAAGGCACATCAAACCTCTACAGGCCAGCAACAGAGCATTAGGTCACTAATGGATCCTATGACTGCTCTCTGATTCAGAGGAGGTCCCTCTAAGGCACCCCTGCCCTGGTCGGAGGAATCATCTGAGAATGGCATTGAGGAAGTGGAGACCGAGGATGATTCCATAAGCAATGCTCATAGTTGAAGCAGCAGATGCTGAGGTTGATGAGTGCAATCCATCTAGTGCATTTTAGAAGTGAGAGCGAGTCCAAATTGGGCTTGAGGGTTCAATGTCGAAAGCAACGAGGCTTTGAGCAATAACTTGCTCTTCTTCCTGGAAACAAGTCAGCTGTTGAAGCAGGCAAAGTATGTTCCTGATTACTGATTTCTTCCTGGTCTGACTGACTTCCCTCACTATGGTCACATCTCTGTTCTAGAGCAGGATCACTAATGAGGTGTTCCCAGCTCTCAGAATCAACTGCATCAAAATCATTCTGAAAGGCACCATATACCCAGTGAGAAATGCACCAATAAACACGATCAACCATTTCATCACCAAGACCAAGAGACAACAGACTTGTGCACACTTCCAGAACAGGAAACTGAATGACTAATAGATGAAGTTAGTTCAAACTCTCCCAGTGAAGTGGCAGAATATGGTTGGCTTACTGGCATGAACCTCAAAGGTATTATGACTGGAAATGGCCCACTTAGAGATTGCAAAGTCCCTATTGTTCTGAAGAAGCTCTTCTATCGTTGAACTCACCTGTACATTTGCAGGCACAAGCCTTGGGGTCTTGTTTGAGCTGCTCAGCCTTCCCATGTTCATGTAAGAGAGCAGCTGCAGATGGCAGAGCTGAATGCTCCGAAAAGCCATAGCTCTGTGCTCAAAGGTGGTCTGTAAGGTGTTGGAGTAACTTACCAACTGTTGTTGTAACTTGCAGGTTGGGAAAGGCAAAGGTAAGATGAAGAGCCTGCAGCACTGAACGAAAGAATGCTTTGTGGCTGACATAACGATACAGGTGCTGGGGCAGTCACTATGTACAAGGTGTTCTTTTAACATGGTTTTCTAATTGAGAAAACACTTAATCTTCTTGCAAAGAGAATTTTTATAAAACCATATATAAATTCTAAATTTCAATTGTGTCCTCTCAAAAAGAATATGCCTGGAGAATACTAAGTTTTCAGCAGCAAAAGATATAGAATTTTCAAATTCTGAGAATTAATAGATAATACAATATATTAGAATAATTTCTATACTGAGAAAACATTAAATTTTCTCTGGTTGAAAATCCTCAGAAAATGCTGATAAGATAAGATAAAAATTCCACATTTTCTATTGTGGGAAAGTCAGAGAAAACACTAGGAAAACACTAGGAAAATGGTAGGAAAATCATGTGAAAACACTATATTTTAAAGCAGTTTTTAGATAGTTTTCATATAGTTTTCCTTTTGTATTTAACATGTTTCCTTTGATATAAAATTCAAAATCTTATATTTATTTTCTAAATGTTTTCTCACTATTTTATAAGGCAGAAAATTTAGTATATTTGTAATTAGAAAATTAAAGGATAATTCTATAATTTCATTATCATAAAATAATAAAAAAACACAGACTCTTCTGGAAATTAAAATCCAGAGTATGCTTGCTGTTTTCAATATGTGATGACAACTTGAAACTAATAGAATTTTCTGAGTGTTGTCTGGAAGCAAATATATAGCAGTATTCTGAGTGTATTTCCTTTGTATTAATAGCATAAAAAGAACACCTCATACATAGTGAGTTTGAATGTCTATAGGGGTGTTCAGCCCTCTGCATCAGGAGATTGAAAAGATAGCTACCTTACAATCCTTCATAGATGGCTGTGGTGGGAGGACCAGAATGTCCAGGCTGACAACCACCTCTCCTCCTTCTGTGCATCTTAAGCAATTCCCAATCTTTGGAACTAAAGAGTGACCCAACAAACTCGGTGGTCTGATTGCTTTGGATTGCTTCTTTCTCTTTACAGGAAGAGATTCCCTCACATGATCCATTTTCTCCCGATTTGTGAGTTGCATGAGACTTGGAAAGCCTGTCATCATTGTCGGGTGTGGATGCCCAGACGAGCTGCCAGCAAAGCTCTGTACAGATGACAGAGGGCCAGATCTGTCTGTCTGAACAAGATGGCTCCCACTCACGACTTCACTCAACATCTGCAGACTCGAGTATGGTTGGATTCAGGTGTTTGAAGTGGTGGATTGAGTCATCAATGTGGAAGAACTGGTGCTCATTGTTGAAGCAACTGCTGGGGACTGAACCAGAGAAGTTTGGGAGTGGGAAGATGATGGTGTGAAAGAATCATTCATGATGGCAGAAGCTGGAGGCTGGGAGGTGAAGGGTGTAATTGAAGAGATAACTGAAGCCTGAGTGGAGGTCAGCAAGCTAGAAATCAATGAGGCCTGAGTTGAGGTCAAGAAGTTGGAAATGGATGAAGCCTGAGGAAGGGATGTAGAGGCTGTGCTGGATNCGATACAGGTGCTGGGGCAGTCACTATGTACAAGGTGTTCTTTTAACATGGTTTTCTGATTGAGAAAACACTTAATCTTCTTGCAAAGAGAATTTTTATAAAACCATATATAAATTCTAAATTTCAATTGTGTCCTCTCAACAAGAATATGCCTGGAGAATACTAAATTTTCAGCAGCAAAAGATATGGAATTTTCAAATTCTGAGAATTAATAGATAATACAATATATTAGAATAATTTCTATACTGAGAAAACATTAAATTTTCTCTGGTTGAAAATCCTCAGAAAATGCTGATAAGATAAGATAAAAATTCCACATTTTCTATTGTGGGAAAGTCAGAGAAAACACTAGGAAAACACTAGGAAAATAGTAGGAAAATCATGTGAAAACACTATATTTTAAAGCAGTTTTTAGATAGTTTTCATATAGTTTTCCTTTTGTATTTAACATGTTTCCTTTGATATAAAATTCAAAATCTTATATTTATTTTCTAAATGTTTTCTCACTATTTTATAAGGCAGAAAATTTAGTATATTTGTAATCAGAAAATTAAAGGATAATTCTATAATTTCATTATCATAAAATAATAAAAAAACACAGACTCTTCTGGAAATTAAAATCCAGAGTATGCTTGCTGTTTTCAATATGTGATGACAACTTGAAACTAATAGAATTTTCTGAGTGTTGTCTGGAAGCAAATATATAGCAGTATTCTGAGTGTATTTCCTTTGTATTAATAGCATAAAAAGAACACCTCATACATAGTGAGTTTGAATGTCTATAGGGGTGTTCAGCCCTCTGCATCAGGAGATTGAAAAGATAGCTACCTTACAATCCTTCATAGATGGCTGTGGTGGGAGGACCAGAATGTCCAGGCTGACAACCACCTCTCCTCCTTCTGTGCATCTTAAGCAATTCCCAATCTTTGGAACTAAAGAGTGACCCAACAAACTCGGTGGTCTGATTGCTTTGGATTGCTTCTTTCTCTTTACAGGAAGAGATTCCCTCACATGATCCATTTTCTCCCGATTTGTGAGTTGCATGAGACTTGGAAAGCCTGTCATCATTGTCGGGTGTGGATGCCCAGACGAGCTGCCAGCAAAGCTCTGTACAGATGACAGAGGGCCAGATCTGTCTGTCTGAACAAGATGGCTCCCACTCACGACTTCACTCAACATCTGCAGACTCGAGTATGGTTGGATTCAGGTGTTTGAAGTGGTGGATTGAGTCATCAATGTGGAAGAACTGGTGCTCATTGTTGAAGCAACTGCTGGGGACTGAACCAGAGAAGTTTGGGAGTGGGAAGATGATGGTGTGAAAGAATCATTCATGATGGCAGAAGCTGGAGGCTGGGAGGTGAAGGGTGTAATTGAAGAGATAACTGAAGCCTGAGTGGAGGTCAGCAAGCTAGAAATCAATGAGGCCTGAGTTGAGGTCAAGAAGTTGGAAATGGATGAAGCCTGAGGAAGGGATGTAGAGGCTGTGCTGGATGGAAGCATTTGTGAAGGTGGCATGGTTGGCTGAGACAACTCTGGAATAGCAGAGATTGGGCTGAAAGATGCCGAGTCTGAGGCTGCCAACTGCTGCTGCACTAGAGCTTGCAGAGTGGGGAGGAAGGAGGCCCATTAGGTGAGAGCATTCGCTAAGTTTGAATCAATTGCCATCGCAGCTGCAGCCCTTCAGAAGTGAGCATGAGTTTGAGGATAATTCTAGTAAAAACTTGCCTTTTGCAAAGTGCTGCAAGAACCAAAGAAAGAAGGCAAGGTTGGATGCAGGCATTGAAACCAACATGGACAGGCAATTTAAAGCTTGAATCGCTTCCCGAATTCCCGTAGAATGCAAAGCACAATTCAGAGCATCCATCTTATCCTCTCCCAATTTCCCGTACAGTTCCCTTATAGCCCACTGACAACAAGCATCATACTCAGGGATGTTTCCTGTTTCCCAGGGCTATTCCTGAAGCGTTAAAGGCCCATTATATATGAAGAACACAGCGTCTACTCACCATATTGGACAGACATGAGATGGTGCAGGTCAAGAGTGGTAAGACATGAAAAAAGGAAAGCGAGGAAGCACATCTATTAGAAGTACACACACAGACCGCTGATCACATCAAAGGTAACACATTGATCTCGAACTCGTCACAGACCGTGGAATTTCCGATGAGATCTGTCTTCATAAAAAAGGACAGAATGATTCACACAGTAGAGAATCCTATGTTTGAGCACAGTACAGTACGTTACACCTATCATCGAAGCGACAGTGAAGCATCGCCGCTGTCATTCCCAAAGAGGCAGGGGTGTGTGACGACCACCCCCCAAAGAGAATGGAAGAGAACGACGGAATATGATTGATGATAAACCTTCGTTTCAGAGAGGCAGTTCTCCAAGTTCCTGCTCTTCTCTGATCCACGCTCCTCGTCTAATACTCTGCATCTGGTCGCCCAGCGTCCTCCACACTGTACTCGCAAGAACATCTCGTTCGCGCAAAGGGATGTCAGGGTTTAATGCTGTAAATGCGATCCGGAAGCGGGTGAAAACTGTCTTTTGCTCCCCAGGCTGGCTGGGCACGTCTGGTATAAGGTATTGGACCACATCGATATCTATGGGAATGGGCATGTTTGACGCGTTCAGGATGGCGGGTGTAGAAGTAGACGATGCGAGTGTAGAGCATTTATAGGGAATGTAACAGCTCAAACAGCATTGATTGCCTTTTGCAAGCACATACTTCCTCGCTTCTGATGAAGTTATCAGATATAGCGCCCATGATCCACACGATGGTTCTCTGTTCCTAGAACACCAGCAATAGCTCGCTATCCCGTTTGAGTCTCGACAGTACCTGATGACGTCTTCCTCGTGGGTAGAAAGGTATGACCTACGAGGTTACTCATCCTGGCAGCACTTACGTAGCAAAGGATGTTGTATTCCCAACCGACAGGGCAAGGGGTACAGCGAGGTGCCTGTTCGAAAGCCCAAGATGCAACTGTATCCTCCATCTCGACCGTCTCTCGAAGGGGTAACGCCATGAGAGGTATGATCGCGTATCGAGTTCCAGTGCCCCAAGCTCGATGCCCAGAGCAACTATAATGCCAGCTAAACTGAACACCACGCTTGCTCCTCCCCTAGTGGTAGATTTCACCAACTGACACAATACCGACCCCTCGCCTCCCGGGAAACGATACAATCTGATTGCACAATCCTTTCAACCAGGCAACATCACCCATACTTGGAAAACCCATCTCGAGCCATAGGTCCCCATGATACTCCTCCGTAACCTCTTCATTACGCCGTCGAAAGTCGACGTGGCTATTTGTCAAGGAGCCAGCCTGTATACTCTTCTGGAAAAGATTTCTCCTGCGCTAAAGATGATCAACGTATGTGAAGCGCAGAATATAACAAATACATACCTTCTTTGCCATGTCAAAAGTCCGAGTTGAAAACCTGTTCATGCCATGGTACGTCTATCTTGACAGAAGCTGGAGCATTGATGCGTAACACGGGTATCGTCGTTTCATGAGATTGTCTGATTGCCAACGTTGAATGGGATAGCCTGAGGATTTAAATCGGGATGACAGGTTGCGTCGTTGGCTAGGTGTCAAGCTTTGAGCGTTGGTTTGCTTTGCGGGAGAACTAAGCATTGTTATGAGCCAGAGTGAGCAGGATCACAGAAACTGCACCAAGATACGCACCGATAGCTCCTATCATTCACGTTCGTTGTGGCAAAAGGTGATGGATGATAACAAGAGAGAATTGACGCCGTTGCCGCGTCAACGACCAGCCGCCGCATCAAGATCATCTTCACGCCAGTTTCACGCTCAACTCCTCTTCGCGATTCAACATTTGTGCAAGTGTACCGTACAGTACGAGTAACTTGAACCAAGTAATGTATTGTACATATTCTCTTTGTCTCCTCTTCTTTCTCTTTTTCCTTGTCTCAGGCTTCCTCCTTGAAGTCATCCCTGGGGACCGTTTACTTCTTGAAAATTTGTGCAAACGTCGTACCCTTGTACCTTCAAACAGCAAAACGCAGGACATCAATGATGAAACCCCGATCTGGCCAGTACAAGGAACAAGACATACCCAAGATGTGTACGCTTCGGATCGATGAACGTTCTGTCCAATATCAATATTGCAGAGGGATGGGGAAAAAAGCTGCGGGACACACATATACCCCCTCTCATTCGACACACCCAACGTTTTCTCGAAATGCTCCGAAAGAACCTTGCTATACTCCACATTTGCTTCGGAGGTGAGGTTTCCTAGGCTGATCTACATTCCGTCGACGTGTCAACGCTAGAAGAAGGGGCAACACCGGCAGAGTACTGACGATTGTACACTGATATGCTGGATCCATAGTTCCCGAGAACGACATGGGTACTTCTTGGTGAATAATGACATTCATGTACGTTTGCGGTTTCTTGAGGACGTCGCCAGCGATCTGGATACGCGGTTTATAAGGGGAGGGCCTCGGAGATGGGGACTGTACTTGCTTTGGAAAGTTCGAGGACGTATGCGGGGACGTCAGGGATCTACAGCGTGGACAGTTGGAATTTCGACTTTCGAAGAGGTCTTTTTTTGGGACTTGCCTTGACGTTTGTCTTGAGCTCAACGGTTGGCATGATGGACGCTGGACTCGATGGGAGCAGGAGGAAAAGTGAATTTAAAAATGGTATATAATGACGTCGATGTTACACCTCGCGAAGCAGATACAATATCTATACAGCAGAGCTACTCGAAAACGGGGGACGATGACTGCTCCGGCGTCGTTGCGTCTCTAAGCGCCGTCGAACTCGAGTCAAGCTTTGGAATCCCATTCTAGTTGAACAACACACCCCAATCCCTCCAGTCCACCACCACGTTCCTAATCACTTCACGCCAGCCGGCTACTGGATGACCCGGCCTTGAATACATGCGAGCCAACTCGTTCGGGCTCAGATTCTATGTCTTCTCCCGAAGTATCCCAGCCTGGTCGCTCTGTTCGAAAGCTATTCAACGAAATGGAAGCGACTCCCTGAACATGATCAGAACGGTATAGCGTATCCATGGTGGAACGTTTGGTGTGGACCAGGCAAATGACGATCGTAGGGTACATTCCCTGTAAAGGACGAGCCATGTGCCGGTTTTCTTCAGCAAAGCAGACAGGTGTATCCTGCTTTTACTCACTACAATAGAACTTGTCTGATACAGGAACACTGTTACTGCAAGTTGTGATCCGGGATGACGATTGATGGCATCTTTGACTGCGGGAATCGTAAGGATAGCTTGAACAAGCTATGCGTATGCACGTTTAGTTTCTATGCTCAAACCCCCAAAATTAAGTGGCGCCTTACGAAGAACAAGAAGTAAGCCAGCCCGCTTTCTAGCAGTAGAACTATGACGCCCTCTACTCTCGACCTTGTCGATAGACGAGCACCATTAACTCCATAGGCTCTCGAGATCCTCAAGTACTCCCTACAAAGAAAAGAGTTATACGCAGGCGTCAAGAATAGAGACTGCGTACTCACCAAGCCTTGATTCCGATCAAAAAGGTGGCAACTGCAGTTGTAGCAGCCGGTGCCGCATACGAAACGGCTTGTATATTCCTGCAAACCGCAGGATCACGGAACGATCCTAGAATGATTTTCCCGCCGACAACAACACAATATGTCAACATTATCGATGACGCTACCATGAAGGAGGTAAAGGATAAACATGAGTGTATCTGGAGCAAATTCAAGTTCTTGAATTAATACTTACCAAACGAAGTCAATAAAAAGGTAATTAGCACGATCATGACTCCCACCCTCCAACTACTCGAGGCCCAAAAAGCATGCACCCGCCATATTATGACGCCGTCCCCAAGAATGGTCTGTACATCGCCATAATCTGCGTTAGCACCTATCAAGAGAGTAATAGTCGAGGGCAACTCGCCATAAAAGAATAGATCAGATCCACAGCCGCGACTCTGGGTGTCATGAAATCAAGGGCACGCTCGTATTTCACGTTCAGGTCACCCTCCAGGTCCTTCACGAGCGTTATTTGTGTTTCACCAACGAAGACGTTGAGGTCGAGGATCCATAATGTAAGGCGCAGCAAATACATGGCAACCACTACCGCCATCATCACGATATGGACTTTCCTCACTGAGCGGCCGCCTCGTCGATTGTCTTCTTTTTTTCTAAAAGAACGTGAGCATACCAGCGAAATTTACGGAAGGGAAAGTAAAGGTCCTTACATCCCGGTACCAAGCAAAATGGCACCTGCTTTGATCACCAACATCGAATACACAGCTAGATCACAGTTGTGAGTAGAGAGCGCAGGAAGGTGGCTGGAAAGCTCACTGATCAGGACAGTCTCAACGGTAATGGCAACCGTGTATTTCACCACGTCGTTACCAATGGTCCCAAGTGCTACTGCATCAACTGTCGATAACATGGGTTAGTAGCTGTGACTTTACGCGAGACCTGATACTGGGGATACTGCACCTCTATAAGTACCTACTAGTGACAGCTGGGCCCTAATCTTGAAGTATCAAGTGATCATCAAAGACTGCATCTTCAGATTCAAGGTGATGTGTATTGACCACTGGTCGAGTCTCGACCTAGGCTGTTACAGCAAATTAGCATGAGCGATGTATTCAAGAGCCCTTAATAACTTGTCCGCACTGATAAGCTATCTTCCCCCACCTCGACTTCACAGCCATTGTAAAGTCAAGAAAAAGGAACCAGCGCTTGCAGCTCTGTTCCACGCCACTGTGCTTTATTCATCATTCTTCCATTCTGTTTTGTTCGTCAGCATAGCCAGTGATGCAAGGGTTTTTGGGAACCAATAGGACTTACGTCCAGTACGTGCTAATTATACTGAGATCGTAATCAGCGAGTCAGGATTGCAGGAAACAATCAGAACACACACCAAGTATATACAATCAAAATCTCACAGGCTTTTCGACATCCAGTGGCCCTCAGCCAGCAAGCGTACAGTACCCCGCCAGCTGTTTCCTCGACATCTTGTCCGAGTTGGACCGACTCCCGAGTTTTGAGACTTTGGCAGTTTGTGGTTTTGGTAATTGGGAGCTGAGGTGCCAAGAGCTTGATCTAGGTAGTGGAGGACCATCAGGACTCAGATCACTGTACATGTCAGTGGGGGTGGGGCTAAAAGATGATATATCACCGGTCTCCTGGATAGTGGCTGGATATGTTCCCACTGTGCGATATTTTCAGGGAGCCGAGTGTCCTTCTGAGAATGCAACATCAGTATCAATACAGAGAAGGGTAATCGACAACTTGATGAAAACGAGCAGAGGTACAATCTCATCCATCCAGGATCATGAGATTAATCCAGTGCGTCGTGATGGAAGGAAGCTTCGCTACCGCACCCATGATTCGTGAAGAAAGCGAGAAAAATGTCCGGATCTGGATTAGGTGCCGTTCAGGTTAGGGGTGCCAATGGCTGTGCTAAAAGCTGCTTGGTAGCATAGCCAAGCCGTTAACACCGTAGCTGCTTGAAAGCAGCTTCCAAGTAGCTTAGCCATTATATTTTTACCTTTTTTTCTTTGAGCAGGTAGAGGCGGGTGAGTGGATCATGAGCGGATTGAAGACTTGTCGGGAGTGGGTCGGCGTGAGCCGCCGACAGGAACGAGTTCGATTTTTTTTCAATATGTTACTTCATTACCGGGTTCACCACGTGGATATACCAAGTAGGTGCGACGCACTTTCTCACGGTTCATGTTCAAATCAAATCTTGCCTTCTGCTGCATACAGAGCGAAGCAGGCCTTATAATTCAAACAAAGAGAATTTAAGCCAAGTGCGATGGTGGAAATTTTCCCACAAAACTGAACGTGATGTGCATTTGCTACAGTCATTATTTTATGTATGTATCAAAGAACACTTATTAAAAAAAAGCCCGAGGATGCTGAGATTATCATGCAGAAAGAGTAAATATGCAATAGAGGTATGCTAAGAAAAAGCATTGTCCATTGAATACGATGACAAAAGGGATATAATTCCACAAGGCCAGATTACGAATATGATATTACGAAACAAAGAAAATTTGAGCCAAGTGCGATGATGGAAAATCTTCCCATGAAACTGAACATGACATGCATTTTACAGTTATCAATTTTTTTAATTCTATTTATTTTCTGTATCAAAGAGGTCTTGTTAGAAAAAAAAAAGCCCAAGGACACTGAAATTATCACATAGAAGTGTATGTAGAGCAGAGACTTAGAGTGTTGCCATAAAAGAGGAAACACAGGTGAACTTGTGTTTGTACATCATAATGGATCATGTTCACTTTCATGGGAGAAAATTCCATGATGGCCAAAAATCCCCCCAAGTGAAAAACAGATAAAGAACAAATCCAGATAAATCTGAACTCATAACAAGATGGGCCAGTCTGGCAAGGCCCAGAATCCAGTGATGTCATATTTATTGCCAATGGGATATCGATACAGAAGAGAAATCATGTCCAAGATGTGTCCAAGCTGTAGCAAATGGTATGTAGTGATGAGAACAGTACATTACACTAGGTGGTGAGGTAAATTCGGTGCTTGGCCAAACATTGAAGCAAAGGATGAGATATAGTGTTGTGTGACTGAGTACTCGATCTTGTCCACCTTTTGAACTGGAATGTCATCAGTCTTGTGTACATCCACTCACTTTCACAATGCTGAACCTTTGCATAGCATATCTGGTAGTCATTCTCCATGCTCCCAATCATCCATGACTAGTAAGATGTCCCACAATGCCATGTGGCACTTGAAAACAGTAGAGGAGGCAAAACCTTCACTTCTTGCAGAGAGACTTGAGGGAACAACAGAGCCCTTGAAATGCTACATTGCAGATAGGATTTCTGGCTCTGGCTCTTCTCTAGTCAATGCACCACAGTAGAATTGACAGTCCATCATGAGCAGCTTGTAGCAGAATCCAATCTCAAAAAGCTCCTATAAAATTTCTTGCAGTGACCTTACACTTGCATGAGAGATGTTGATCAGAGAATTCTGCCACCTCACCATGGCACTGCCTAGGTGGGAAACATCAACAGAGCACTGTAGATGTGATGGTGTTCAGTATGAGCACATAGGTTCAGACAAATTAGCAATATACTTGCATTCCTGCTGTGTTCAGCATTTCTGTTAGTATCTCTTCTACTTTGGCCTTCTGCTTCTTTGACTTCTCATCTTTGAATAATAACTGTTCAATACCCAGGATCATCCTCTATCGAGGAGGCCCAAAAGGCTTGACTTTTGCTGTCCTGAGTCAATATAGTAATACATGTTGCAGCTTGAGCCACAGCTCTAGGAATGCTGTTTGGGTTTCAAACTTCTGAGTTGTCTGTCCTACAGTTGTGATCATTTGTGGGTCTGGAAGAAAGTAGCCTAGTGGTGCTGGGTGTGCATTTGGATTAAAGGTCTCCCCAATCTTTTCAGCAGCTTTGCACCACATCTTCAATGCTGGAGGCATGATGTCTGATTTGACTTCTTTGAACTTGTTTCTCATGGTTGGGGGTGGTGGTGGTAGTGGAGCGGAATCTGTTCTTGCTCGCTTGTGAGGACCTAGGTAGGTGGTTACTGAATGGTTTATATTACACAAAAGTAAGTACTCACACTTGTCAGTTTGTGGTGGGTTCAAAACTGACACAGGCTCTTCAGATTCCTTGTACAGGTGCATGGTGGTGCAACGAAGAACTTGAGACATCAAAGTGTAGTGATCATGGTTTAATGCCCTTATTAGGCCTGTCCAGACCATGGGATTAGGTGGATCCACATCTGCCAAAGACAAATGGAATCCACCTGTCCTAGCAGCAAGGTTTGCAACTGTGTCTGGAAGGCCTAACTACCGATCAACATGCAGCCTTGGGTCTTTCTTACTCAATGGGTGCATGAATCAAATAGGTATACCTGTAAATTCATTAGTTGTAACAGTGACATAGGATAGTAAAATCCTTACTCAAATGCCAAAGACAATCTGCTATCTCTAGGTTGCCTACCAAAGCCCCAACTACTTTTGCCACAGTCTCAGGTTTGGTCTGAGAGAAGGCTAGGTATCAGGATTGATAGTTAGTCAACCAATCAATGCATGTGATCCTCTCCAGATACACACACTGCACTAGAGCATATGTCATCTTTGACTGAGTGAAGCTAGATGCACAGCTAAGCTGGGCCACCACTGCAAGCTGTGCATGTAGTTGGTGATGTAGGTATCCTTGGTGAGCAATTTGTAGGTAGTACTTGAAGTAAAACAGAAGGTGGTAACATTGGAAGATGCCTTGGTGATTGCAGTTTGGAGCTGGGAGATGATGTTTTCAGAGAGGAGACCAAGCCCATCTAAAGATGCTGATTCGTCCTTAGGGTTTACAAAGATGAAATCCTTGATGGTTGCAGGGGGATAAGTAAGTTTTTAACAAAAAACTCTGACAGATGTCCAAAACTGTTTTGCAAAAAACTCTGACAAATAGCCTGACAATTTTTTAGCTATAAATAGGCTCTAGGAGCATGCTGGCACACTTCTATAAAATTTTCAAGTATAAGTGGTTTTTTGAGAGTTTCTGGACATCCATTGAACCTGATGCTAATAAAATACCAAAAAGCTGCCCTCTACTCTTTTTTGGGTCGCTGAACTTGAATTTAAAGTTGCATTTGTACAGAAATCTTTCCCTAAGGAGCTATTCTATGATTATTGGCTGGATTATTGGTATAACATTTATACCCTATAAAAAAGGTATTAGAGCAATGGGACCACTTGAGTAAGTATATATTCCTCTTCAGTACACTATTAAAGGAGTTCTGACCATGCTTCAGCCCATCCAAATCATTCCCTGTCCTGAAGTACTGCCAAAACCCAAAAAAAGCGAATTTGGCTGCAGTAATTCTGGAAAAAATACTAGGCCCCTGGGCTGCTGTATCCTACATATAGAGGATGTACCAGCTATGAGGGATAAGGTCCAACATCAATAGATCCCATACTGTACTACCCATCCCCCAATTTCGGGTTTTTTTAGCATTTTGCTCATATCTACCCCAATACCTCATGAAACCTATTACCATTTGGTGTCCCAGGCATTCAATTAATCATATCTACATGCTGGAAGTTACCTCATGTCAATATCTGTCCTGTAGCCCAAGGACCAACACCTCATCCTGCATGTATCACTCTAATATACTCTCTTTTTGGCATTCCTGTGCCCCCATATTGCAGGAGCATCATTCTACAGTATAAGTGAGTCTATTAGCTCACAAATACAATTTTTTAGCCCCCCCATTATGCCCCAATATGGCCCAATGCACCAGAAAACCTTCCAGAGGCTGTGGGAATTTACTTCCCAGTATGGAAATTTTATAGAAGTGTGTCAGCATGCTCCTAGAGCCTATTTATAGCTAAAAAATTGTCAGCCTATTTGTCAGAGTTTTTTGCAAAACAGTTTTGAATATCTGTTGGAGTTTTTTGTCAAAAACTTGCTACTATAGGTGTTTTGCCTTGCTATTTCCAAGAGGCTCAATGCTGAGGAGTAGGGTAGTCTAAATGTAGACTGGTAGGGAAGGAGGTCAGAATGACACTAGTGAAGTAGCCATAAAAATAAGATAAGGAATAAAGTCAACTATTGTTGATATTAGAGTGCAGGCCCAATGGGATCAATCTGATTCCTTAGTGATCAGATCTATCTGATATGGATAATAAAAGATAAAATATGAACTTTAAGGAACAAAACACTTAGCTCTGTGTTACTAAGTTCCTGGGGCTCAACACTCACATGAAAGGACGCTTAAAGACTTGCTCCAGCTCTGAGATGAGAGAGAAAGAGAAGGAAGACTTCCTGTTACATTACTGACAGCTGCCAATGAGAGTGTCACAGTGGTCTGTGTGCTGATACAAACTGTGTCAATCAACAGAATAAGACAAATTGAGCTGAGATAAGATAAAGTGACTGTTTAAAATAAGAGTTTGATGCTGTGACTCTCTTAAGCTTCAAGACTATAGGACTCCACCATGTAAGACCATCAGACACTGCTTGAGAGTTGACCAAGCTCTCTCATGCATTGGCTGACCAAACCATAGCATGGCATGCTCTGAATTGGGTGGGCCAGCATTCCATCTGCCTTTGATAGTGCTTTGTCATAGGTAAGAGGGGATAATGGGGAAAGGCCAAATTGTGTCAAAGTGAGAATTTGGAATATCTATACTTGTCAATGAAAAAGAAATAATAAGTAGGAAAATTCATAAAGGGTCTGAAAGGATGTATCAAGAAATCAGAGAATAAGCACTCTCAGCACTAATGTGGGAAAACAAGAAGTCCACAAAGAGTCCAAATGACTCTGTGACAGCACTTCCTCCCATACCCTTTTAATCTTGTTAAGCCTTTCTTCTACTGATGGAATATCTGTCTTCTTGAAGGTGGTTGGTAGTGCTCTGGGGCTGTATCCCGTCATCATGTAAAATAGAGATTTCTTCATGACAGAGTGGGTTCGGTTGTTGTGAGCAAATTTGGCAAAGGGGAGGTATTCCTTCTATCTGGTTTGTTCCTTTGAACAGAAGATCCTGAGGAACACTTTGATTTCTTGGTTCACTCTTTCTGTCTCTCTGTCTGTCCGAGAGTAGAACACTGTACTCATCAAATGTTTGATAAGCAGCTGTTTTCCCATTTCCTGGAAAACTTCTGCTGCAAACTGTGGATCTCAGTTGGAGATTAACCAGTCAGAAAGTCCAAATCACTTGTAAAAATGTTCAAGTAGTAGGCCTGCAACCTCTGCTGCATCTATTGTTTTAGTGCAGGGTGTAAAAATTGCCCCCTTCATAGATGAGTGGTCCACCACAACCAAAATAGAATCCATGCCACCAACCTCAGGCAGATCTGTGATAAAGTCCATTGTGCAAATCTGAAAAGGGAGGGATTCCTTTGGTCCTTCAATCAGTTGGATTGGGGCTCTGGTTGGATGTGTGTTTGTTTTCATCTGTTGGCATAGGACACATTCATCAATGAAGTGCTTGATGAACTTCAACATTCCTGGCCACCAGAAATCACATTGGACCTGTTCTACCATATTCCATTGTCCTGGATGTCCAACACCTGCACTCTCATGGATGTTCTTAATAATTGCCCTTTGAAGATTGTTGTTGTTCAGCACATATATTCTTCCTTTGAAGAACAGGAGGTTGTCTTTGATTTCCCAGTCTGAAAGGGCTGATTTGATTGGCAGCATACCTTGCTGAAGTAATGCTTCCAAGGCTGATTTGTGAAAGTTGTCCAGGCCCAATCTATCAGCAATGTCCTTTGTCAATTCTAGATTTATTTCTTTAATGAACAGATGATCAGGTAACATAATTACATCCTCATTATCAGTGTCTTCCTGTTCTTCTTCATTTGATTGTTATGATAAAGGCATCTGCCTGGGTCATTTGTTTTCCCAGAACATGGACCAATGCTAAATTGAAATAGACTCCATTGGGCTTGTTATCTGTTAAGCTTCTGTGTGGTGCAGAAGTATGTGAGGTTCTTATGATCAGAAAGTACTACAATTTTGTGTTTACTGCCCATGAGGTAGTGTCACCATTCTGTGAGAGCTCTGATGGTTGCAAGGAGCTCTCTGTTGTAGATTTCATAGTTCTGTTCTGTGGGTGTGAAGGATTTAGACAGGTATCTGCATGGGTTCTATTCCCCATTACTGTCCTGTTGACATAATACTGTGCTGGTGGCCTACTTCAAAGCATCTGCTTCTATCAAAAAGGGTTTATCTGAATCTGGAATCCTTAACACTGGTTCTGATAGAAATTTTCTTTTGAGGAGGTCAAATGCTACTTGACAACACTATGTCCATTCAAATTTCTGCCTCTTTTTGGTAAGGTTGTTCAGAGGTCTCATGATGTTGAAATACTTTCCAATGAATTTTCAGTAGAAGTTCCTGAAGCCTAGGAATGCACAGACTCTCTTGACTATTTGTGGTGGTGCCCATTCTGATATCCATACTAACTTGACTGGATCCATTGTGATGTGCCCTGGTCATATGACCATCTCTAAAAAGATGACTTCACTGACATTGAATTCACATTTTTCTGTCTTCAAGTATAGGTCATAATCTTGGATTTGTTGCATGAGCCTTCTGATGCATTTCTGATGTTCCTTCTGGTCTTTTGAAAAAGTGAGTATGTCATCTATGTATATGACACACCACCCTTCTTCCATGAAGTCAGAGAGAATGAATTCATAAAGGCTTGGAAGGTCACTGGAGAGTTGCTGAGTCTGAAAAACATAACCATCAGTTTGAAGAGTCTCTTGTTCATTTTGAATGTGGCTTTCCATTGATCTCCATCTTTGATCCAGACATTGTTATACCTATTACACAAATCTAGCTTGCTAAAAATCTGTATGCCTTTCAATTTGTTGATAAGGTCTGAAACAAGTGGTAGCAGGTATGTGTTCTTGACAGTCCCTTCATTGAGCTTCCAATAGTCCTGCATAGGCCTGAGGGCTCCTTTTTGTTTCTTGGCTATGAAGAAGAATGGCAAGGCCATTGGAGATTTTGATTCACAGATGTACTCTTTCTATAAAATTTCTGTGATGAACCTGTCTTGTTCTTCCTGCTCTTGTGGAGACAGCAGTAATTTGTCTAAGATAAGACTAGTGGAAAACTACTCAAAAGATAACCTCCAAAAGTTCTATCTCAGGTTGTTGTGCAAGTGTGGACCAACATGATCAGAGTTGCCACACTTAGAATGCCAACAAAACTCTTAGCTATGTTGATTCTTTCTTATTGAAGTGTTCACCTCCAAAGAAGTATAGATGGGTTTTATTTCACAACACACACACAAAACACAAAGAACACAGTGCACAAAGCACAAACACAAGAGCTACAGTCTTATACAAAGACTTGATAGCCAATACAGTCTGACCCTATGGAGTTCAAGACTTCTCTAAGACAACTACAGCACACAGTGTACTGGAAAAGGTTCTAGACCAATTTCTACAAAGAGTTCAGCACAGGCACACCTCTTGCTAAGACTCTAAGTGTGTCACAACCTGATACCCAACACAGGCCACACTCCAAGTGCCCAAGGCTCCTTCTTGGTGTAAAGTGTCTCTTAGAAANAATTTCCAGAAATGAGGCAGCACTAATTGAACTGGATAATTAATAATAATAAGTATGGGTATGCATGAATTGTAATGAGTATTCACCAGATGACTACCAGAGCTTCCAGCATAGACCATGTTATAATAGAACAACTTACAGTGAAGAGGCAGAAACTCTATCTTCTATGAAGAACTGCAACACACTATCTTCACTACAAAAATGCACTCTAAAAGAGAGCTCTGCAACAAGAAGCTGCTACCAAACCCACAATAGAGGCTTCTAAGAGTAATGAAGCATTGTACAAGTCTACTAGGAGACTGAGTCTATCTTAAGTGCAATTCAGGGTAAAAAGGGAACAGAACCCTTTATATTTCAATTGACCAGCTTAGGTTGGTATAAGATTGTGAAGTCTGAAGACTCTAGTTAGGATGACTCAAGTGTTGCACTTAAGAGTCACAAAGTATAGGTTTAAAATGAGTGGTTTATTGGTTGGTTATAAAAGAATGTATACAGTGAGGCAAGATATATATGAATCTCGGCTCAACTAGAAGTGACTGACTGGCAAGTGTGCGAAGGTCTGAATCAACACTGTGCAGGGCTATAGTGGCCAAGTACCAGTCAGTGCTTGAGCCTGCATCTACAAGTACAACTCTTTATATACAGAATGATAATTGGAAATAACAAAATAAAAGATAAATGAGTGTGGTCTAGTTTAAGGTATAAATCATATGCATTTGTGCATAAAAGTCCAATTCCACTAATACACCAATTTTATAAACCTTTCAAATTCTACACATATGAATGTCATTTGAATGTATTTAAACAGTTGAAATGATAAGAAACATGGAAATAGAAGAACTGATATGAGCCTGAGTAGTCAGTCAAAACTTATATATGCTTGATGGCACAAAGCTATAAGTTAACTGTACTTATAGTATGCCCCACATGGGTACCAAGTCACTTATAGACTCTCCATACTGTGCCTTGAGCCTCTGAAAACCTGTAGAGACCTCTATATGGTGTTGTTCCAAAAGAGACACACTAGTAGTTGAACATATATATAGTGTATCAAGGGGATATTTTACTTTTAAACAACTTTCATTTACTCTCAGAGAGCTCATTCCAGCTCAGAATGATATCTATAATATACCAAGAGAAAAGATACAATGATATCTAAATCAGATATATGATGGAGTATTAGCTCAAGCATATGATCACTCTGCATTCTGAGACAGTAATGCAATGATCCCTCCAAAGACAGGAGGAAAATGAATAAGATGGAAATCAGATAGGACTGATAGATGAGAGAAGAAACAGAAGAGATAAGAATGAGTCAGTCAGATAGAACAGACAGAACAAGGAAATACTTGATGACTTCTATGGAAGTTGAGAGTATTTCCAACCATTGAAAAATAGGATAAGGAACTCCTATGCAGTAGCAACAGATTCTGAACCTAGATACCCATATACCACATGGAGGGCCTAGCTCGAGTTGTGCTTCTGATACCTGAGATTGTATTTATTAGTGACCTGCATATCTATATATGGTATGGGATTACTATTGTGACAAGGGACTAAACCCATATATGTTCATTTTGTGATTTTTCCTGTGACCAGTATGATATATACCTATTATTATAATTTTATTGTAAATATTTGTTTCCAGCAGTATATAAGGACAGCCATTTTGTAGGTGGGAGCAAGAGGAATCTGCCCCACCACTACACAATTTATATGTGGCTATTTTTTGTGTAGAGAAATCACATTCAATCAGATCTTTCTCCTCACATCAGGCCCTAGGGACTCAGAGTAGACCTAGTTGAGATATAAGACTATATATCAAACTTGATAGTGACAGCAAAGCCAGATATTTGCTCTGCGCTTTAGCAGATAGTTGTTTTTGAGTCAAGAGAAGACTTTGTATCAGAAAGTTTTGGTGGCTTTCTGGAGGCAGCTAGTGTTTTGCTAGTGTTGACACATCTTAGAGAGGGCTCAGGCTACATTGGAAGTAGAAGTTTTCTTGCTTAAGTGCATTACAGATCGCAACCAAGAGGGTTGTATCCAGTACAAGAGGTACTGTAGTCTTTGATTGCTTGGGTTATCACTTCAGAGTAGTCTTACTATCACCTCAGCACAATTCACTGTTGTATTTAGGCTTGATTGAGATAATAGAAACCAGAAAACACATAGTAAAAACAAGATTTATAAACAAATATATCTTTATAGTCTCTACATTGATAAATGAATACATACTTATTCGGTTCACAAACATCAGATAAGAGTCTAAGTGTGGTAACTCTGATCATGCCAAACCACACTCTGCACATCACCACATACACATAGACAAGAAGAGAGCAAGATCTGATCAACAGATCAGCTCTTTGTGTAGCACATTCAAGTGGTATTAATAGCCACTCTTCTTTTGGTAAAAGTATGTTTGTTTTCCTTTATCTGAATACAATTGCTCATATATAGGGGTCTCTCTACTCAGAGTTATGTATTTTCTTCCTTTCTTTCCTTTCATTATCTCTTTCTATAGCTAGTGCTGCCTGAATGAAGCTTTCCAAAACCTCTCAAGCTATCAACCAGATGGAAATTTCATCTCTTACTCTAGTTATTATCCAGGCCTTGTACTCTGTAGGAGAACAAATCCTGACTGCCTTTGAAGACCTTTGCAATTCCTTAGAGGAGATGGGTGATACTAGCTCCAGTGCTCTTAGGCTCATGTTCCTCCACAAATTGGACAAGGTGCTAGGCAATAATTTGGTAGGTCTCTTATTCTTTCTCTCCTTTTGTTGTTTATCTAAATTCACTTATAGGCCACTTTCACTGAACATGCAGATAAGCCCTGGTTCCTGGTCTGATATGTGGAACTCCTCTTAACTATCACTCCTGTCTGCAACTCTTTTGCAGAATGTTTCCCTACCTTGTCTCTGCCTGAGAATATCTCTTCTCATATCCTGGATGCTGACAAACAACATGGCTAGGAGACTGAACTCAAACTCAAGGTATATCTCTTCATTCTTATTTCATTTCTTAATTTTATCTCTTCCTCAGGCTTTCAAAGATTTCTCTTTCCCTGAGACTCTTGAAGATGTTAATTTGTCTAAGATAAGACTAGTGGAAAACTACTCAAAAGATAACCTCCAAAAGTTCTATCTCCAGTTGTTATGCAAGTGTGGATCACTTTGATCAGAGTTGCCACACTTAGAATGCCAACAAAACTCTTAGCTATCACTATGTACAAGGTGTTCTTTTTATGCTATTAATACAAAGGAAATACACTCAGAATACTGCTATATATTTGCTTCCAGACAACACTCAGAAAATTCTATTAGTTTCAAGTTATCATCACATATTGAAAACAGCAAGCATACTCTGGATTTTAATTTCCAGAAGAGTCTGTGTTTTTTTATTATTTTATGATAATGAAATTATAGAATTATCCTTTAGTTTTCTAATTACAAATATACTAAATTTTCTGCCTTATAAAATAGTGAGAAAACATTTAGAAAATAAATACAAGATTTTGAATTTTATATCAAAGGAAACATGTTAAATACAAAAGAAAAACTATATGGAAACTATCTAAAAACTGCTTTGAAATAGTGTTTTCACATGATTTTCCTACTATTTTCCTAGTGTTTTTCTAGTGTTTTCTCTGACTTTCCTGCAATAGAAAATGTGGAATTTTTATCTTATCTTATCAGCATTTTCTGAGGATTTTCAACCAGAGAAAATTTAATGTTTTCTCAGTATAGAAATTATTCTAATATATTGCATTATCTATTAATTCTCAGAATTTGAAAATTCTATATCTTTTGCTGCTGAAAACTTAGTATTCTCCAAGCATATTCTTGTTGAGAGGACACAATTGAAATTTAGAATTTATATATGGTTTTATAAAAATTCTCTTTGCAAGAAGATTAAGTGTTTTCTCAATTAGAAAACCATGTTAAAAGGACACTTTGTACGTAGTGTATGTTAATTCTCTCTTATTGAAGTGTTCTACTTCAAAGTGTTTACCTCCAAAGGAGTATAGATGGGTTTTAAAATGGGTTTATTTCACAACACACATACAAAACACAAAGAACACAGTGCACAAAGCACAAACACAAGAGCTACAGTCCCATACAAAGACTTAGTAGCTGATATAGTCTGACTCTATAGAATTCAAGACTTCTTTAACACAACTACAGCACACAGTGTACTGGAAAAGGTTCTAGACCAATTTCTACAAAGAGTTCAGTGCAGGCACACCTCTTGCTAAGACTCTAAGTGTGTCACAACCTGATACCCAACACAGGCCACACTCCAAGTGCCCAAGGCTCCTTCTTGATGTAAAGTGTCTCTTAGAAAAGTGCTATTACACACTCAAGATGTTACTCTTATCTCTTACAACACAAGTTCATTATCAGATGTCTATCTCTCTGGAGTCACTCAGGACCAATCTCCAGAGCCTGAAGTGAGGAAGCAAAACTGGAATGGCACACAAAATTATAGACCAAACAAACTCATCATGTATTCACAATCAGAGGAGGCAGAGTTACTTGAGTATATACACATATCTAGCTGTCCTTATATATGGTCCACTGAATATATCTACAGAAAATTAGAAATAAGGTCTGATAATTCAGGAAATAATAAACAAGTGACAGAAATGCTAAAAGAGGGAATATTTGAATGTCATAGAGTCTGACCACTAGGGTATCCAACCATATCTGTGTGAGTATCTATGTCTCCAGGTGTTCTGGACTCTATAATTTGTATTTTCTCCAAGTCAGGTATCTATAAGTAGATGGTTGTATCCATCCTGTTTCTTACAGCATTTCCCTTTCTGGAATCTGCACATTGGTGGAGGCCTAGATGCTCAAAGTTTCCAAGAGCAGAACACACTGTTACTGTTCCTATCTTCTTTGACAATGCACTTTTGGTCTTAGTTAGAACTTCTTATGCATTAGATATGCTTTAGATGTCTTGTTGTGTCTGTCCATTAAGTAACTTCAGTCCTATGAAAGTAGTCTTCTAGCTTCTGAGGTTACTTCTTACTTAGTTATGTTATTTTGCATGTTTTTGTATGTTTTTGCTGCCATTGAACTTTTTATTAAGAGATTGTCTACTTTGACTTTGATCTGTATATTGACTTCAGAGGATGATTGTTCTTTGATTGTTCCTGTTCTAAGTCATCTTTCTGTTTGGATGTCTCTTTTAAGTACCTCTATACTGTTTGACTGCATATTGCACTTTGCAGATGTCATAGAAGGTTGAAATAAAAATAAAATCCCATTAATAGCACTTTGAGAGCTTGGTTAACTAGCCAATGTGTTCATTGAGCCATAGTTAGGTTCTCTACAGGTTTTAGGAGTGATTCACTTTGGATCTGATACATAGATAAGTCAGAAAGTACAGCTTAGACATCTCTGTATAGCATATCATATAGCTCTTTGTACTTTCCAATGCACTATAGCTTCTCTAAGGCAATAACTAGCAAACTGGCCTCACTCTAGTCCTTATTACCCATTATCTTGTGTCATATTAAAGTGTTCTGATTCAAAAGTAATGTAAAACAAATAAAATTGGGTCTTTTCTAGGTTTGCCATATTAATGTCCTTGCTAAGTATGTTGTGGCCAAGAAGGCTTCAGTAGCCCTCAAGCCTAAGGTTTCTTGCAAGGCATGGACTTAGTCCTCTGACTTTGATCCTTCTTACCTGTGATGGAGCATAGCTTTTTCCCTTCATTTTCCATTCTAAGTCCAGTTATCTTATCTTTTATCTCTCATCTATTTATCTGATTACTTACCATATTTATACTACTACAGCTGCTCTTCCATAGAACATTCCATTTCATCTGGGTTTCCTTCTGGATCATTCTTTCATTTCCATCAGTTATTCTCGCCGAGACAGACTCCTTGTATTTATACTGGACCTTTGTAGCCTAGTTCCCCATCTTGACCTCTTGGTCATTTGAGCTAGGCAAGTGTCTCTTGTACATATCTCAGTAGTTAAACTAACTTGGTCATTTGGGCTAGGCATTGACTTTGTGTCTGTTGAGTTCAATGTTGTATCAACCTAGAGTCTATGCTGGATCACTCTTTTCTTTATCCTTTTCCTGGCTTGAGTGCAGAGGGTTGTACCCACTGTTATGAGAGTCATTGCAGCACCATATTACCCACTCTCTTGGTATAGTGTTGATTTGTCTGAGATAAGACTAGTAGAAAACTACCCCAAAAGATAGTGTCAAAAGTTCTATCTTAAGTTGTTGTGCAAGTGTGGATCAACATGATCAGAGTTGCCACACTTAGAATTCTAACAAAACTCTTAGCTAGATTGTTTCTCTCTTATTGAAGTGTTCTACCTTATAGTGTTCACCTCCAAAGGAGTATAGATGGGTTTTAAAATGGGTTTATTTCACAACACACACACAAAACACAAAGAACATAGTGCACAAAGCACAAAAACAAGAGCTACAGTCCTGTACAAGACTCAATAGCTGATATAGTCTGACTCTATGGAGTTCAAGACTTCTTTAAGACAACTACAGCACACAGCATACTGGAAAAGGTCCTAGACCAATTTCTACAAAGAGTTCAGCACAGGCACACCTCTTGCTAAGACTCTAAGTGTGTCACAACCTGATACCCAACACAGGCCACACTCCAAGTGCCCAAGGCTCCTTCTTGATGTAAAGTGTCTCTTAGAAAAGTGCTATTACACACTCAAGATGTTACTCTTATCTCTTACAACACAAGTTCATTATCAGATGTCTATCTCTCTGGAGTCACTCAGGACCAATCTCCAGAGCCTGAAGTGAGG
Source organism: Moniliophthora roreri (assembly GCA_001466705.2). Lineage (NCBI taxonomy): Eukaryota > Fungi > Basidiomycota > Agaricomycetes > Agaricales > Marasmiaceae > Moniliophthora > Moniliophthora roreri. The sequence goes on along the minus strand of LATX02000013.1, from coordinate 945,653 downwards.
AAGCAAAACTGGAATGGCACACAAAATTATAGACCAAACAAACTCATCATGTATTCACAATCAGAGGAGGCAGAGTTACTTGAGTATATACACATATCTAGCTGTCCTTATATATGGTCCACTGAATATATCTACAGAAAATTAGAAATAAGGTCTGATAATTCAGGAAATAATAAACAAGTGACAGAAATGCTAAAAGAGGGAATATTTGAATGTCATAGAGTCTGACCACTAGGGTATCCAACCATATCTGTGTGAGTATCTATGTCTNTGTTGATAAGGTCTGAAACAAGTGGTAGCAGGTATGTGTTCTTGACAGTCCCTTCATTGAGCTTCCAATAGTCCTGCATAGGCCTGAGGGCTCCTTTTTGTTTCTTGGCTATGAAGAAGAATGGCAAGGCCATTGGAGATTTTGATTCACAGATGTACTCTTTCTATAAAATTTCTGTGATGAACCTGTCTTGTTCTTCCTGCTCTTGTGGAGACAGCAGTAATTTGTCTAAGATAAGACTAGTGGAAAACTACTCAAAAGATAACCTCCAAAAGTTCTATCTCAGGTTGTTGTGCAAGTGTGGACCAACATGATCAGAGTTGCCACACTTAGAATGCCAACAAAACTCTTAGCTATGTTGATTCTTTCTTATTGAAGTGTTCACCTCCAAAGAAGTATAGATGGGTTTTATTTCACAACACACACACAAAACACAAAGAACACAGTGCACAAAGCACAAACACAAGAGCTACAGTCTTATACAAAGACTTGATAGCCAATACAGTCTGACCCTATGGAGTTCAAGACTTCTCTAAGACAACTACAGCACACAGTGTACTGGAAAAGGTTCTAGACCAATTTCTACAAAGAGTTCAGCACAGGCACACCTCTTGCTAAGACTCTAAGTGTGTCACAACCTGATACCCAACACAGGCCACACTCCAAGTGCCCAAGGCTCCTTCTTGGTGTAAAGTGTCTCTTAGAAAAGTGCTACAATGCACTCAAGATGTTACTCTTATCTCTTATGATGCAAGTTTGTTATCTCTCTGGAGTCACTCAGGACCAATCTCCAGGGCCTGAAGTGAGGAAGCAAAACTGGAATAGCATACAAAATTATACACCAAACAAACTCATCATGTATTCACAATCAGAAGGGGCGGAGTTACTTGAGTATATACACATATCTAGTTGTCCTTATATATGGTCCACAGAATATATCTACAGAAAAGATATAGATAATGTCCCATAATTCAAGAAATAGTAAACAAGTGACAGAGATGCTAAAAGAGGGAATATTTGGATGTCATGGAGTCTGGCCACTAGGATATCTGACCATATCTGTGTGGGTATCTACTTCTCCAGGTGTTCTGGACTCTATAATTTGTATTTTCTCTCTCTTCTAAGTCAGGTATCTACAAGCAGATGGTTGTATCTGTCCTGTTTCCTTACAGTATTTTCCCTTTCTAGCATCCACACATCAGCAGAGGTCTAGATGCCAAAGTTTCTAAGGTCGGAACATGCTGTTACTGTTTCTATCTCCTTTGATAATGCATGCTTAGTCTTAGTTAGGACTTCTTGTGCATTAGATATTCTTCATATGTCTCATTGTGTCTGTCTAATAAGTCCCTTCAGCCCTATGAAAGTAGTCTTCTAGCTTCTGAGGTTACTTTGTACTTAATTATCATGTTATTTTGTATGTCTTTGCTGCCTTTGAGCTCTTTATTAAGAGATTGGCTGCTTTGACTTTGATTCATATATGGACTTTAGAGGATAATTGTTTTTTGATCATTCCTATTCTAAGTTGTCTTTCTGTTTTGATGTCTCTCCTAAGTACCTCTGTACTGTTTGACTGCATGTTGCACTTTGCAGATGTCATAGAAGGTTGAAATAAAAATAAAATCCCATTAATAGCACTTTGAGAGCTTGGTTAACTAGCCAATGCATTCATTGTGCCATAGTTAGGTTCCCTACAGGTTTCAGGAGTAATCTGCTTTGGATCTGATACATAGATAAGTCAGAAAGTACAGCTTAGACACCTCTGTATAGCATATCATATAGCTCTTTGTACTTTCCAATGCACCATAGCTTCACTAGGTGATGACTAGCAGACTGGGCTCACTCTAGTCCTTATTACCCATTATCTTGTGTCATATTAAAGTGTTCTGATCCAAAAGTAGTGTAAAAAGAATAAAATTGGGTCTTTTCTAGGTTTACCATATTATCTCCCCCCAACTAAAAGAAGATTGTCCCCAATCCAGTCCTTGCTAAGAGATCACAATACAGGATTCTTTAAGGAAGGACTTTCTGGGTACAAGCTAACCACCCATAAAAAGGAAATTTCATTCTGAGTGCAACTGGGTCATCTCTGGATACTGCTACATTATGGTCTTTACAACTCAGTCATTTCATCAATTCTTTTACAGTCCCATCAAAATGTGTAGGTGTTAGTGTGCAGCATGTTTGATTAGCACCAAGGCTGTTTCCAGTAATCTACAGCATCAGTATGCTTCTTTCTTAGATCTTTGCCGATCAGAGAAGCCTCTCAAACACAGTAATACACCAATTTTATAAACCTTTCAAATTCTATACATATGAATGTCATTTGGACGTATTTAAGCAGTTGAAATGATAAGAAACATGGAAATAGAAGGACTGATATGAGCCTGAGTAGTCAGTCAAAACCTATATACACTTGATAGCATGAAGCTATAAGTTAATGGAACTTATAGTATGCCCCACATGGGTACTAAGTCACTTATAGACTCTCAATATTGTGCATTGAGCCTCCTGAAACCTGTAGGGACCTCTATATGGTGTATCAAGAGGATATTTTACTTTTAAACAACTTTCATTTTACTCTCAGAGAGCTCATTCAAGCTCAGGATGATACCTATGATATACTAAGAGAACAGAGATGACAATATCCAAATCAGATATATAATGAAATATTAGCTCAAGTATATGATTACTATGCATTCCCAGATGGTGATGTGATGATTCCTCCAAAGACAGGAGGAAAGTGATGAGACAGAAATCAGATAGAACTGATAGATGAGAAATCTGAGNTAGAGTATCCAACCATATCCACATGGGTATCTTCATCTCCAGGTGTTCTGGACTCTATAATTTGTATTTTCTCTTTTCCAAGGCAGGTATCTACAAGCAGATGGCTGTATCTGTTCTGTTTCTTACAGCATTTCCCTTTCTAGCATCCACATGTTGGCAGGGACCTAGATGCCAAAGTTTCCAAGGCCAGAACACACTGTTGCTGTTTCTATCTCCTTTGACAATGCACTTTCAGTTCTAGTTAGGACTTTGTATGCATTAGATATTCTTCTTATGTCTTGTTGGGTCTGTCCATTTAGTAACTTCCATCCTAAGAAAGCAGTCCTCTAGCTTCCGAGGTTACTTCACACTTGGTTATGTTATTTTGTATGTTTCTGCTGCCATTGAACTCTTTTATTAAGAGATTGTCTGCTTTAGCTTTGATCTGCATATTGGCCTTGGAGGATGATCGTTCTTTGATCATTCCTGCTCTAAGTTGTCTTTCTGTTTTGATGTCTCTTTACCTCTGTACTGTTTGACTGCATGTTGCACTTTGCAGATGTCATAGAAAGTTGAAATAAAAATAAAATCCCATTGATAGCACTTTTGAGAGCTTGGTTAACTAGCCAATGCATTCATTGGGTTATAGTTAAGTTCTCTACAGGTTTCAGGAGTGATCTGCTCTGGATCTAATACATAGCTAAGTCAGAAAGTACAGCTTAGACACCTCTGTATAGCATATCATATAGCTCTTCATACTTTCTAATGCACTATAGCTTCTCTAAGGCAATGACTAGCAGACTGGGCTCACTCTAGTCCTTATTACCCATTATCTTATGTCATATTAAAGTGTTCTGATTCAAAAGTAATGTAAAACAAATAAAATTGGGTCTTTTCTAGGTTTGCCATATTATCACTATTTACACAAACATTCACATAGATAGACATAGCCACCAGATGCACCTATTTAAGTGCTCATATCATGGTCATTAGCTCTTCAGCTTGACCTGGTTTAATTTATACTTGTGTTAACAAATATTTGCTTGATCCTCAACCTCTCTCTTGCTCTCTAACTTGAACTTGTGTTGCATTCTTGAAGTACTGAGAGTGCATCAATAGTTGCTTGTTGTTTAAAGATATAAGTAACATAACACATAATTCTCTTCTCTTCAGCCCTTATCACTTATTCCAACTTGCCAATACAGTCTGGGGAGACCTGCTATTCTCTAGTCCAGCATTCAGCTAGTGGTCTCTTTTGATGGCAGTATAATGGCAGTGTCAGTGACAAGATATTCTTGTCAAATGCCATGGAAGATTAGTTGAAGAGATAGAATGAGGATTGAGGCAATTGATCAAGACTCAGGCTGAAGAAGTATACCAAGCTAATGCAGCTCAAGAAGTCAGACTATAAAAGGGAGGAATTTGCTGGTCTCAGTGAATTAAGTGGGATCAGCAAGTCAGAGGACAATGAACATCCTTCAAAATGGAGGAAACTAGAGGATTTAATCACACATGTTACTTAGATATAGCTTAATATCTATTCAGATGTATTGTATTCCTTGAAAAGATACTTTACCTATGTTTTTTAAAAAAACAAAACTCAACTCCAGGTCATATCCACATGCAATAATATCCAGTATATAAGCAGTTGCCCTACTTCTGAAACTGTACCATTATCTTACCCTCTACATGGCAGTCTTTCTTTCCATTGACTACTGCAATGACCAGAGAGGCCTCTTCATCCACTCCTGCTCCTTTCAATGCTTTAATGCCAGCAGATAAACCTGCTAAACAGAAGCACAGTAGCAAAGGTCACTTCCAGGGCAATGAGCTTGCATTTCTTGAGGCACACATACCTTTATATCAAGCTATCTCCAGAAACAAGGGCGAGTACTGGCCAAAACTTTTGGATAATTTCTACTCCAAATTCCCACACTACAAGGCTGCAGAGGTCACTATGGAACATGGAGATCTGAATCCATTGCTTTCCATTAAGAATAAATGTCCAGTGGTCAGCAGGTAAAGCTGTTAAGGGGAAATCCAAGAAACAAGGAAAAGATAAGCCTCCAGCTCATTGAACAGAGTTGGTGCCTAGAGCTGTCCTCCAAAGTGTCAGTTTGTCAGTTTGTCTCCTTAACTTCAACTGATCATTATGACAAGAGAATGAAGATGTGGCATTATAACCATCAAGGTGACAATGCAAAAGTGAACACATCTGGTTAGAAGGGCTATATGAAGAATTTGTCAGAGTTGACTTGAAAGCCTACCAAGCTCCCTGACTTTAAATACTATATGTTGCACAAGGACCATATAGTCAAATGCAGACAGGAGTTTGAGCAACAATTCACTTCCAAACTTGATGCTATAACAGAAGACTTTACAAAGCTTGATTTGGACAAGCTGGATACTGATGTCATAAGTGAAGAGCAACATTAAATTGATCTTGTCCAAGGCCAACAATCCAAGGGCACACCTGAACACAGCCCTGATCACAGTGAATTGAAGGCAGGTGAAGATGAAAGTAACATTGAGGATAAGAATGATTCTGAGGTGAAGAGGAAAAAGCTTCATGATAATGCATTAGCTTTGCATGTTTCAGTTGCCAAAGAATTATTTAACAACAAGAAACCAGATATACAGGAGTTGATAAGGAAGGAGAATGAGTTGCAGTATGGGACAAAGTTGGCATAATGGGCTTCCCAGAAGGCAACAGTCAGCATAGATAATTCACTAGAAATGAAAAACCTGTGAGTATTGTTCATTCTTCAAGATGCTGCTCTGCTGATTATTCTCCAAAAGCTGCTGCAAAAACTTTGCTGTGAGTGGTTAGAAATGTGTCAACCAGCTTTCTGAACTCACTGGGTTTCACATTTCCATCTTTGCTGGGGCTCCACCAGACAAGAAGGGATAAGGCTTTCCAATAATCTCATTAGTTTCAATCCATGAGATGTGCGTGTTTTCTACTAACATCTTGAAGGTTTCATAGTGGGACAGGACCAAATGGACAGACTTGGGACAAGTATGACAAGCAGGGTGTGCAGAAGTCACTGTCACATTTCTTTCAATGGCTTTGAGTTGTTGACTAAGACTGCATGAGTGAGAAGAACAAAGGTGCTTACCTTGTGTTTTTCTCTTGACATTACTGATCACTAATGATTAATGATTCCTTATATTAGCATCAATGTCAAACACCTTCAACTTGAACTCTACCTTGAAAGGTCCAGATACTTTAACCTTGAAGACACCAGCCTGTTCAAAGAGACAGGCTCATTTGAAGACACCCACACCTCACTCAAACACACCTTCCTCAAACACACCTTTCCTGAGTGCAATGCTACCTTCTCAATCAACTGCCAGTGAGGCACCTACTCTCTAGACAGTTTCTAGCCAAACATAAGAAGATAGCCTAGAAGCTGCATAAGCTACTACTGGAGCTTTAAACATGCAGTTTGGCCAAGCTATTAAGGATGCTCTTGGCACTGAGTTTGCAGCAATGGGATCTGGTTCAGGAATGAAGAACAGAGGTTATATAATGGAGGGAGGACCTGACTGTGATTCTTATTGCCCCAAGGTTCCTGCAAAGTGACCTACACCTCCTAAGCCAGTGTCAAGTGGAAAGAGATTGAGTAAAAGGATGTCTGCCTGGCTTGTAGACTACACTAGTGATAGTGACTCAGATAGAAGTGATGATGAAGATTGTGATGGCATTGGTGGTATGAAGGTTGAAGCAAAGGATGTAGTACAAGACAAAGACAGCAATGCAAGCTCTGCAGCTCCCTGTTGGTCAACTTGTCAGTCAACTCATCTCAACAAGGTCTCTTCAAGTCAAGCCTATGAAGACTAAATGGATATTGATGCTACTGGCTAGCTCTCTACCAGTATGTTGACAGGTCTCAAAAGAAAAGTAAATAGACAAAATGGCCCTTGATTCCATCACTAGTCCAAGGGCCTTGAACCAGTGATGCCCAATAGTTTCAAGTTGCTATTGATATGCTCTGTAATGGCAGAAGCCTTCTGCAGCAGGACATCTGGAACAGCATTGTTAGTTTGCTGATTGAACTTGAGGGCAGCTACAGCTACTACAGCTCTTCTTGGGGCATTTCTAAGGCTAATCATCTGTTGGTGGTAGCAAGGTGGTTTCAACTCAGTTGTCAGCATGCAGGACTTCTCAATACAATTGGTCCACTCAAAGAGTTTTTGGATGAATTTCTTTCTTGGTGGGATACACTCAATCCAGAGTGGAGGGTGAGATATGGAAACCATCACATGGAATGTAAAAAATCAAAGGAGATTGGGAAGAGCTTTACTACCCTGGAGAGCACAGTCTAGTGGTGCCCATCATGTGCCTTCAATGGTGGTATATGTTGGAAGCAAAAGAGGGAGGTTCAGATGCATGGAACAACACAGCCCAGGATGTCCACTGGGTTCTTGAGTGTATAGTCAAGTGGCAGAGGAGTAAGATTTTTAGAGAAATGTCTGAAGAATGTCATACAGCCTTTTGCAAAAATCACCAATAATCTTCAGAGAGTCTGCTTTGTTTAAAAACATGCAATAGCTAGGTATATTGTATGTAATAGAATAATTTGTACAAAAGTAAAGCTAGGCTGTCAGTTTAAAAAGGCTATCTATCTATAAGGGCTTTACTCTAAAAAACTATTATTAAAAGTGCCACAAGAAAGTGATTAATAAAAAAAAATATAGCCTTCTAGCAAACCTTATGGGCACTAGATCAAGGTTTTTCAGAAGCCTTCAAAGCAGGTTTTCTGGAGTTGGTCTTGTGTCTCTTTAATAGCTGTTTCTCATTTTCATCACTATCACCATCACTGTCCATTGATGTCTCAGTGTTCCTCTTCTAGATTAATATAAAAAACTCTGATAAATGTCACACAGCCTTTTGCAAAAATTGCCAACAATCTACAGAGAATTTGCTTTTTTCAAAAAACTACTTTTTAGCAGGAGAATAGCTAAATGTCTGGCCAGAGTGTACTGCTTTTTTTGAAAAAAGGCTTAAGAAGGGATATAATAGTTTTAATTTAAAAAAGGCATACCTGCTCCACTTTGTGGGTTCCAAATATGGCAGGTTATTGCCACACCTATACTATATCTAGTAAACCTATACTGGGCCATATAGAGGCATACTGGGGGACTAGAAAAATCACATTTTTAGGCCAATATATTCTGTCATACTTTACAATGATAGTGCTGCAATATGGGAGCAGGAGGATGCCAAAAGAGGGATATATTGGGGTGCTACATGTAGGATAGAGTACTGATGCTTGGGCTACAGGGTAGCTATTGACATAGAGTAGCTTCTAGCATGTAGCTATAATTGATGCAATGCCTGGGACACCAAATAGTAATATATTTCATTGGGTATTAGTGTATATATAAGCAAAATACTGAAAAAAAACCCAAAATAAGGTGATAGATAGTACTGTATGGGATCTATTGATGCTAGACCTTATTCACCATAGTTGGGACATCCTCTGTATGCTTAAATGTTGGAGACAGTAGCCCAAGGGTCTAGTATTTTTCAAACTGGGTGGGCCAAGGCATGGTCAAAACTCCTTTATTGATGTACTGATGAGGAATATATACTTACACAAGCAATCCCAATGCTCTAATACTCTCCTTACAGGGTACAATTGTTGTACAAATAATTCAGCCAATAATTATAGAATAGCTCCTCAGAGAATGATTCCTGTACCAAGGGAGCCTCAGATTCAGATTCAGCAACCAAAAAAAGTGTAGGGGGCAACTTCTGGGTATTTGAATATCATCACATTCAATAGGTGTTCAGAAAGCCTCAAAAAACCACTTGTATGTGGATATCTTCACAGATAGTGATCTTAGCATCATGGGACTATCATAGTCAAATTCAGGGGGTCAAATTACATAGGAATACACTTCAGGGTCATCAGGATATATATATTTTTCAGTCAGAAAAGCACACCATCTGTTAAATGCTTAAACATGATATAAACCCAATACTACTATTTACAATAAACTTGACATACTCATATATCAAGCTATACTGCATGGATACACATGACCCAGGACTCATTTCCAATGTTATTTGATGCTCTGAATTCCATTCTGATGGTCCTATGAGGTCTGGACTACTGCCTGTGACAATATCCACATACAAGTGGTTTTTTAAGGCTTTCTGAACACCCATTGAATGTGATGCTATTAAAATACCTAAAGGTTGCTTCCTACCCTTTTTTGGGTCACTGAACTCAAATCTGAAGTTGCCTTGGTACAGTAATCATCTCCTGAGGAGCTATTCCATCATTACTGGCTCAATTATTTGTACAACAATTATGCTCTGTAAAAAGTATATTAGAGTGCTGTGAACACTTGGGTAAGTATATATTCCTCATCAGTATATTAATAAAGAAGTTCTGACCCCACTTCAGCCCATCCAAATTATTGCCTGCTCTGTAGTACTACTAAAATCCCAAAAAAGCGAATTTGGCTATAGTAATTCAGAAAAAGATATTACATCCATAAGCTTCTGTTCCCAACAAGTAGACATATAGAGGATGTCCCAGCTATGAGGGATAAGGTCCAGCATCAATAGATCCTATACAGTACCATCCATCACCCCATTTTGGGTTTTCTGAGTATTTTGCTTATATATACACCAATATTAATTGAACTGGCTTCCAAATCTATTTTCACATATACTAGGACACTTAATCTGCATTATTCACCACTTAGGACATCCATATAGCCACCATAAGGCATCTACCAGATTGCATAAAGTTATGATGTCCACATTCTGCATGTATAGGCTATTTACCTATTTATTATAGTACCAAAATCAATGGGGAAAGGCCATCTCAGAGTGGCAATGGGTTTTATAAGTATATAAGACCATAAAGGTGAAAGATTTATTATCAGGAAAATTCATATGAATAGTATCAGTACTGTATCCTGCACATACAGGTTGTTTACCTATTTATTGTGCTACTTTTAATGTGATGCCTTCAAAATCACAGGAAAGGCATTCTATAATATAACAGAACATATTGATCCAAACTACCTATATTACAGCCCCTCCAGCATGCTCCAATATAGTCCAGTATGTATCTAGTAGTGTATATTACAGCATCCCCCAATATATCTCTTTTTCGGCATCCCCCTGCTCCCATATTGCGGCACTATCATTGCACAGTATGACAGAGTATATTGGCCTAGAAATGTGATTTTTTAGCCTCTATATGGCCTAGTATAGGTTTACTAGGTATAGTATAGGTGTGGCAATAACCTGCCATATTTGGAACCCACAAAGCAGAGCAGGTATGCCCTAGACTATGCTTTTTTTAAAGTAAAACTATTATATCCCTTCTTGAGCCTTTTTTCAAAAAAAGTGGTACACTCTGGCCAGCCATTTAGCTATTCTCCTGCTAAAAAGTAGTTTTTTAAAAAAAGCAAATTCTCTGTAGATTGTTGGTGATTTTTGCAAAAGGCTGTGCAATGTTTGTCAGAGTTTTTTTAAATAAACTGACCAACTCAGCTAGGAGGAGGGGTCTCTGGAGTATTTGTTGATAAGGGTGAAATGTTGGAAGATAGTGCTGTGACCTGGGAGCAAGTTCAAATGGTCACTGGTATTTGAGGGATGGGGTTGCTCTTCTCAAATACCCAGAGCATGGCATGAATATTGGATTTCAATGTAATTACATTTGTTGAAGAGGCAGTTACTCTGTCTTCAATAAGGAACTGCTACATGCTATTCTTACTCTAAAAATTGCACTTCAAGAGACTCAGCAACAAAGAACTGCTACCAAACCCATACACACAACATATACTAAAACTCACAATAGAGGCTTCTAAGAGTAATTAAGCACTGTACTAGTCTACTAGAAGAGTGAGTCTATCTTAAATGCAATTCAGAGTGAATAGAGAACAGAACCCTATATATTTCAACTGACTAGCTCTAGTTGGTATAAGGTTGTAGAGTCTAGAGACTCTAGTTAGGACAACTTGAGTATGGCACTCAAGGGTCACAAAGTATAGGTTTTAATGATTGGTTTATTGGTTGGTTATAAATAAGTGTATACAGTGAGGCAAGATTATATACAAATCTTGGCTTGACTAGAAGTGATGGACTGGCAGATGCATATAGACAAAGTCTAGGAAGCTGCATGGAGGTCTATATCAATGCTGTGCAGGGCTATAATGTGCAAGTACCAGTCAGTCCCTTGAGCCTGCATCTACAAGTACAGCTCTTTATATACAGGATGATAATTAGAAATAACAAAGATGAAAGATAAACAAGTGTAATCTAGTTTAAGGTATAATTTATATATATTTATATATAAAAGTCTGATCCTGTGTAGCAATTAGCTATGTTGGGTATATTTGGTAACCAAAAGGTTGATTTATCCTGTTCTGAACCCTGTGTAGAGCATTGCTGGGTCAAACAATCCTTCTACATAGCTACTGGTTCTGAACTGGTCTCATATATGGATCTGCTTCTCTTTCTGTTGGTTTACTTCTGCATAGCCAACCTTTACCCTTGGATTGGTGGATCTCATAGTCTAGACATTTCTTGTATTCAATATCTTTATGTCCTTTATACAGCCCTCTAGATCATTATCAATTTCCTGCATAATCAAATACCCTTTAGTAGTTCCAGACACCTGGTTGGTCTGTTATATCTGCCTGAGAGTGCCTTCAAAGCTCTGCATAGGTATAGGTTCCAACCATGTACTATAGCTTTGATAGTAATAATAAATATTAAGTCTTTTGATGCATTATTATACAGTGTGATTGTAAAACAACCAGTCTAGTGCACTTAGACTGTAGATCCCACTGATATCTATTCCTTTATATTCAGAATTAGTGGTTTCTGGCCCATTTTTATTGACAAAGGACCCTCACAGTGATGCTTCACTGTATTGTAGAGGGCTAGTATAGTCTACTATCCTCATCTAAGTTGTGTTACAGTGTCAATTATCAGACTTATTAGGTGCTTGAAACTTATATGCTATATTAGAGTTCTCTAGTTGTTGAGTCATGTGGAAATTACATGTACTCTAGGCTCTTTTTCTAGTATTTGACATGAAAAGTGCACAATTTCATATCTAGGCCAAAATTAGGCACATCATTGTTGTTGTTATTAGGGTTGAGTAAAGACAGCAAAACACTGTTAGCTGGATTCTCCTGTAAGAAGTAGGCTGTCAAGTATTGAACTAGAACTATCAATATATTTCTTGAGACTTATCTGCTTCTCTTAAACACTGTGCTTGCCCACTAGCCCACTAGTTGTAATGTTGCTAGTTGTGAAGTAGTTAAGAACAAGCATCATCATGCTTATATGAAAGATTTCAACTGGATATAATCTGGGATATGTCTTCTGAGTATGTCACCTGCTTTGTACTTGGTTTAGTAAAAGAAGTAGAGCTCCAATGAGTGAAAGAGACCTGCTGGTCACAGTGTGATAGGTATGGGCTGTCACCAAATAGAGAGCTGCTGAGTCAAGCCACTTAGTGAAACACAGAGAGCTGAGCTACAATAGATGGAGGAGACAAGCCAGCTGACAGGCAGGAGCAAAATGACAGCATCTGTGGATATTGGGAATGACAAGGGCAGAAAATTGGGACAGAGTGGAAAATGAGAGGGGAGAGGATAGCAAGTCAAAAATGAGCACACTATGCCTGTAAGGTGAAATCAAGCATATGAGTCATGACAATGCATGCCAGTGTCTGAACCAAGGGAATTGATGGAACTTACCCATAAGCTGACCTCTGAGGATTTTGCTGAGGAGATTTTGTAGAAAGGTTGAGATGAGGGAGATGTGTCATTTTCAGGAATCTTGACAATAAGAGAGAAGAATAAGTACTGGAAGACATGCTGAGAGCATGCTCTGAGAGTGAGTGAATGAGTACATACATCTGGTACATCACTCCATTCAGTGAACTGGAGACACAAGGCAGAGATGGGTTTGGACCCAATACCAAGCTCAAAATCCCAGCATTTGCTGACCAGGTCTCTTGACAATGACAAAACAGTCATTTTTTCCTTTGAAAGGGTCTTTTTAGCACTTCTGAGGAGCTAGAAAGCTTTCCAAAGGATGAGAAAGGCTGTTTGGCACATGCAAGACACCCAGCTATTCTGCCTGCCCAATGCTAGCACACCTATTCTTTATTTCCTCATCTGGCTATCATGGTTCCAACTCACTCATGCTCAGCACTGTGCCACTGTATATGGGATTCTTTCCTCATATGTGCCTAATCTGATCAACTGCTCTACTTTTAGCTATTATGTCTTCAACAGCTGCAACATCTTATCTCAAAGCACAAGTGTTCAACAAGAGATATGGAATGATCAAGACATTGGAGGCAAGTCTGGTGCAGTGTGTTACCCCTCTGTTTCTCTCCTGTGTATGCTGACAGCTATAAATTCAAGGCTCATATTTTGCAGCCCATAACCTCCACATCTCAACACTACTCCTAGCCTATCATGCCAATTCAGTCTTCCCCCACTAGGCCCATGCACAATGATGATGACATGGATGTTGACCAGTCCACTCCACTGCCCACTGCAGAATACCAAATGAAACCCAACAACACTAATGACAATGCTCTCTTTATGGGCTTGGAGAAGCTTATGTCTCCTTCAGCATCACCTTTCTCCTTTCAGAACACCATTCCTCATCCACCTAAGAATAGTCCTCATCCTGGGCTATTTGCAATCAAGAGTCTGCAAGAGGCTCTTTCTGCCTATGCCAAGAGCCCAAACTGGTTTGACAAAGAGGTTGATGATAACCTTGAAGGTGAGAGACACTCTATGGGCTCTAAGTCTGATGATGTGGATGATGGTGAGATTGACATTGAGCTTCTCACTGAGCTTAATGAGACTCTCAAGGGAGTCTTTACTAGTGTCACAGAGGGTACTGCAGCTCACTATCACAGGTATGTGAAGTGTAGCATGTTTGCAGCTTAATGAAGCAATGTGTCAAGTTTCTTGTTGACTACAAATACATCAAGCCTGGAGAGGAGTTTTTCTGTAAGACTCCACATGAGAATGCTGCAGAGCTTGTTTGCACATGAATTATGAATTTGTAAGTTCACTTGTTAGTTTTCTATAGTTGCAACAGAATCAAACTTGACAGCACCTTACAACCAAAGTCTGAAACTCACAGTAGCTACTCACATGCTTAGAAGATGCAAGCTGCAGCAACATTTGGTTTCAGTCATGAGCATAGCCTAGGTAACCTTCCTTGGCATCAAAGCAAGTTGACTGGCAAGATGACTGGAAACTCATCTGTTTCTCAACAGGTTTCTCTGTATATAGTCAGTCTACAATGTTGCAAGGTATTTATTGCTACCAATATACACTACCTCTAGACTAATCACATATGGTTTTAAGTTCATGCTGGTGAGGAGCCAACTAGCTCCTAAGCTATTGACACCATATGTTACTCTTTTTATATGTCAGCTTGGTACTTATGCTTCCTACAGGAAATTCTTGGCTAGATCTATGACCTCAGCTGGTACCCTCTAAATTGGCAGCTCACCAATGTTGCACTGACTAAATAAGCTGGCAAGAACCCTCACAAATGGGGAGGTCCATGATTCCAGTGGCTTCTTTATTTCATTTACACTATTTCTTTTGTCTGTCTTCTTTGGATAGATGAAGCCCTTAAGATCCAATTTGAACACATGGAGATTGTACCAGGAACTGGTGGGAGGCTACTGAAACTTACCCTGACCTTTCAGAAAACCAGTCAGTTCAGAGGTATAATGATATACCTCCACATCTTTACTAATGCTAATGCCTATTAAATAGAGATATCTCTGTTCTACATTTGGGCATTTCCAACAGAGCTTCAATATTTGTGCCCAGTGTGAGAGCTTTGTGAGTGGGTTGCTGTCCTGGGTGAGGAAAGGCCAATGGAGTATGTATGCCAAAAGATCTCAAGAGTGACTGATGCCATTTCCAAGTGACAGGATGGCCCAATGGTGAGTTTCTATTTGCCACCCATCATGTTCTCTGCTTACTATTTCCAGACATCACAGCAGTTCCTTGAGGCATTCATAACAACCTCATTGATATTGGTATCAACCCAGTTCTATATGGCAGGTACTTATTTCATCAAGGAGGCTATCAGTGGCTAAATGTTGACCTCTGCTGGCCACTAAAGAAGATCTGTAAGCATGGTAGTTGGAGCATTGAACTCACCAACATGACTATAGTTAAGTATCTTGTGTCATGTAATGACAACCCAATGTTTTCATGTCAACACATGTTCAAGATGGATAGATGTCCAATCAAGTTTTGTTTTACATGTGGGTAAGGCTGTGAGTGTTAGAGTTGGTAGACTGTAGCATACCTTTAAGTAACTTAATTTATTCAGTATTTATAGTTGAATCTTTCATGTTTGACTAGCTGGTAGCTCAGAGTAGAGGGCTGAAACTTTCTAGATAGAGCTGTCATCACATGTGACTGACACTTGCTTTCAACATTTGTTGTTTGTGTTTGCTGCTCATTGCTCATTGCTTGCCTTGCAACTAGCTCAGATACATGGAAATCATGACCCTCAGGGGTGAAACATCCTCTGAGCTAGATAGCATGTGCACTTGCAAAAAGTACGTTAATATGTCGAACCTAGAAAAGACCCACTTTTATTCATTTTACACTATTTCTGAATTGGAACACTTTAATATGACACGAGATAACAGGTAATAAGGACTAGAGTGAGCCCAGTCTGCTAGTCATTGCCTTAGAGAAGCTGTAGTACCTTAGAAAGTACAAAGAGCTATATGATACACTATACAGAGGTGTCTAAGCTGTACTTTCTGACCTATCTAAGTATCAGATCCAAAGTGGATCACTTCCAAAACCTGTAGGGAATCTAACTATGGCCCAATGAACACATTGGCTAGTTAACCAAGCTCTCAAAGTGCTATCAATGGGATTTTAACTTCTACTTTACTTTTCTATGACATCTGCAAAGTGCAAGCTGCAGTCAAACAGTACAGAGGTACTTAGAGGAGACATTAAAACAGAAAGACGACTTAGAACAGGAATGATCATAGAACGATCCTCCTCCAAAGTCAATATACGGATTAGAGTCAAAGCAGGTGATCTCTTAACAAAGAATTCACCAGTGGCTAAACAATATGTAATAAGCAAACTAGATACAAAGACTGCTTGGAAAGACAGAAATCACTTCCGAAGGACATCCACTACCTACAGACAGATACAACAAGACATATGAAGAATATCTAACATGCAAGAAATCCTAAATAAGACTGAGCATGCATTGTCAAAGGAGATAGGAACAATAACAGCATGTTCCGACCTTGGAAACTTTGGCATCTAGGCCTCTGTCGATGTGCGGATACTAGAAAAGGGAAATGCTGTCAAAAGATAGGACAGATACAGCCATCCACTCATAGATACCTGACTTAGAAAAGAGTAAATACAAATTATAGAATCTAGAACACCTGGAAACGTAGATACCCACATGGATATGGTCAGATACCCTAGTGGCCAGACTCTGTGACATCCAAATAATCTCTCTTTTAGTATCTCATTCACTCATTTGTCATTTCCTGAATTATCAGACATTATTTATAATTTTCTGTAGATATATTCCTTGGACCATATATAAGGACAGCTAGATATTTGTACATACTCAAGTAACTCTGCCTTCTCTAATTGTGAATACATGACAAGTTTGTTTGGTGTATAAATTTGTGTGCCATTCCAGTTTTGCTTCCTTACTACAGGCCCTGGAGATTGGTCCTGAGTGACTCCAGAGAGATAGAAATCTGATAATGAACTTGTGTTGTAAGAGATAAGAGTAACATCTTGAGTGCGTTATAGCACTTTTCTAAGAGAAACTTTACACCAAGAAGGAGCTTTGGGCACTTGGAGTGTGGCCTGTGTGTGTATCAGGTTGTGACACACTTAGAGTCTTAGCAAGGGGTGTGCCTGCACTGAACTCTTTGTAGAAATTGGTCTAAGACCTTTTTCAGTACACTGTGTGCTGTAGTTATCTTGAAGAAGTCTTGAACTCTATAGAGTCAGACTATATCAGCTATTGAGTCTTTGTACGGGACTGTAGCTCTTGTGTTTGTGCTTTGTGCACTGTGTTCTTTGTGTTTTGTGTGTGTGTTTGTGATATAAACCATTTTAAAACCATATATACTCCTCTGGAGGTGAACACTTTGAAGTAGAACACTTCAATAAGAGAGAATCAACCTAGCTAAGAGTTTTGTTGGCATTCTAAGTGCAGTAACTCTGATCACGTTGATCCACACTTGCACAACAAACTGAGTTAGACTTTTGGAGGTTATCTTTTTGGGTAGTTTTCCACTAGTCTTATCTTAGACAAATTAAGGTTACATTATAATATCCTTACAACAGGATTATAAAGGTTACAACATATGATAATAAATCCAGCTAGATTTTAAGTGTATTGTAGCCTAGTTGCAATATATTGAAATATTTTAACTGCCTTACAACCCCATTACAACTACATTACAACTGTCTGGAAGGATTATTTGACATTATAGCCACATCACAACCACATTACAACCCACATAGAGTCATTACAACAAGTTAAAACCCCAGTACATGCACATTTAACACAATTTCAAATATAAGTAAAGTTCTTAGTGCAACAGCATATAAAAACCCATGCAACATGACAATGTAACAAGGCTTTATTATTAGATACACCTATTTATGTTTATAATGAAACTGATTTTTAATCAATAAATAATAAGCCAGTGTGGGTAGAATAAAATGTTTTGGAGATAGGTCTTTTAGTAAAAGGGTATAATGCACTGTGTGTGTTTATAGTTATGTGGCACAGTGGTACAGTGGTTCTGAGCACCCAGTGGCTACCAGGCTGCTGACTAATCTACTGTAAGGTTGTGGGTTTGACTCAGAGGTTGCAATAAATGGATTTTTATTTCTTTTTGTCTCTGATCCAAATAGTCAAAATACATTATAACAGCTAAATACACTTCAATACATTTTAATAGTGATTCTGATAAGGATTTGGTATCTATTTACTGTCCAGTAGGGTTGTAATGTAGTTGTAACATTGTCTTTAGGTTGTAATAGCATTGCAACTTATCATAATTATTATGGGACTTGTAATTATTATAGTATGTTACAACTACATTATAACTAGGTTACCATATCTGACTTGGCATATAACAGGGTTGTTAATGGTTATGGAACTCATAATGCATTATGAGGGTTATAACTCTATTATAATGCTATGTACTTTTTGCAGGTGTGTTTTCTGTCCTTCTCAAACCAGTATGGGCTGTCTTTTTGTTTGATTCTATGTGATGCTGATGTTGCAGTTTCAGATCACCCTTCCTTTACTTATATAGTCATGCTGAGTTATTGAAGACAGTGAAAAAGTGATGTTTAATGCAGTTGAAATATAAAGGCCATGCATCTCACTATTGACTCGATATTTTAGGTGTGTCACTTAACTGTCTAATATCAAGTTCTTCAGCTAAGCTCTCAGTTGTAACAGGTTTTCTCTGCCTCCAGCTCATCTTCATCAGCCATATCCCAATTACAACCCTGTCACTTGTGGATCTCTAATTACAGAATGTGTACTCTGCTGGCAGCCACTTGATTTTGGCCCACTGTCTTATGATGGTACCAGGCCTTTAACAGCATATGAGAGAAGAATGGAATACTACCAGAGTGACACATGGGTTCTTGCATGTGGCCATCTTACTCATCTCAGCTGCCTTCAAGTGCTCCAAGCACTGTCAAGCCAGGCCACAACTCAATTTTGCATCATTCCCAAGGGACAAGGATATGAATGGGGTTTCAAGGCAGCTGCACATACCGGTCATGACTATATTTGGTACTGCCCTCTAGTAACTTGTAGCTTGAAGCACCAGAGCATGTTTGGGTTTAATCAACAGTGGTGTATGGATTCATGTATTTATGTATTTGGTAAAAGGCAGGGTAGTCAGAAATCATGAGTATTACTCTTGAAGACTCAACAATTTTTTAGAATCTAGCTAGTATTATCTTAGTTTTAGTACAATCCAACATATATAAGGATAGTTACATTAAATCAGTCAATCTCTAAAACTTCAACATCGTCTTGCCATACTATTGTCTGCCCAGTATATATACAAGTATTCAACTTCTGACCCTATGCTACTATTATTGTCCAATTCTGATTCTGAGTCTGTGAGTTTAAGGATAGAGACAGGTGACTCTGCAGTGACTTGATGGACATTCATTGCCCTAAACAGACTGAGGTGAGAACCATACTGCTATATCATGGAAAATAAGACACACTGTTTCTCCTCTATTGACTCTGGCAACAGCTCAAACAGCTCAAATGTGTTTGCCTGAAGAAAGATTGCTGGTACTCAGACTGATCCATTCTGAAGAACTGCCTGCTCTTCTTTGGTCAAGTTATCTATAGTGACAACCAAACTATTTGTGTTGTGCAGTCCAGTAGCTTGGACAAACATTGAAGATGTGAAGGCAAAATGAAATACATTCATTATTGGCTTTCTGAATTTGTAGACCCATACTGTTTTTGATACTAGCCTCAAGCTGGTGGAAAATATACTAGTGTGTATTTGGTGACTGTTGGGATCATAGCCTACATTTGACTACAAAATTAGATATAGTGGTGAGTGATGGGAACACATAAAAGAGTGCATATAACATACTAAAGAAAGCAT
The DNA here is from genome assembly GCA_001466705.2 of Moniliophthora roreri. Classification (NCBI taxonomy): domain Eukaryota; kingdom Fungi; phylum Basidiomycota; class Agaricomycetes; order Agaricales; family Marasmiaceae; genus Moniliophthora; species Moniliophthora roreri. The sequence continues at coordinate 925,916 of LATX02000013.1, read as the reverse complement.
TTTAAAAATAATGCCAGGCCAGATATGACAATAAAGCTGTTTGAAGATTTGTTGATAAGGAAAAAGGTGCTCTGTGCAGAACTCTGCAAGTTCATTGAGTCATGGTAATGATGGGTGCCAGGAAGTGGTATTGAGAGGCATCTGCTCAGGACTCCATAATGTCATCAGGCTCCAGTATGCTTCAAGTATCTCAAGCTTTGGAAATGATTTGAGGACTTTCTCAGCTACACTTGGGCATCAATGAGCCAGGAATCCCTGTGAGTTGGTTCAAAGTTCCTCTCTAATAGTCTGCTGCTATTGTTTGAGAAACTGGTGTAGCTGCATTGGAATGTCTCTAAATTTGGTGTAACCTTCAATCAGTGTCTCCCCAAAACTGCACTAAGCCATTGCCAGCCTAGTCTCAATACCTGCTTTCTCAATACTAGTATCATAATTACTTCCTGCAATAAGGGCTAACAATACAAGGCCCAGTTATGTTAGCTCCAACCTATCATCATTCTCTAATGCCACACTCATGTAGATCCAAATGTCATCTCTTGCACTCTGTCCTTTCTTGTATTCCAGCCTGATATGTCAGCAGTGAGAAAATATTTCAAGTTTGGAGGAAGAATACTAATGAGTGAGGTGGATAACGAATTCTGAACCAAAAATAAGTGCATCAACATCATCAGTCAGAACAACATCAATGGTTCCTTGATGATTCATCTCTACAAGCTCTGCTTCAGCCTCTCTGGGAGCCTGATAGAGTTAGCTTAGTTCAAGTATGCTTGTTGCAGCTCACAACTAACCATATGTACTTTAAAGCCAAATCCCTGAATAAGTAGTTGTGCCTGGTTGTAGAACAGTATTGGGTCACAGACTGCTTGGGTGTTTCAAAGTTTTAGAGGATGTGTGGGACTATCAAAGACAAATACTGGGTCAATAGCAAGCTGGAGGTACTTGCAGAGGCAGTAGAAAAAGGGCTGTAAAGGTGTTATAGTTGCATTGAGCTGGTTTTGCACAACAGTGCCACTACAGTGTGATAATAAACTTCTGGATATTTCCATTCACAATAATTGAAAGACAAATAAGCTACACTACTTACAGTGCATCTATTCCAAATCAAATTGCTCACATCTTTCTGTTGTGCTTGAAACCCTCCACTGCAGTAAGATGAAGGAGCAAACAGCACTCCTGACTTGAAGAGAACTTGTCCTGTAACCACATAACCATTAATATAGTCTGGCTTGACTGAGGAAATTCAATATGTACCCATAATTCAGGAAGCCCCATAGTGAATGTTCTGCAAAGGGTCTGAAGACTCAAGCAACTGACAATTGGTTTGGGTACTAATTATAAAAGCTCAAACATTCTAAAAATGTTGATAATTATCTCATTTAGTAACATAAACACTAGGACTATACATGCTTAAGAGGTGACTAAGAAATAATGTAGACAAATATCTATGCTATGTGGACAGAAGACAATCAGCATTCCAAGCAAGGGCACAAATCTTTCATCTTATCCAACCTTGCAGTGTTCTTTGCAGATCCCAACAAGCTCCACTATGCTAACAGCTCTGTGGATATTACTGTAAAACTCTTCTTCTCACCTTGAGAATCTCTGAACTCTGCCCAAAATTCATCCAGTGTCATTGTCAGGAATTTAAAGGCAATAAACTACAGACAGTATCAGTAGAGTAAGGTCTAATGAGTATATGGTACACACCTTCCACTTGTTCCATCTTCCCTTTAGTGCCTTCCACCTCATGTTCAAATATCTATAGCTAGAGTTGAGCAGTATCCCTTTTCCATCAATCTTGAGGGGGCATTTGTCTGCATCAAAGTCAGAAAGGTTATCACACTATATGGTGGGCAAACAGTCAATGATAGTGGTGGAGCTGACTTGCAGTGGATTTGGAAACTGTGACTGAGTGAATAATATGACTTGCTTCTTTATAATGATTTGTTTTGGCTGTTCTTTAGAGATTGGAGTAATCATTGAGGAGGAAGCTTGGGAGAGCAGAGCTGGTGCTGTCTGGACAATGTTCATTGGGACAGAGAGTGGTGTAGTGGTTGTCATAATACTATGTGGCATTGCACTTGGGTTTGGAGTGACTGCAGGTACAGCAGTCACATTAAAGGGTGTATGGTGAGCTATTGTTGCATTCAGGTTTGTTGAATGTTGAGTAGTTGCTGTGGAGGGCATTAGAGCTGTAGCAACTATTGCAACTGAGGACATAGTTGGCACTAAGGTTTGCTGTAAGTTGCTTGTGTAGTCATTGGAGCTTTTGAGGATAGGCTTGTGATGTAACTGTCAGTTGATAAATATTTATTGGCAAGAGGTAGAACTGACCTGAACCATAGATTCTTCACAAGGTCTCTGATATTCTGGACATTCTGAAAGTAATTGTTGTGCCTAGAGAGATTATCAGCTCCTCAGAAACTGTGAGATCAAGCCTGTTAGACTTACCCACAATGCAGTAATGGCTGTTGAATTAAATGGAAGCACTGGAAGCACATTATCATTCTTGTTGTCAGAAGTATGAGAACCCTCTAGCAACTTGAGATGTTGTTGTGATTGAGCCTTAGGCTTTGAGTGTTTCTTCACACCATCATCTTGAGTAATGTTTCATAGTCCTTTGTGAGCATGTCAAGCTCCATGTTGAAGCCTGCACAGTGTGAGTGTCAGTTGGTTTGAGTACAGGGCTGAAACTCACAAGTTCCATCTCTCTCTGTTCTGACTAAACTCTTTCAACTCCTTCAGCAGCTGCTCTTACTTCTTCCCAGAGTATGGATGCCCAATCAATTTGGCCAATGCATGGAGACCTTCTGTGCCTGAAGCTTTCATCTTGTTACTGCATTGATGGGACAGTAAGTAATGAGGAGCTGAAACAATCATATAGCATGTACAGCTTAAAGGAATGGTTGCTTTCTTCACTGTTCAATTCAGGGAACTTGAACTCCATGTCCTCATCTTCTAAATCTGATGCTGATTGCATCTCCATTCCAAAAGCAGCATGAGGGAAGTCAAAATGGAGAATTACTGTTGTGACAATGAGGCCCAGAAAGAATCCTATGATAATGTCAGAGTGTTCAAGTTGAGCAAAGGCAATGACAAGCTGGGAGACAGTAGCAATAGCACCATCTTGGGTCACAGAGGGCAGCAGATTAGATCTGAAATAACAGATCAGGTGTAAACAATGTGAAAAACTAACAGGCATATATTGCAAAATGTGTCCAGGTGACAGTGACAATGGCAGTGACGAGAGAAAACATGAGGTTTTGTTTATCTATAAGCTATGAGGCCAAACATGGCCATCAGAAGACCCAGATCACTAGCTCATCTCCCTTTAGATGACAAACCAGTTATGACAGCATGATGAGTGGGTCTCTTTCTGGATAGAAGTAAAGCTGCAGTTAGAAATAAAGACAGAATGGTCACAGTGTGACTGGATGAGCTGTCACCAAACAGCTTCTGCTGAAACAAGCCACTTAGCAAGTGGTTCAGACTGAAAAGAGCCTTGAGTCTGCATTGGAGGGTGAGATGGACAGGACAGGAGACAGAGGCAAACAAGATTGAGGTCAGATTGGGTAGGGAGCAGAGGGATTAACAAGAGAGGCAAAAAAAGGAATTAAGTCCTTGGACTTTGGATAATGCAAGTAGAATCAGTGTGTAGGTATGAAAGAATGTAGAGTGAAAGGAATGGAATAGACAACTTGAAAGGTGCATCAGACAGGCCAGGAAAACCAAACCTGAAAAAGCAGAATGAGGGAGAATGAAGAAAATATGATTGAAGTACTCACTGGATGTTTGCAAATATTGATGCAATTGAAGCAGAGAAGGTTGGGGTGGCTGGTAAAGCTGGCATGATGGCTTTAAAAGAAAGAGATGAACAAGTTGAGGGTATAATAGAGGGCACTCACTATACTATGGATAAGTACATCACAAGCCAGTTCACTACTAAAGGTCTTGACATGAGGTGTTTCCATCATGCCAGGAGGCTCTCAAGCAAAAATCATCTTGAGATTGTAACAAAATCATCTTTTTTTTTCTTTCAACCCATCTTTTTCCTGGTTTCCTAGGGCTATGAAATCTTTCCAGCCCAGGAAAAAGATGGATTTCCTCACATGCAGAGACATGCTGATATGCATAACTTTCACTTTTATTTTCACATGCAAATAGAGAATATTTTACACTTTTATGGTTGAAAATAAAATATATAAGGGAATTGAGGACTAGTGTGGGCCCTGAGCAGCTAGTTAAAGTGAGTAGTAGAGAAGGATACAAAATATTAGCAGAGTAATAGTTGATGGTAGGCCATATAAGGGTGCCTAACCACTGCTAGTATGAAAATAAACAGTGAATCTGAACACAGAGAAGCATCCTGAAACCTGTAGAGAATAATGCCACATTATACTTCTCTATTAAAAGCATACCAAAGGGAATATTTTTACTTTTAAACAATATTTTTGATCCATGTCCAACTTGAAGGAAGAATAAAAGCATTTAATGATACACCAATGAGAATATTACCAAGAAACAGATATGAAACAGAGAATGACAAATTATTGGTGGAGGATACTCAAGATACTAATATTAAATTAGATGAATGAAATAGACAATCAGTTACTGGAAGGGTACCTGTATTATAGAAAAGCAGAAGACAAAGCTGTATGATGAGAATATAGCACAGCTGAGCTTACATGTATGCTTTAGACAAGAAAATAAAGGCATATTATATGTTCACAGAGCAGATGACAGTAGACAGAGAAGGAAGGAACCATGTGGAGTGGCATGGAAGTATAATATTTGCAAATGGGGTCAGAAGGAGAGCCATTTGATAGAGAGAATTGCAAACAATTGGTGTCAGAAGACTACCCAATTGTTATTAAGAAAGAATAAAAGAGTTTATGGCTATGAAGCCTGACTACAATTGGACACTGTAACAGAGAAAATACCAAACACAGCTCAGTTTATATAATATTTAGCACCCAACTCAGTTTTATTTTTATATGTGACAGATATATTAGATTATTTATGTTGTAGGGTATATAAGGGGGCATGTTTTGTAGGTGGAAAGCAGAAGAGATACTGCCCACCAATTACCAGAGTGTATGAGGTTGTTGTTCAGGTAGAAGAGCTACTGGCAATCAGTATTTTTCAACCACTTTAGGCTCTAGCTTATTTAGTTGTGCAAGAGGCACAGGCTAGTTGAGACCTGAGATTGTATCCCAAACCAGAAATCTAAATAAAAGCTAGGAAGAGCTTAGTTTTTAATGCAAGAGGTGTGTTTTCCAATAAGAACATTGTATCAGTCTACTAAGAGGGTAGCTGATGTACATCAGTATAGTCTGGTGTCTTAATGTGAATCAGAGAGGGTTTCAGGCTAGCAGTGTCTAGAAGATTTGTCCTCTTGAGAATCATTGCAGAACATAGCTAAGAGGGCTATATTCAGGTACAAGAGGTACCTTTGTTCTCACTTAGAAGAAGTTTAATCTTTGGGCAGTTTTGCTTTTGAAGTGATTAATAAAACCACAAAACCAATAAATATTATACAAAACAAACACCAATCTCGATCTGAGAAGTTGTTTTGAAGGCAATCATCTCTGAACTACTGAGTGAGACATTGAGAATTATTCTTGATGTTGCAGTAACAGTGAACCATGCCGAACCAACTCACAAAACAAAAAACTGAGAATCAAGAACTTATGTATACCTTTTTCAGAGGTATTTTGGCACCAAAGGCCTTGTGTTTTCATAGTAGAGGCATAGGTTTTTGAGCATATTCAACGGAATGCACCCATCAACAAAGTTATTGATAAATTTCATCATTTCTGGCCACCAAAAGTCTCTTTGTACCTGTTCCACTGTGTTCCATTGTTCCAGATGACCTACTCCAACTCCTTCATGAATGTTCTTAATAATTGCCCTTTCTGGTTCTTTATTATTCAGTACATAGACCTTGCCTTTGAAAAATAGTAGGTTGTCTCTGATCTCCCAGTCAGAGAGTGCAGATTTGATTGGCAGCATGCCCTGGCTTATCAGTGTCTCTAAGACCAATTTATGAAAATCATCCAGGCCCAATTACCTTCAAATTTTGTCTTCTAACTCCAGGTTGATCTCTTTGATAAACAGGTGGTCTGGTAGCATAATGACATCTTTGTTATCATTATCTTCATCATTCCTTTCATTAGATCATTGCAACAGCACATCTACCTGCATTATTTGTTTCCCTAGCATGTGTATTAGTGCCAAATCAAATTCAGATAGGAATAAGCTCCAGCAAGCCTGTTGTCAGTTAAGTTTTTGTGCAGTTCTGAAGTATGTGAGGTTCTTGTGGTCTGATAAGACTACTACTTTGTGTTTTTCTCCCATCAGATAGTGTCTCCATTCCATCAGCACTCTAAAAATTGTGAGCAGCTCTCAATCATATATCTCATAGTTTTGTTCTGTTGGAGATAATGATTTTGACAGATATCCACATAGGTACCATTCCCCATCTGTTCCTTTTTGTCAGAGGACAGCCCCAGTTGCCCACTTAGAAGCATCAGCTTCTATGATAAATGGTCTATTGGGGTGCAGTATTTTCAGCACAGGTTCCAGAGGGAATTTCTTTTTCAAGAAGTCAAATGCCTTCTGGCAAACTGAGGTCCATTTGAATTTCTGCAACTTCTTTGTAAGATTGTTTAAGGACCATGCAATATCTGAGTAATTTCCAATGAATTTCCAATAGAAGTTTCTGAATCATAAGAAGGCTCATACCTCTTTGACCATTTGTGGTGGTTCCCACTCTGCTATTCCTGTGGGTTTGACTGGATCCATTGTGATATGTCCTGGGCAAATGACCATTTCTAGGAAAATTACCTTGGTAACGTTGAACTTGCATTTCTTAGGCTTCAGATAGAGGTTATGTTCCTGTATGCATTGTAGTAGGTGATGGGTATGTTCCTGATGTTTCCTTTGGTTTTTGGAGAAGATTAGAATGTCATCCATGTACATGATGCACCATCCTTTGTCTATGAAGTCTGACAGGATGTCATTCATGAAAGCCTGGAACATAGCTGGCAAGTTACTAAGCTCAAAAAACATCACTGTTGGTTTGAAGAGTCTCTGGTTTGTTTTGAAGGCCACTTTCCATTGGTCTCCATTCTTGATCCTAACATTGTTATATTCATTATGGAGATTCAATTTGCTAAAGATCTTCGCTTCTTTTAGTTTGTTGATGAGATCTGATACTAATGGAAGTGGATATGTGTTTTTGATGGTTCCTTCATTAAGTTTCCAATAATCTTGTGTGGGCCTAAGTGCTTCTTTTTCTTTCTTGGCTACAAAGAAGAATAGAAATGCCATTGGGGATTTAGATTCACGAATATATCCTTTATGCAGATTTTCCTTAATGAATTTGTCCTGTTTAGCCTGTTCATTTGAAGAGAGAGGGTAGAGCTTGCAGTCTTGTGGTATGAAGTCTGGTTGTCTATAGCATAATCATATGATTGAGATGGTGGGAACCATTCAGATTTCCCTTTCTTGAATTGTTTGTAATATTCAGCAAGATAAGGCAGTACTAATTCTTTGATAGTCTTCCTCAGGGTCTCTTTTGCTTGGGCTAGTTCTTAAGACATGGTAGTTTTAGCTCTGATGAGAATTTCTGGCTTGGTAGAGTCTAGAACTCCAGAGAACCTTCTGATTGTTATTCTTTGTTATGCTGGAAACTCAATTTCTCCTGTTTGCCAATCAATCTTAGGGTTGTGAGATCTTAGCCACAGAAGACCAGGGATTATTCTTTCTTCTCCTATTCCTAAGATCAAGAAGTCCTCATGAAAGACTTTTCCTTCCATCATGAAGGTCAGGTTGACAGTGTGAGAGATCCATGCTGTCTTGTTCAGAGTGCCATCTACATTGAAGACCTTTACTTGCTTGGAAAGTTTGTCCCACTTTTTCTCTAGTGCTTTAGCAAGTGCTGGGCTAATAAACCTTCCTCCTGATCCTGAATCTACGAAGGCTTTGGTTTCAATAGTTTCATTCCCCACTTTGTACTGAAGCAGAATATGCATAGAATTTTGATTGATCTTGGCTAGTACAAAGTGTGAAATCATTACTGGCAGTAGAGACATTGTCCTCTTCCACTGGTTCAAAAGCCCTCCTGCTCCATCAGATCTAGAAGGATCTCCTTCTCTTCCTTTGGCTGGTCATTTATGAGTGCACAAATTTTCACATACTATTCTTCTTTCAACATTTTCTTTAGCTCTTTCTTCTGTTCTTCCTTTCTTGGCTTATCAGGGTAATCTCTAATCCTGTGACTGCTTCACCCACATTGGAAGCACAGTCCCTTCATCATGTACTCCTTTCTATCTTCTTCACTGATTTTCTTCACCAATACTCCTTTCTTCTTCCTGAAGGAACATTGTGTCCTTCCATTGTCTTCATTCCACATCTTGCCATATTATTGCACCTGTTTCCATGTTTTATCAAAAAGAATGGCCACATTCATCCAATCTTTGATGTTTTCAGGTTTTTCTTCCAGTCTTGTCATAATTTTCATCATGAGGCTTTGTGGCAGTCCATTTTGATAGTCTCATAAACCTCAGATCACTCTCTGTGAAGATATCCACACATAAGTGGTTTTTTGAGGCTTTCTGGACCTCCATTCAACCTGATGCTAATAAAATACCAAAGAGTTGCCCCCTACCCTTTTTTGGGTGGCTGAATTCAAATTTGAAGTCACCTTGATATGGTAATCATCCTCTGAGGAGCTATTCCATGATTATTGGCTGAATTATTTGTACAACATTTATACCCTGTAAAAAGAGTATTAGAGCAATGGGAATGCTTGGGTAAGTATATATTCCTTGTCAGTACCTTGATAAAGGAGTACTGACCATGCTTCAGCTCATCCAAATCATCTCCTGTCCTGTAGTACTACTAAAACTCAAAAAAAGTAGATTTGGCTGTAGTGGTTCAGAGTAAAATACTAGGCTCTTGAGATGCTGTATCCAACATTCAGGCATATAGAGGATGTCACAGTGATGGGGGATAAGGTCCAGCACCAATAGATCCCATACAGTACCATCTATCACTCTATTTTAGGTTTTTTCCATATTTTACACATATATACACCAATACCCAATGAAATATATTACTGTTTGTTGCCCCAGGCATTGTATTAATTATATCTACATGCTAGAAGCCACCCTATGTCAATATCTTTTCTGCAGCCCAAGCACCAACACTCCATCCTGCATGTATAGCCTATTTGACCTCTAATTACATTACTTTTTTGGCATCCTGATGCTCCCAGATTGCAGGAGAATCATCCCATAATATAATAGAGCATATTTTCCCAATTCCCCTATTTTTATAGCCTTCTTGCATGCCCCAGTGCATTTATTTTGGGTGGCAAGAGGGTGTGAGAACACTGTCCATATTGGAAAGCCAAAAAAGCAGACCAGAAAGCCTCCCAGAGGGTGTGGGAATCAAATACCTAGCTGGGATACCCAATAAGCAGAGCAGCAAGTCTCCAGAGGGTGTGGGAATATTAAAAAACCCAAAAAAGTGCACCATACTAATTAAAAAGTATTTCTAGTTTTTCAAAAGTGCTGTTATAAGTTATCACCCAGTAATACAATTGCCATAGTGATAACTATCAGGTACTTTTCAAAAAGAATTTGAATATCAGCTGGGTTGGTCCCCAGAAGAATCTGAAGATTATAACACAGATGTTTATGGAGATAGAGAATCTTAGAGAGTGTCTAGAACAGGAGTGTAGACTATGACAGAGGAGTAATATTACAATTTCCCCTAATTACATACTTACATGCTTCTTCTTTTCCATCGGACTCATACACCTTTCCAGTCCTCTTTTCCTTCTCTTGTATGCTTCTCATATCATTGGACCTATACACCTTTCTAGCTCCTTTCCTCCTTCTCATATGATTGTAATACTATAACATTAGCATACCCTGGTAGAGCTAGGCATTACTCATATTTATCTGACACTACTGATCATGTACACATTATTAGGTAGACATCAGCTGTATGTATTTAAGTGTTTATACTAGAAGTTCAAGCTCTTCAGCTTGACCTGGTTAAATTATATACTTGTGTCAATACAACAATTGAACTCTTGACTTCTGAAACATTCTCAAACTTGACTTGTGTCTACTTTACTGTTATCAGTAAAGAGGGAAGAAAGCTTGTCATTGGCTGATGTAAGTAATGTAACAGATTAAGTAGTAGACTGTTGTATAAAAACCTAGCAGTACAAGGTCTAAGCTCTTCAGCTTGATCTTAGTTGTCAATCTAAAAGCCTTTACTTAAATATAATCAAATATGATAAGCTTGAAACCTCTAGTAGTGTAGATGGCAAAACTTGCTAGAGCTGATATCACTAGGCAAAATGGCAAAACTATTTTGCCCAGCAATATCTGCAGCTAGCAAAACCTCAACTGAACTTTATTTTCAGACTGAATCAACACACTCCCACAGTACTCTCTCTTTGTTGCTCAATGATAATCTCTCTATTCTGCTGCTACATATGTTTTCTGCTCCTAGATTCTGCTTCTTGCTAACTATGCAATAATGGGCAGCTGCATAGGTAGCAGTTGGAGCATCTTGACATGCCTCAGTTGATGCAATGATTGAATAGGTTGTTGTCTCAGTGTTTGATTGATACTCCAGCACTACTAGGCTTGTTGCCACAGTAGTTGCAACTGAAGAAATAATGGCAAGAGTTATTCTCCACTTCTCTGAGCTTTGTAAAATTGTAAAATGCTCTAAAACAAAGAGGTCAGTTGGGTGAGGCATACCCAATGCACAAAAGAGAGAAACAAAGCAAAAAAATTTACTGCTCCAGCAGATCAATTTCACAAATTGGGTAATACTGCCAAATTTTGCCAATTTAATTCCCATTTTGCCACTTTATCGCCAGTTTTTCCAACAACACTAACCTCTAGTAACAGCTTTAGTTGTAACAGTTTCTTTTCTAAGAAAGAAGTTGTTAGTATTCTTTGCTGAAAACTTCTTTGACTAAGGCATCTAACTATGAGAGACAGCATGATGGGTCTGAAAAGGAAGATAGCAGTTGTTGCACCCTATAGTAAAGTTATGTTTTTCAGGAATGATCTTTAAAGGAAAGGCAGTCTTAGACAGCTGATAGAGCCAGTTTATTGTGCCTGAAGGTGCCTATTAAGTCAGCCCAGAAGCATGTATCTGTCTGCCAGTAGGTGCCTCTTAACATAGTATAGCTGCAACAGAGGTAGAATCTTTTAGCAGTGCCAGTAGAATGCTTGATACTATGTTAATCATTCAAGCTTGCTCTAATTCTATCTCTAGCTATTGTCTTCCATTCAGCCAATCTGAGTGGTAGTTGTGATCCACTTTCTCTACCTGCTCTATCTATTTATAGAGGGTTTTATTCTTAGCAGCTACAGTAGTACTATTTATGATCTTGTGTCTAAGAGCAGTAATCACCTTAGCATGCTTATCTTTCTGGCTTGGCCACTTTCAAATAGTCAACTATAGTAAGCTGAAGGTGCTGGCACAAGGCAGCATCTAGAAGAAAAGGAGTACAGCCTCTTAGAGGCATGTTAGATGCTACAAGTTTCTTAGCAAAGCATAGGCCAGACTCTGTCTGGTCTTGAGAGACATGTTCAATAGTTTTAGCATGGTTATTGTCATATGTCACACTAAGGAAATGCTTATAAATATGGTCAAAGAATGCAGAGATGGTGAGAAAGTTGAAGATAGAGGAATCAGCAAGATATCTATCTGTCAGAAGACTATTGAGAGACTATTCAAGATGTAGTTTGTCAGAAATTTGCTACTAGCATTATAAGGGAGCCTGCCTCAAAAGCTCTTTTAAGGTAGTTTATAATAGCCCATCTGGACATATTAGAGTGGTTTTAATGGCAATCATCACCTAATAAAGTACTTTATAACACAATTTTTGCTAAAAAAGCTCTTATTAGAAAAGAATTCTGCAAATAAGGTGTTAAAATGTAATCTGGCAAATTTCTGACATTGGTAGCAGTAGCAACATTGATACCAGCTTTCTTGTTTCACAGCTAGGCAGTGCATAATACCTTAAAGTGTTTGATATTATGAATAGTAGGGTAACCTGCAGATAGATAGTGGTCTCCAAGTACTAGACATGTCTACAGCTGCTAAACCATCTGATGCAGGTTGCAATAAAATTATTATAAGTTGATATTATTGTCAGAATTTTTAATGCTGACTAATGAGAAGATGGTCTTATTAGGTGAGAGGAAAGTGTGCTTTGGGCATTTAGATGGAAAAGAACCTCTGGACAGTAAGAACCTGCTGGTATTGCTAAGGCAGCCTCAGTATGAATATTGTCCTTAGCATGATTGGAATTTCTGCTTGTTTGAGTTTTAGGTGGAGCTAGTCTTGATGAAGCCAGTGCAGAGAAAGTGTAAATGTTATAAAGATATGAAGGTGCTGATTTAAAATTAGAGGAGAATAGGAAAAGAAAAGTGTTTTCTTTCTCTCTTGAGATGTTGGTGTTAACATAAGAGGGCCCAAAGAATTGGAGGTATTGTATAACACAAGATTTTAAATATATACTCTTTTTGAATTTATGTTATATAAGTTTTCATATGTTTTGCATTATTAGTTCATCTTTCCTTATGTTTTTCTCTTATGCTACATTAGATGAGATGTTTGTTGTATGAGGCATTATCTTGACATTGGCAGACTTAAGAAATAAATTATGAGATCAATGCAGAAGAAGGGCAAAGAACTGAAAGTAGAAGGGAAATGCAACCATATTGTACTTGGATTTTAGATAATAGAGTCTGCTCAGTGTTATTATTTACTAAGTATAAAAATAGAGGTGTTGACACTATTATCATCTGGCTGAAATCTAACAGACCTTAGTGAAATTAAGTCTTAATCTTACAACCCATTGAGTCTCTTTTTATTTCTCAGGTATTCTATATTGAATAATGTATAGGTCTACTCTATTTAATATAATTCTAGGTGCATCAACTGAAATACTAGATTAGTATAGAGTATTAGTAGGCAGAAGGAACTACACACCAAGCAGGAACAGTTAATGGGATCTTGACAGTAGTCTGATACTAGTGCTTAGATATGTGTCACAATCTTGGAATAAGAATACATACTGCAAGTCCCTAAGTAGGAAGAAAAAATATGAGCCTATGAAAGTCCACAGAAAGGCCAGAACTTACTGATAAACTTGTCTCTTTGTACTTGACACTCATATCTGCAGCAGTCACCCGCATGGCTTCAATTGCCTCATCTAAGGTAACACTATAGACTCCTTGTGAAGCTAAGGAGAGTTGGGCAGCTGTGATTGCTTTGACAGCTAATAGAGTTATAAAGGTGGTTGTTAGTAATTGGTTGTCTGCTAGAAGTAATCATACCTCCAAGACTGTTTCTTTCCTATTTGAATAGGTGAATTAATTACTAAACTGTTAACAAGGTCAACTTACAATGCAAGGGACTTGAACAAGACCATCGATTGGATCACAAGTGAGTCCCAAGTTGTGTTCTAGAAGGAGTCAGTGATGTGGGCAAATGCTTTGCTCAATTGAACCTACCTATTCCAATTTCTGCAGCCTAACTCTTATAGTAAAAAGAGATTGTCTATAGAAAGACTCAAAGTGGAGGACAAACCTGCAGTACTGTCTCTGGTGATGCTGTATGTAAGAGTTCAGATCTGGGGTGTATTAGATAATGGTCAAAGCAAGTACCTCCCATGCATGCAGCAAATCCTGCACTAGCCATTGAACATGCTACCCCTACCTTCTCAGGCAACAATCTGTGAACCTAGAGTACGGTGGCCATTGTGCAAGTAAAGCCCTACCTCTGCCTGACAGCCACCTAGGTAATGTGAGTAACTAGCTTAGTATTATAGTAGGGGACAAACCTTCAGCTGCAGATATTGTGCTTCCTCTCTTGAAAAGCATACCAATTGCCTTGAAGAAAGGTCAGAGAGATGATCCACATCAGAATAGAAACAGACCGAAGCAGTAAGGAGGAAGGTCATCACACTTTTATCTGGATCATCACTGACAAACTATATAATTCATAAGAATAGAGTTTAACATGAAGACAACAGTCACTGACCTCAACAATATATTTGAGTACAGCAGGAATGACACCAGCAGCACCATTAGTAGGAGAGGTAACTATTCTTCCACCACTAGCATTGACTTCATTGACAGCTATTGCATAGCAAGAGAGGAAATCCATTGCAGGTATGTTTGTATTGCACTGTAGAGGACAATCAGTTCATATGTCTATGTGAGTGGCAATCTTGAGGCTTACTGGTGGGTGAGGAAGTAATGGGTGGTCAAATGAGCCAACTACTCTTGTAGCCTTGCTAGTTTTGTGACTCAGAGAGCGTGGCTGAGACTCAAAGTTATCTGACTGCTCTTCATAATCTGACAACAGGGGTTTGTTAATAGCATCAAGCATCTGGCCACCTTCGATTCTGGCTTGGCTGAGAGGGGCAGCAATTTCAGGATAGAAACCTTTCATAAGACGTCTATAGAGTGCAGGTGCCCGCCTTCGAAGCCCTAAGCGACCAGGCAGAGTTGTAGCAGTTGAAGATACACCAGTATGGATACATTCATCCATTACAGACCAAATGTGGAAGATCTACAACAGTTAGAATAATCACCATGCAGAGAAGCTATGTAACACTACCTTATTGTGAATGTCATCATCTGTGTAACCAAAGCTCTTCTCATTATCATATACAATTTGTGCAATGGTCATCTAGAATTTCTGTTAAGCTGTAGATCACAGGAAAGAGGGCATAGACTAACATTGTGCTTTTTGGTTAATGCCAAAAGGCTGCTACCTGACTCAAAAGGATATGGGGGTTGAATTTCATCTTGTGGAGCACTGTTTGTTGTGGGATTGGAATCATGTTGAAGGGAAGCATCAGAGAGGGTTGTTGGGTCTGACAGTGAATGTGACTGATGCAAACGGGCTCCGTGGACCACATTTTTATCCACTCCTTTGTAGAATAGATTTTCGTCCACTGCCAAAAGGTTGGAGACAGTCTAGTTTTATGTTGAATATGATGTGAACTGGGATACCTTTAGTTTTCTCATTTACGACAAAACCACCTCCAACGCTAAAGTATTCATTGGTGGCTAGAAGATCACCTTCTTCATCAAATGCGCTGAACCGCATGCCGTTAGGGTGCGTTTTCAAAACTTGATCCCACCTGTATCAGAATATGAAGACTGAATTAAAGACCGTGTGACAGGATGCCGTAGGTACATACCTCCATAGCATATCACGGTCCATGTCATAATTGATTCGATGGCGACCTCCGAGATGAAGGATCTTAGATGAGAGGATGTTTTCGTAGCGCGAGTCAATTGTAGTGGGAACGATAGTCTCCGGGTCGGAGCCTAGGAATGATTGGAATTAGGGAGCAAATACGTGGCAAGAAGTCGAAATGTTCGACATCTACCTTCGAGCCCAAGGAGGATGGCTTGGGGTGTGTGATGTCTGAATCCCAGCCTTTCAAGAACTCAAAAATTAATAGAAAAGTCTCAGAAACCCACCCTTTGCCTAAATGGCACATTAGAAAAAGTGTATGTCAAGTCGGGGATGAGAGTGGACTCACCGGTTGCTGCTAGGGAACCATATCTATAATTGATTCCTCAGAATCGGAAAATGGATGCGAATGACTTGATTTAGACATACAGAGTAATCTTTAGGGATTTAACCTGAAGGGTATCTCAGTACTGCACTTGCCACAAGGAATATGAACGTGCCTTATGCAGGAGATTGAGCTGGTCGAGGTCGGTGGTAAATATCCTTCCTGCGCGCATGGGCCCGACTGTGTGAGAAGACGAAGGACCGACGCCAATACTGAAGAGATCAAAGGTAGATATGACTGCATGTTCGGAGGCAAGAGAAGAGGAAAATCTGGACAATTTGGGGGACAATTTGACACCACGGTACAGTGTAGTGATGGCCGTTAGCTTCATCTTTTGCTGGCGTCCTTACCTAATTGTGCGCTTGTTGACCCTCACTGACCAGCACATCGACTAAATGGCCAGCTCGTCGTCGTCGACGACAATTCCTGCTGCTCCACTATCCCTCGATGGCCTCCTCGCTGCCCATGCATCTGCGCCAGATCCTCATATCGCCGCACTCGACCAGGCCCTATCTGAGCGGAATGTCCTGTCGGCTCAAAACTCTCAGCTCTGGAAGCTGATAGAGAAGCAGCGTGCAGGCTACAATCAGATCCTCAAAGAACTCGAACGAGTCCGAAGTGAACGAGATACCTATAAGGCGAGATTGTCGGTTCTTGGAGGCAGTACGAGTAGTGTCGACTCCCATCGTGACATACCCCAGAAGCGACAAGTTAGTCGTGACGGTCGAGAGCGAGATCGTGCTATAACCCTCGAGAACACACCGGCAACACAGGAGAATCTACCGAGAAAGAATATGGCCAGATATCATTCAGACGAATTGGGTATGTTTGTTACTTTAGCGCCTCTTCACCCATGTACTCATCATGTTCGTGTACAGTCACGCCTCGGTCCTCCAATCATCCCCACACTCTTCATTCGTCTCAGTCCCAAGAGCCGATTTCAAACAATTCATCATCATCGCTCAGTTCTTCATTGCCGGCCCCACCATCGTCAGCATCCTCTCGCCAAAAGTCACCTCTTGCTCCCCTCGTCGTCCCCCCACGTACCGAGACTTTACCACAAGTCTCCGCTACCCAAGAATATCCACCGCAGTCCCTCCCATCAGCCGAAGCTACCTCTGTCGATGGCCAGAAGTATTCCCATTACACTCACGGATACAACGACTCCATCATGTCTTCCCTCTCATACAGCAGTCGGACCCAGCAATCCAACTCTCAAAGCTATCCACGAAAGGGCAGCGTCTCGGAGAGTATAAATAGTGTAATTAGTAGCGTCACTTCATCTTCCAGTCTGCACACGCCTGCAACAGCAGTGTATGGAGGCATGACTGAACGTCACACTCAGTCTCCACAAGACGCTCCCCAGACAGCACCCCCAGGATTCGAGACGCAGAACATGTACACTCCTCAAACAGAGACACCCTCCTCTTCAATACCCTATGTCCATGACGCCAACCGCCGCGATGTACCTGAGATTCAGACATCATTGGCTACTCCTACTGCTGCGGCACTGACGCAAACCATCCACTCATCGCCCTCGCAATCAGGAGCGTCCTCTCATCTCTCTCCTTCAATGCAGACGCCCCCAACATTATCCCGCGAGTCCCGTATTACTCTACCTGATGAAGCGAGGCAGTACATTGCAAGCATGGGCGAATCTCCAAATCCCAGTCCAAGAGTCGATACTTTCGCTCATCCTAAAGGATCGGTTGCGTCTTCGTTGTCCGAGACGTCCACAGCCATCGAGCAGGGAATTTCAGCCTCTCACCACCCAGGTCGTCCAGCCGATGAATCAGAATTCTTAGATCTCGAGGATGAGGATGGCGATATGAACGAAGGCTTCGAAGAAGGTCCCGGAATATCTCCTGTTACTGCTCCGAATGGTGCAGTAGGCTTCGAAGCTACGCCAGCACATCATCCCCCTACAGCTGGGCAAATCCTACAGTCACCGTCATCAGACAATTTTGTCCAGGCACCCCCTCGGAAGAGTAGCAGCAATGTGCAACAAATGGCAGGCTCTGAAGACTTTCCTCACCCACCTCCAACAAGTTCGGGCTCGTATCCTGCATATCCGCAACAAGAAATGCGAAACGAGTCTCCGCATCATCGCCAGATGCCAAGTGAGCCGCCGTCATATACCTCCCTCCGTTCCGCTTCGGATACCATGCCGCCTTCATCTACAAGCGGTGTCTTCCGGGCTCTACCGTTGCTATCTACCGATTTACCGCACACGAAAATCACTGTATCTCATTCATTTGTGAGACCTAATGATCGAGGAAAGGAGGTTCTCTCGTTTGTGGTACATGTTGATCCTGGAAAAGGGAAGGAAGGTTGGAAGGTTGAGAAGTTGTACAGTGACGTGTTGAATTTGGATCAACGTGTACGCAGTAGCGTTGGCAAAGGTGTGGGCAAGAAGATTGCGGCTCTTCCGGAAGGAAAGCTGTGGAAGGATCACGCTCCCGCAAAGGTGGACCAACGAAAGGTACGTGAGATAATCCTGACTTTCCCATTGTATTCTCATCGTACTTCAGGCTGTACTCGAAAGCTATCTGCAGACGCTGATCAACTTGCCAGTGAAGAATAACGACGAAGTGATCGCATTCTTCACGACGGATATCGTGAGGGAGACTATGCAGCCAGTCATGCAGGCTGGTCATAAGGAGGGCTATCTAACCAAGCGAGGCAAGAATTTTGGTGGTTGGAAAACTCGATATTTCGTCCTCCAAGGTCCGGTGCTCGAGTATTTTGATTGCGTGCGTTGCAAAACATTCTTTTTCTCATTTCGAATCTTAATAACCATGTTTTGTAGCGAGGGGGCACACATCTTGGCTCTATCAATGTTGCTGGAGCGCAAATAGGCAGACAACAGCGTAACCCGAGTGCTGCACCTAGTGACGATGAGAAGGAATATCGACACGCTTTCCTTATCGTCGAGGCAAAAAAGGGGCCTGGTGGCAATCATCCCCGGCATGTTTTGTGTGCGGAAAGTGATGCCGAACGAGATAGTTGGGTGGAAATTCTTGTGCGTTACTTCTCTGGCACGTACAGCGAAGAACCAGTCTCGTATGGACCCAGCCCCGGATCCTCTACTCAGCCTCGTCCCAGTGTTAGCAGCGAAGCCACTCCGCGGAAACCGGTCAGAGGGCTCTCTAGAGATGATGTTGCGATCTCGAAGGGAGCTGCTATCCCAATGTCTCAGCTAGCACCGGATGGAAACAATGCCAAATTTTTCCAAACGCCCTCGGGTGGGGACGAGCCCGCAAGACCTAGTAGCCCGTCAAAGACACCTGATCAGCTCCCAATCACAGACTCTCAGACCGCTAAACGTATTCTTGAACGAGGGTACGGGCAACCCTCCAGTGTTCCTGACTCATCCCCGCTTTCCAATGGTATTTCTCCTGCTGTGCCTGCACAAGAGCGAGCCAACTCGGAGTTGGGCCATTATCCCGATATGCAGCCCAGTCCCCGACCTCAACGGCACCACTCTCCCGAACGCCATCGGTCAAAAGACCAACAACATAAGCTAGTCTCTCATATTGGTGGACCTGACAGTAGTTCATCACCGACTGCTTCCTCGCCTTCAGAGCGTATTCCTTCCCCAGAGAAGTTGGAGTCGGCTAATAACAAGGTCAAAATTTCAGGGCCATTGAATGGAGCCCCAATACCTGCTGGATACAAATTTGGTGGAAAGGAGACACCGCCGGAATCCACTACAACTACAAACACGTCAAGTAGTGATAGACGGGAAAAGGCAAAGTCGCGGTCGTTCTGGGGTTTTGGAAGGCCAAATGGTAGGTCTTTTACTTCATTATTTCATATTTATGTTCATACCTCTTGCATTGTATAGGCCCAGAAAAACCCACTCAAGTTGCTGCGTCGTTTGCTCCTCGTGCGGTGTTTGGAGTGCCCTTAGAGGAATCGCTTGATGTGGCTCAAATTGCAAACCTTCCTGCCATAGTGTTCCGCTGCATCCAGTACCTTGAGGCTAAAAAAGCGGACCAAGAAGAGGGCATTTACCGTCTCAGTGGGAGTTCGGCTGTCATCAAGAGCCTCAAAGATCGCTTTAACATGGGTTAGTTTTCGTCTTTGTTGCCACCGATTACCTTGCTCATTCCATTTGCTTTAGAGGGGGATGTTAATTTGATAGCGTCAGATGAGTATTGGGATCCTCATGCGATTGCCGGACTCTTGAAAAGCTATCTTCGCGAACTACCGGCCAGTATATTGACGCGAGAGCTTCATGTCAAGTTTCTCGCTGTGATTGGTGCGCATCCCTCACTCTGGCTGTGAAGTAATGATTGCACTGTACTGAACAAAATGCTCAGACTTTGTCGACCCTCAGGAGAGGATCCGAGAGCTTTCCCGGTTGATAGGATCATTGCCTATCGCAAATTACAGCCTATTGAGGGCGCTAACTGCACACCTTATTTTGATTGTGCAGAATTCTGCCGCGAACAAGATGACGATGAGGAATGTTGGGATTGTCTTTAGCCCGACATTGGGAATCCCGGCAGGGGTCTTTAGTCTTATGCTGGGGGAGTTCAACCGGGTTTTCAATGTTGATGGTGACAGGGCCACTGAAGAGTCAGCACCTCCCGGCGAGGGTCAAGCAAATGAACCGGATCGTCGTAATAGTCGACAATACTCTGAAGCCGCAGCAGATCAGCTGCTTGGACTTGGTGGTCGGACGCTCGCTGGTACGCATTTAATGTACATCCCTTCAAAAATAGGAAACTTACTGTGGATCTTGGTAGTACCTCCTCCCGATGACAACCAATCTGACACAGATGACCTTTCTTCAGTACAAGAAGAAAGCGGGACAGAGGGTGATGCGACAGTGGAATCATCCTCTGGGTCAAGTCCACAGAGCCGTTTGACCCCACCAGACACGCCTCTTGCAAGTTCCATGAAGGCATCAAGAGCATCTCATGTTGCTGCCACAAGAGGTCTTAATATAAGTCTGACTCCGTCAGAGCGTGGGAATCGACATTCAAGGATAATGGGTTTACCACATTCACCAAGACCACCATCATCACCTGCATCGCCATCTCATTCTTCAGTGCGTGGATCATGAGTGTCTGCTATGTTCATATTTGTTTTTATTTAGGATCATGTTTTGTTATTGTATGTACATACATATACCCCCCAATGACATGACTTTTCTTCAGGAGCTGCCATCAATAATTTCATTGTTTTGCAATGAGAAGTGCATCACAGAGCTGGATACATGAGGAATACATATAGGTGTCTGATCAGAAACCCTATGTTTCATTATTGGCCATCTTTCAGAGATGTAGTGGCAAGACTGGGTATTCAGATGGAGAGGCAGAGTTTCAGATCATGTTATGTTTTTGCTACCCTCTTCCTATGCTTCCCCTTCCCATCAGACTCATACACCTTCCCAGCCCCCTTTTCCCCTCTACATACATGCCTCTCTATCGTCAGACTTAGTACACCTTCCCAGTTCTCCTTTCTATTATCAGAACGCTTACTCATATTCCGACTGTGTCGGTATTTATTACCAGATCATTGTAGTTATCAGACACATACATAAAGTAGATTACACGACTGGTTGTACGTATTTAAGTGCTCAAGCTGAGACTCTAAGTCTTCAGCTTGACCTGGTTTATCATAACTTGTGTTGCAAGCCATATCGAAGGATCTCTGAACTTCAATGTCCATTGAACGAACTTGAACTTGACTTAGGACTTGACACTGATCGTCATCAAAGTGTTGAGTAGTCGTTGCTGTGCAAATAACGTAACACAAGGTCAAGCTGATCGATTGCTGACCTATCCAGGTTTAGGCATCATCTAGGAAAACAAGATGCCACCACAGATGGAATCACAACTAGAGAAGGACATCGCAGAAGCAGAAGAGCAGTGGCGTTTGTTACAAACCCAATCCATATCGAATCCTGGTGGATGAGTGATCCCACCATTAACCAGAGCATCACGCAGAGAGCTAGTGACCCCCTTGCAGTCACTATTGCCAACGAATCTGCCACCAATCAAGACACCAGAAGAGCACTCTGAAACAAAGAAAGCCTTGACTCTGTCATTCATTACAACTAGATCAGAAGAGATCAGATTTGAAGAAGAGATGCTGCCTACTACACTGAAGCAGCAAGAATCAGATACATTGAATACCTCTTTGACATCAGCAGAGGAGTCAGACCCATTCAAATGTCTTCTTCATGCTCTAAAAAGCAGCCCACAATTGATGAAACAACTACAGATTGAAGAGATGGCCAAAGAAAAGAAACCCTTTGGGAGCAGGCTGAAGGATAGCCCGCAAGCCGAGGAAACAGTAATAGGGACAACAGTGCCTGTACAGGTGGTAGCTGCAGAAAAAGAAGTAAAGGCTGTGCTGCCAAGAGCCTTCATGGGTCACAGAAAGGAAGTGAAGAGGTTCCTCCAAGAAGTACTGCTGTATATTGCTCTTAACCTCAAAACCTTCACAAGTGACAGGACCAAGAAACTCTTCCTCCTTTCCTACATGACCGATGGACCAGGAGAATTTTGGAGAACAAGAAGACAGACCTTTTACTCGCCTATGATAAGGAAGCCGAAAAGGTCTCATGGGGGGATTTCATACAGGATTTTAAGACATCCTTCGAACCACTCGATACAGCTCTAGAGGCCCAGTTGAAACTTCAGAATCTGAAGATGAAGAAGAGAGCTGACAAATACACCTATCAATTCACTTATCTGGCCAAGCAGACCAGATATAATGATGCAGCACAGATAGTAGCCTTTAAATGAGGGTTGCCCAAGAGTTTGGTGCTGAAAATTATGACTCAACCTGAAGGAACGCCAACAAACATTAAGAATTGGATGGATGCCGCCATCCTCTTTGATGAAAGCTACAAACAGGCCCAAGAATATGGCAAGACATGGGACGAAGATAATGGGAGGAAACCACAGTGGATGTTACATTTTCTTTCCCTTTTTCTCCTATGCTTCTTCTTCCATCGGACTCATACACCTTCCCAGCCCCCTTCTCCTTCTCTTCACATGCTTCCCCTTGTCATCGGACTCGTACGCCTCTCCACTTCCCCCTTTTGTCTATCCCTTTGTATTTGTATTACTCATATCCCGACAAGCTCGGGAATACTTACATAAATACTGGACTTACTGTTCTTACGTAGATAGCACGTACTAGAACGTTTGTAACGTATTTAAGTGCTCAAGCTGAGACCCAGAGTCTTCAGCTTGACCTGGTTTATACTATCTTGTGTCAATGCAACAGCAGACGGATCTCTGAACTTCAGCAACCGCTGAACGAACTCAAACTTGATCAGACTTAGCTACTTAAGCGAAGGATGTACTTCATAGAAGTGGTTGAGGTTGATGTTGCTGTGCAAGTAACGTAACATAAGGTCAAGCTGATCGATCACCAACCTACCCAGGTCCAGGCATCACTAAGGACGACAAGACGCCACCACGGACAGAGCATGTTACGTTACTTGTGCGCAGCAACATCAACCTTCTCAACTAGTGACATAGTCAAGAAGTTTGTAAGGTTCAAGATCAGAGTTTAAGCAAGAACTAAGAGGTGGTCTCTGAGTTCGTAGCTTAAGAGTTTGTTCGTTGCTTTAGAACAAGGTTTATAGTTAACCAGGTCAAGCTGAGGAGCTTGAGACCCAATTGTGGCTACTTAAAGAGTACAAGTTATCTACGATTACAAACGAGTAGAACTCAAGAGAACATCGTAGAAATGTGTACATAATTACCGAGAGAATTGGAGAGAAAGGAATAGAATGTTGTTACATAATCGTTCGAGAAGATAATAGAAGTGGAAAGAAATAATTAGTCATACACACGGTCATGTGAAAGTCTGTGGCATTGTAACATTACCCCCGCACTAGGGGCGAAATTCCAATCTCGCTACAGTCCCATCTGATAATGTTACCTCTCTGAATGATTCCTGTCGTCCTGTGTAAACCCATTCGTACTGTTCCTCAGCATTCTCCGTGGCGGCCGTTGTTGAATTACTGCTCTCTGTCTCCATAGAGCTCGGTGTCGGGGTCACCCCCATAGATATCATCTCCAGGAGACAATGGGCGCTGGGAAGGGTGGTTTCGAGCAATTCTTCTCGACCGTCGTTTGAGACGACAATCTCTAGAGAGGTGACCAGGCGCAGCCGTCCCGCATACTTGACAACAGTAGCTCGGGCATTCTTGGCTGCAGTGGTACGCCACTCTGCACACAGAGCAGAGAGGTACTTGAAGACCTCGTTGGTCATGTCCTCGCTGTCGGTTGGAGATGAGGATGGCTCGCTCGACGATGCTTCGACGAGGTCTTCGTCGTCCCAGACTGACCGTGTTGTCGGATCGCGAATCAGCGTTCAAGGGGGAATTGGAGTCACTCTCCGGTTCGCGAGTGATGGGTTCGGGGGTATGTCAGTCCTGGGTAAAGGTAATTTGGAGGGGTTGGAAAAAGGGGTTGATTGCACCGTCGGCACGGAATGGTACCGTGGCGGGGGGGTCGCAACTGTTGCATCCCTGAATCTGGGGGGAGTGTATGCTCTCCATATCAGATTCGACGGCCTCGGCACCTGAATCTGTAGGGGTTGGGGTTCTGATGCCGATGGAGGCGGCGTACATGGGGGGACTACTTGGTTCGGAAGGAGGAAAACATTCGACGACGATGGATCCGTCATCGGAGGAGTCGTTGCTAGAGGGGCTTGGGGGGTCTGGATAGACGAGGGAGGTAGGACTTGAAGGGGAGGAGGCGACTCGATCGATGGGATGAAGGCCGGCTGGTTGTCCGGTTCGAATAAATGGCCTAGATAGACCAAAGCTGGGTGTGGGGATGGAGGGGATTCTCTCATATTGTTGGCACGCCAATTCGGCAGTGTTCCGAATTCATTCGGCATAGGCTGCATGTGCCATCCAAAATTCGGGGCTGTTTGGATCTGCATCGCAAACATCCTCAGAGACGGTACCATAACTGGTCCTTGCAAAACAAGGCCGCCTGCGGCCCCTGCTGTTGCGTTGTATGCTAAATTCGCCAAGTACATGTTGGTCTCTTGGATGATGTGATCCAAAGCCGTGCATTGTTCTCGAAGTCTAATTAATCCATCGACAGTGATCCGATGGACTGGTGATGCCGCCGTCCCTAGTCGCAAGGCGTCGTCGTGTTCGCCAGTGTTGACAAGGTACAAAAGTTCGAAGGGAGAGGGACAGAAGGGTCCAGTGTAATGAACCTGCTCGGGGTCTTCAACATGGGTTGGGGGAGAGGGAAGGGGTCGGCTGTGAAGGTTGGAAGAAGAGGATGCTTGGTTGGACATTTCGATAGGATGTGTTATGGACCTTTCCTATAATTTGTTCTGGATTATATAGTCCAGGTATATCTCCATTGCATTTCCTAATTCGTCCTTCTCTTTCCATTCATTATGGGAAGAATCATATCCTTTCCAGGATACCAAGAACTTCTTTGGGGTCTTTCTAGGCTTGTGACCTATGATTGCTTCGATTTCGAACTCCTCATGGCCTTCTATTATGTCCAGGGGTGGTTCCAGATAATTGGCTCCATGTTCATCTGTTTCCTTGTACGGCGATAGTAGTCCGACGTGGAAAACGGGGTGTATTTTCCATTGTCTTGGCAACTTCAGCTTGTACGCAACGGGTCCCATGACTTCTTCTACCTCAAAGGGTCCTTCTCTTTTTGGTGACAGCTTTCTGGTCAGATATCCAAAATCCAGGTTCTTCCCTTCCAGCCATACCTTTTGTCCCTTTTCGAAGACATCGTTTTTCCTTTTCCCTTGTTCTATTACCCGTTTCCTGGCTACTTCGATCATCGCGGATGTTTCTTCTCTAAGCTGCTTTAGTTCCAATAACCGCTTCTCCACTGATGGAACATTGGTCCTTCCAAAGATGGTCGGCAATGGCCTTGGATGATATCCCATGGTCATGAAGAATGGGGAATGATGGGTGACAGAATGAGTTCTATTGTTGTGCGCAAATTCTGCCATGTGCAAATGTTTGCTCCACTCCATCTGTTGTTTCCCGCAAAAGAATCTTAAATAGATTTCGACCTCCTGGTTTACTCTTTCAGTTTCTCCATCTGTTCGTGGGTGATAAGTGGTACTCATTGAATGTTTAACTCCTAAGAGTCTCGCCATTTCCTGGAATACTTCCGCTGTGAATCTGGGGTCCCTGTCTGATATAATTCTTTCCGCCAAGCCATATCTCTTGTACACGTGTTGGAAAAGAAGTTCAGCTGCTTTAGTCGCATCCAATTTCTTGGTACAGAAGATGAAAATTACCCCCTTTGTAGAGGAATGGTCTACCATGACCATTATTGAATCCGATCCATCTGACTCAGGGAGATCCATGATTAAGTCCATTGTTATGACTTGAAAGGGAACCGCATTTGGCACTCCGGGAATCGGTAAAATTCCTGCCACCGACGGGTGGGTATTTACTTTCATCTGTTGGCACGGAGCACAGCCATCAACAAAAGCTTTGATGAATTTAGCCATACTGGGCCACCAAAATTCTCTGCCAACAAGATCGATAGTGCTGAATTGCCCTGGATGGCTGAATGGCTGTCCTTCATGAATGGTCCTGACTATTTCCCTTCGCAATGTGACATTGTTGGGTACATAAGCTCTGCCCTTGTAGAAGAGAAGGTCGTCATCAAATCTCCAATCAGAAAGGGATGACTTAATTGGGGGGATCCCTTGATCCATTAAAGATTCCAAGGCACTACTATGGAAATCATCATTTCCTAGCGCGTGTTTCAACCTCATTTGAAGATCAACATTGATGGCATTGATGAACAGGGAATCTGGAAGCATGATGACATCATCGTTGTCCGTGTCCTCGTGTAGAACATGAATAGGTCTTCGGGAGAGAGCGTCCGATTGTGTCATTTGTGAACCAGGGATGTGAACGAGTCGGAGGTCGAACATTGACAAAAGGAGACTCCATCTTGCTTGTCGCCAATTCAACTTTTGCACAGTCCGGAAATATGTCAGGTTTTTGTGATCCGATAGAATGGTAACTGGAAAACCATTTCCCATCACATAATGTCGCCATGTCTGTAAGGCTCTGACGATTGCGAAGAGTTCCTGATTGTAGATTTCATAATTGCGTTCCGTCGCATCGAAGGCATGGGATATGTAGCCACATGGATGCCATTCTCCATCAGCTCCTTTCTGCCGTAAGACCGCTCCAGACGCCCATTTAGATGCATCAGCCTCAATAACGAAAGGCTTTGAAGAGTCTGGAATCTGCAAAAGAGGCTGTTGTGAGAATTTTCGCTTGAGAGTTTCGAACGCATCTTGGCACGCATCATTCCACAAGAACGCTACCCCCTTTTTGGTGAGATCATAAAGGGGTTTGGCGATCTCCGCATATCTGCCGATAAATTTCCGATAGAAGTTCGCGAAGCCTGTGAAGCTTCGGACTCCTGTAACCGTTTTGGGAGCAGGCCAGTCGTTTATTCCTGCCAGTTTGACTGGATCCATACCAATAGTACCGGGTCGAATTACCAATCCCAAGAAGACGACTTCTTTGACATCAAATTCGCATTTATGGGGTTTCAGGTAAAGATCTTGATCTTTTAGACGCTGAAGGAGCCTTCATGATCGTTCTCGATGTTCCTGTTCGTTGGTGGAAAAGATGAGAATATCGTCCATATATACGATACACCACCCTTCCGCCATGAAATCTGATAAGATATCGTCCATGAACGCTTGGAACGTGGCCGGGGAGTTCATTAAACCAAAGAACATAACCGTTGGTTTGAATAGCCCTCGATTAGTCTTGAAGGCAGCCTTCCATTGATCTCTGTCTTTGATCCTGACGTTATTGTATCTGTTACATAGATCAAGTTTTGAAAAAACGGTTGCTCCATGCAATTTATCGATTAAATCCAAGATCAGTGGCAGTGGATAGGCATTCTTGATCGTCCCATCATTCAGCCTTCTGTAATCCTGTGTAGGCCGCAGCTTCCCTTTTTCTTTCTTGCCTATGAAGAAGAAAGGAGAAGCGTTCGGGGATTTTGACTTTCGAATATATCCTTTCCGAAGGTTTTCGTCGAGGAATTTGTCCAATTCTTGTTGTTCCGGTACCATTAAAGAGTAGAGCTTGCAATCTTTGGCCACAAATTCTGGTTTCAGCTCAATAGCATGGTCGTAATGCCGTGATATTGGAAATCGCTCAGCTTCTTTGTCCTCAAACTGCGCTTTAAATCCATGGAGATATTTGGGGACCATTGTTTTGAACATTTGTTCCTTTTGTTCAACCTGATGTGCCATCGTTTGGGAAACCAACATTTTAGCTCTGATATCAATCCGTCGTATAATTTCTTCTTCTGATTTGCTGCCGAAGATATTCTTGTTACGTGGGATTTTGATGTATTGTTTTGGCCGAAACAGAACTTCTCCCGATTTCCAATTGACGTCCGGATTGTATTTTTGTAACCAAGGCAGTCCTAGGATGACGTCTTCCTTCCCAAGTCCAGATAGAAGGAATGTATCCGTAAGATCCTTTGTCCCAAATCGATATGTTGCCGTTACCGAATGCGTGATCCAGGCTACTTTGTTCAGAGTTCCGTCTACATTGAACACTTGAATGTTCTCAGGAAGTTGTTCTCGTGGGAGCTGTAATCGCCTTGCCGTTTCGGGAGCCATGAAGAGACCCCCTGCTCCTGAATCAAGGAGCCCGTTTATTCCGACTTTTTCTGATCCAATGTTGTAAGACAAAGGGATTCGCATAGAATTTCAATCTAACTTAGCTAATACAACATTCGATATCGTTATTGGTGGGGGCGGAGAGAGAGTCGGCCTCTTCTGCCATTTCAAAAACCCTCCTTTTCCATAATGTCCAATAGCTCCTTCTGTTCATCATGACTATACTCCTTGAACATCGCCTGGATCTTCACATAGGCATCCCTTGGAGTCTTCTTTACAGCCTTCTCCACATTCTTGTCGGAGTTCTTCATCGGGCAGTCCCGACTAAGATGTCCCTGTTTGGCACAGCGGAAGCACCTTCCATCCTTCATATATTCTTGGTGATCTTCTTCCGATAGCCGACCTGTCTCCAACCGGTTGACAGTTGCCTCTTTCTTCTCAAATCTCTTCTTCTTGTCTGCCGCCATTTGGAACCTTCAGGGCTTCTGAACAGCCTTCGCGTATTTGTACTGTTCATCGAATCTGATGGCTGCTTCGTACCATCCATTCAGATCACTGGGTCGCCCTTGTGGCTGGTTCAGGATCTTGTCTGCCAATACAAATGGCAATCCTTTTCGGAAGATGTGAGCCAAGGCTTCATCATCGTATCCCAATTCGTCGGCTAAAACCTTAAATTCGTTGACATAATTGTCAGCTCTTTCTCCCATCTTCATTTCTTCGATCCTTAGCTGTGCATCAGCTTTGATGTCGATTGGGAGATAGTGCTTTTTGAAAGCAGCCTTCAAATCGTTCCATTTCAGTTCTTCGTCCCCACTCTTCCAATTAAAGATGAGGTCGGTGTTGCGCTGTTTCCAGGCCTGGGTATCTTTTCCTCGAAGGTATGACAAAAAGAAGAGACATTTCTTTTCGTCAGTGTCATATTCTGTGGGATGCATGCAGAGATAAATCTCAACTTTGGTAAGAAATCTCTGTGTTTCCTTGCGATCTCCATCAAACGGTTCTGGGGCTGCTACTTTCACCCCCTTGTCCTTCTTCTTCTCCTCCAGCACTGCACTTGCAACACTGATGATCATCTCCTCCTGCGTCTTCGGTTTCTGATCTCGTTTTGGGGTTGAGCTCTGTTCTCCCGACATTTCTTCTTCTTCTGGTCTGGTTTCTTCTACAATAGGAGTAGAGGTTTCGGTAGATGTCGATGATTCGATCAAGTTCTCGGTTCTGATTTCGAACGATTCTGTATTCTCGAAGTAGGGCAATTCTGGTAGCGTGGATAATGGGGTCGAGCTGTTCCTCTGCTCGTCATCTGTTCATGTTTCGTCTTCTGTCGTTGTGTCTAGCCCAAGCACATTGGAGAGCTGTCGGATGGCTTCGCGACAGTGGTGGCGGGTTATAATTGTACGCCTGGTCGATTCGGGGTGTCCCGAAAGTTTGATCCTGATGTTCTGAAGCCGTCTTGTGAGTTCGATGTCTCGATCGATATCACTTTCCTCTTCTGCAGTAAGTCTGGCTCATGGTGGAGTCGTGGTGCCTAAACCTTGTTAGGTCGGTGTTCTGGTCAGCTTGACCTTATGTTACGTTACTTGTGCACAGCGTCAACCTTCTCAACTAGTGACGTAGTCAAGAAGTTTGTAAGGTTCAAGATCAGAGTTTAAGCAAGAACTAAGAGGTGGTCTCTGAGTTCGTAGCTTAAGAGTTTGTTCGTTGCTTTAGAACAAGGTTTATAGTTAACCAGGTCAAGCTGAGGAGCTTGAGACCCAATTGTGGCTACTTAAATAGTACAAGTTATCTATGATTACAAATGAGTAGAACTCAAGAGAATGTCGTAAAAATGTGTACATAATTACTGAGAGAATCGGAGAGAAAGGAATAGAATGTTGTTACATAATCGTTCGAGAAGATAATAGAAGTGGAAAGAAATAATTAGTCATACACGCGGTCATGTGAAAGTCTGTGGCATTGTAACAGAGCAAGAGATCGAACAAGACATCGCCAAGGTGGAGGAGCACCGGTGTGGGTTACTAACCCAGTCCATATCAAATCCTGGTGGACAAGCGATCCCACCATTAACCCGGGCATCCCGCAGGGAATTATTGACCCCCTTGCACTCGCCATTGCCAACGAGTCAGCCTCTAATCAAGACACCCAAAGAAGACCCAGAAACAAGGAGAACCTCGACCCCGTTATCCATTCCAACTGGATTGAAGACAATTGAAGACGAAGAGAGATTCTTGCTGAGCACATCGAGATTGCCAGAATCGGATACATTGAATATCTCTGCCAAATCGCTGGAGGAGTTAGACCCATTTCAACAATTGCTACAAGAGTTAAAGAACAGCCTCCGATCACCGAAGACACAACTGGAGACAATGGCGGAAGATAAGAAGCCGTCAGGAAGTAGACCCAAGAAAGAGGAGCCGAAGGTGGAAGAAGCCATCATTGGTTCAGCAATGCCAGTACAAGTGGTATCAGCCGTAAAAGAAGTAAAAGCCGCCCTGCCGAGAGCATTCACTGGAGCAAGGAAAGATGCGAAGAGATTCTTACAAGAAGTGTTGATCTATGTCGCACTCAATCCGAAGGCGTTCCCTGACGACAGATCGAAGAAGTTATTTCTTCTTTCTTACATGACTGATGGACCAGGAGAGTTTTGGAAAAACGACAAGACTGACCTTTTACTCGTGTTCGACCCAGAAGCCGAGAAAGTTACGTAGGCAGATTTCTTGGAAGACTTCAAAACTTCCTTCGAACCTCTCGACCTGGCCCTGAAGGCACAATTGGAGCTCAAAGATTTGAGAATGAAGGACAGGGCTGATGAATACACGTACCAGTTTACCTATCTAGCCAAACAGACAGGATACAATGACGTGGCCCAGATCGTGGCTTTCAAGCGAGGGTTACCCAGGAGCTTGGCACTCAAGATTATGACGAGACCAGAAGGCGCCCCTACTACAATTAAAGATTGGATGAATGCCGCTATATTGTTCGACAAAAGCTATAAGCAGGCCCAGGAGTATGGAAAGACATGGGATGAAGAGCATGGAGGGAAGAAACCCCAGAGGAGTTTTTGAAAGAAGGAAGAAGTCGCTATCAAACAAATCGGTGACGTTGATCGAAAGGAGTATATGGCAAAAGGGCTATGCTTCCGATGCAGATGGAATGGGCACTGGATTAAGGACTGCCCGGATATGCCGAAGAAGGATGAAAAGAAGTGGGAAGAACCGAAGAAGCTTTCAAAGGAGGAGAGATTCGCCAAGATTAGGGCATTGGTAAACGAGCAGCCAGAAGAAGAAAAGGAATTGCTCCTCGACTTAATGGAGCAAGAGGGTTTTTGAAGCGGCGGAAGAGGACAATGTCTCCACCGCTGATAACTATTTCACACTTTGTACTAGCTAAGATGGACCAAAATTCTATGCACATTCCTCTCCAGTACAAAGTGGGAACGAAAAACATTGAAACCAAGGCATTGTTAGATTCCGGAGCCGGAGGACGATTTATAAGTACGAAACTAGCACGAACATTGGGAAGGAAATGGATTCAATTGCCAGAAAAGATCAAGGTCTTTAACATCGATGGAACGGCCAACAAAATGGCTTGGATTACACATGTGGTGGAGTTAGATCTTCAAATTGCTGGAAGGGAGTTTCGAGAAAATTTCATGATATCAGATATAGGAGACGAAGAAATGATTCTGGGACTCCCATGGTTACGATATCACAATTCAACGATTAACTGGAAGACGGGAGAAATCCAATTCCCATTGCGAAGAAGGATCCAGATCAAGAGGTTTAGAGGAGTTCTAGATAACACCAAACCAGAGGTCCTCATAAGGGCAAAGATCATGGCTTCCCAGGAAATGGCTCATCAACAACAGGCAGTAAAGAAGGGTATCGACAAACTCATTCCCAGCTATCTATTGGGATACCGAGATCGTTTCAAAAAGGGAAAAGCCGAACGATTTCTGCCCGCACGGACTTACGATCACGCCATTGACCTCAAACCGGATTTCATTCCAAGGAACTGCAAGCTATATCCGCTAAGCCCTGTGGAACAGGTGGAGCAGGACAATTTCCTGGAGGAAAATTTGCAGAAAGGATACATTCGTAAATCTAAATCACCTATGGCATCCCCTTTCTTCTTCGTAGCAAAAAAGGAGAAAGGAGCATTGAGGCCAACTCAGGACTACAGGAAGCTCAACAAAGGAACGGTGAAGAACGCCTACCCGTTACCGTTAATTTCAGAACTCTTAGACAAGCTCAAAGGAGCCACAGTGTTTATGAAACTCGATCTTCGAAACAGTTACAATAATATTAGGATAAAGGATGGAGATTAGTGGAAGGCTGCCTTCAAGACTAATAGAGGGCTCTTCGAACCGATGGTCATGTTCTTCGGGTTAAGCAACTCCCTGGCCACCTTCCAAGCCTTCATGAACAATATCCTTTCTGACTTCATTGACGAGGGATGGTGTGTAGTATATATGGACGACATCTTTCTCTTCTCCAAGGATCAGGACGAGCATAGGGAACGGATGGAACGATTAATGCGCCATCTCAAGAAGCACGATCTATTCCTTAAACCGGAGAAATGCGAGTTTGACGTAACAGAAGTGATATTCTTAGGAATGGTCATACAACCCAGATATATCGCGATGGACCCCGTGAAGCTAGCCGGAATAGCCGAATGGGAACCTCCATGAACGGTGAAAGGAGTTCGCGCGTTTTTAGGATTCGGGAACTTCTACAGGAAGTTTATAGGGAAATACGCACAGTTAACAAGACCCCTGAATGACCTACTACAGAAGAACTGTAAATTTGAATGGGCTAAGGAGTGTCAGATAGCGTTCGACCTCCTCAAGGCAAAATTCCTCTCCGAACCGATACTCATCATGCTGGATGTCGACAAGCCTTTCATTATAGAAGCCGATGCATCCAAATGGGCTACAGGCGCAGTTCTTAGACAGAAAGGAATGGATGGCGAATGGCACCCTTGCGGATATCTTTCGAAGTCCCTATCACCCACTGAACGAAATTACGAAATCTAAGATCGTGAGCTGCTAGCTATCTATCGAGCATTGATGGAATGGTGACACTACCTTATGGGAGGAAAGTTCAAAGTGGTGATTCTGTCCGACCACAAGAACCTAACATACTTCCAAACGGCACAGAAGCTGAACAGACGACAAGCCAGGTGGAGCCTCTTCCTATCAGAATTCGACTTAGGACTGGTACACGTCCCTGGAAAATCGATCACTCAAGCCGATGCGTTGTCCCGACAGAGTAACGAACAAGACGATACAGACACCGATAATGAAGATATTGTCATGTTACCGGAGCGACTCTTCATCAAAGGTATAGATCTAGGGATGAAGGAAGCTATTGTCGAACGATTGGGCCTGGACGACTTTCATAAGTCGGCCTTGGAGCAACTACTGTGCCAGAGTGTGCTGCCAATCAAATCTGCACTTTCAGACTGGAGAATCAAGGATGAGTTGCTCTTCTTCCAAGATCGGGTCTACGTACCAAACAACTCTGATCTCTGACGACAAGTGGTTTGAGCCATACATGAAACCCCAGGTGTGGGACATCCAGGGCAATAGAACACAGTTGAACAGGTACAAAGGGACTTTTGGTGGCCTGGAATGTCAAAATTCATCAGATCTTTCGTCGACGGTTGTGTCACATGTCAACAATCGAAGATCAACACACATCCCACGAAGACGCCCATACAGCTGCTCGTGGCTACGACAAATTCCTTTCCATTCCAAGTCTGTACGATGGACTTAATTATGGATCTCCCAGAATGTGATGGCATGGATTCTATTCTAGTAGTGGTGGACCACTCCTCTACGAAGGGGGTAATTTTTACCCCATGCACCAAAACAGCAGACGCAATGAAGATAGCAGAGCTGTTAATTCAACATCTCTACAAGAGATTCAGACTACCAGACTGTATCATATCAGATCGAGACCCCAGATTCGTGGCGGAAGTATTCCAGGAAATGGGAAGACAGCTGTCCATCAAACATTCGATGAGTACAGCATTTCATCCACAAACAGACGGAGAAACCAAACGAGTTAACCAAGAAATTGAAGTTTACCTTCGAGCATTCTGCTCGAAAGAACAGACTCGATGGAAGGAATACCTCCCCTTAGCAGAATTCACACATAACAATCGAACCCATTCCGTTCTCAAGAAGTCTCCATTCTTCATGATGATGGGGTATCACCCTCGCCCACTCCCAACCATATTCGAAAAGACAACAATCCCGTCAATA
Organism: Moniliophthora roreri; assembly: GCA_001466705.2. Lineage (NCBI taxonomy): Eukaryota > Fungi > Basidiomycota > Agaricomycetes > Agaricales > Marasmiaceae > Moniliophthora > Moniliophthora roreri. The sequence continues at coordinate 891,360 of LATX02000013.1, read as the reverse complement.
GAAGAACAACTTCAGGAGCTGAAACGAATTTGAGAAGAAACCATGAGTCTACTGGAACTTGCACGACAACGCATGATACGAAGAGAAAAGCAGAAGCTGGACACATTCAAAGAAGGACAAAAGGTATGGTTAGAAGCAAAGAACCTAGCCACGGGATACCCGTCAAAGAAGTTAGCCCCGAAACGAGAAGGACCATTCAAAATTCTTGAGGTCTTGGGACCAGTGATGTACAGGCTAGACCTACTGCATCAATGGAAGATCCACCCTGTTTTCCACACAGCCCTTCTGTCGCCGTTCAAAGAAACCGAGGCCCACGGACCGAGTTTCACAGAACCACCCCCAGATCTTATCAAAGGGTTTGAAGAATACGAGGTGGAAGCGATTATAGGACACAGACCAAAGAAACGGCCACAGGAGTTTTTGGTTATGTATACTGGGTATGACTCATCGCATAACCGATGGATTTGGATGGAAGGGATGGTGAATTGCCTAGACCTCCTCAAAGAATATATAAAAGGACATAAGCTGAAGCCGAAAGACCCCATTCCCACTTCAGAGTAACCATGTCCAATGCAACCTCCGCCGCCTCTTCCTCTTCTGCTTCTAGCAGCCAGTCAGCCTGAGTCCCGAGCCCTGTTCCTACTGTGTCGGGGGAAGGACGATATGGAGAAAATATCACCTACCCGAACGGCCTCGAACCCAACCCCTACCAACTGCTCCACCTCTTTAATTCCGAACAGTACGACGACCAGATCCAAGCTGCTGCTGATCAGCACAACCAACTGGAACCCTGTGTCAAAAGCCTGTTTTTCCTCAGGACCCAACGCAAGCTTTTCGAACGAATCATTGAAAGCTGCAGTCTTGAAATTGCAAACCAGGTGATGTACACCTGTAACTATAAGTTGGGACTCGTAGGTCCCATTATGGTACTGTCTACCTTTCCATATCACCCCCATTTGTCCATGCCCCCTCCCGCAGATCCCCAAGAAATGTCAGTCTACCCTGATCCCCTCTCCTTCAGCCTCATTGACCAACTCGGATGGAGAACCGATGGGAACGGATACCCCCGTCCTGACATCAACGACACTCGGAGTCTCATCTCCAGACTCACCTCCGAACCGCTGCCCGGCAGCAGTCGACTCCCAGCCACTACCCATTCCTCCCCCAAACCCGACAACGCCCTCGTTTATCCTGACCCCACTCCTGATCCCGACATCAAGCCTAAGGTCGAGTCTATCGACTCCACCTCCTCACTACGGCCCAGAGCTCCGACTGCCATCGACCCCCGAAATCTTCAGATGCCTGAGGCCTCAGTTCCTCCAGAAAGTGGAACATATCCCCGTGGTTGGAGGGGAGGTCACTCCCGCGGAGTATGAGGACGACGAGCGGGAGAACCAAATCCCTGAAAACGACGACGCCCCACCAACGCTCAAATTGAGAAGTCCAACTCCAGTCCTGACCCCAATGATGCAGCTCGTTGACTGCGTCTCTGCCCTGTGTGCAGACTGGAGTGCCATTTCGCCTGACATTGCCCGCAGTACATGTGTCGTAGATGCTTCACGACTCAGCCTGGACATACATCTAGCCACTGCCCCAACCAACAAAGGTCTTGCCGCATTGCGCGCAGAGGGACTGATTCGGGCACAGACTTTATGTCAGATGATCACGATTATGACAATGAGCCCTACAAAAATCTCGGAGGAGAATGTTGAAACAATGGCTCAGGAGTACGACAGGGATGCCCAACTCCTATTCGTCAGGGCGGATCCACAGAAGGCCTGATTTCTTTCAGTCGAGGAACGGCTTGCCATGGGATGGCAACCCATTTCCACTTTTCCGCCAACGCCAAGGTTGGGAACAGTGGATGACATGCCAGATACGTCATATGACTACAACACGGAGCTATACAGTGATGGAGAGTCATAGACGTTGGCAATACAGAGTTTGCCCCTTGTTGAGGGGGTAGTGTTACGTTTTCTTTCCCTTTTTCTCCTATGCTTCTTCTTCTATCGGACTCATACACCTTCCCAGCCCCCTTCTCCTTCTCTTCACATGCTTCCCCTTGTCATCGGACTCGTACGCCTCTCCACCTCCCCCTTTTGTCTATTCCTTTGTATTTGTATTACTCATATCCCGACAAGCTCGGGAATACTTACATAAATACCGGACTTACCGTTCTTACGTAGATAGCACGTACTAGAACATTTGTAACATATTTAAGTGCTCAAGCTGAGACCCAGAGTCTTCAGCTTGACCTGGTTTATACTATCTTGTGTCAACGCAACAGCAGACAGATCTCTGAACTTCAGCAACTGCTGAATGAACTCAAACTTGATCAGACTTAGCTACTTAAGCAAAGGACGTACTTCATAGAAGTGGTTGAGGTTGACATTGCTGTGCAAGTAACGTAACAGTGGAATTTCAGAAAGAAGGAAGAAGTTGCTGTAAAACAGATCTCTGAAGTAGATCAAAAGGAATATATGGCCAAAGGACTCTGCTTCCAATGCAGCTGAGGTAGCCACAGAATACGGGATTGTCCAGATGTAACGAAGCGGGAAGAGAAGAAGAAGGAAGAACCAAAAAAGCTCTCAAAGGAGGAGAGGTTTGCCAAAATTCGAGTGCTTGTGAATGACCAGACAGAGGAAGAAAAGAACTTGTTGATTGACCTCATGGAGCAAGAGGGTTTTTGAAATGGCGAAAGAGGATGATGTCTCCACCACCTGTAACAATTTCGCACTTTGTACTAGCTAAAATGGATCAAAATTCTATGCACATTCCTCTGCAATACAAAGTGGGAACTCAAATCGTCGAAACACAAGTACTATTGGATTTAGGAGCTGGAGGAAGATTTATCAGTACAGCCTTAGCAAGGAAGTTAGGGAAGAGATGGGTTCAACTTCCAGAAAAAATCAAGGTATTCAACATCGATGGAACTCCGAATAAAACTGCATGGATATCGCATGTGGTGGAAATCGAGTTTAGGATAGCAGGAAAAGATTTCTGAGAGAACTTTCTGATCTCTGGGATTGGAGATGAAGATATGATTTTGGGACTCCTATGGCTCAGATATCATAACCCCAGAATCAATTGGGAAATGGGAGAAATAGAGTTTCTGCCAAAATGAAGGATTTATATCAAAAGGTTTACAGGAGTACTGGATAGCACCCCTGCAGAAGTTCTCATTCACACTAAAATGACTGCTTCTCAGGAACTGGCACACCAAAAACAAGAAGTCAAGAAGGGGATAGACGACCTCATCCTCTCCTATTTGCAGGGGTACAAGGATCACTTTGAAAAGGGAAAATTGAAACATTTCCCTCCTTTGTGAACCTATGACCATGCCATCAAATTGAGGCCTGACTTTGTACTGTGGAACTGCAAACTATATCTGTTAAGCCTGGCAGAACAGAAGGAGCAGGATAAGTTCTTGGAAGAAAACCTGCATAAGGGATATATCAGAAAGTCAAAATCACCTATGGCTTCTCCTTTCTTCTTTGTCACAAAAAAGGAAAAAGGAGCCCTAAGACCTATGCAGGACTATTGCAAGCTCAACAAAGGGACAATCAAGAATGCATATCCCCTTCCCTTAATCTCCAAACTCCTGGACAAGTTGAAGGGAGCAAATGTTTTCACAAAGCTAGATCTTCATAATGGATATAACAATGTTTGAATCAAGGATGGAGACCAATGGAAAGCTGCCCTTAAAACAAATCGAGGTCTATTCGAGCTGACAGTCATGTTCTTTGGTCTGAGCAACTCACCAGCCACATTTCAGGCCTTCATGAACAATATCCTGTCCAATTTCATCAACGAAGGATGGTGTGTGGTATATATGGACAACATTCTCCTCTTCTCGAACAATTGATCAGAACATCGAGAATGAACTGAGAGATTGGTGCAGTGCATTAGGAAACACAATCTTTATTTCAAACCAGAAAAATGCGAATTTGATGTCACCAAAGTCATATTTTTAGGAATGGTCATCCAACTGGGTTACATAGCAATGGACCCAGTCAAACTCACTGGAATAGCTGAATGGGAACCACCTAAGATGGTCAAGGGAGTGTGAGCCTTCCTGGGTTTCAGAAATTTCTATCGAAAGTTCATTCAAAAATATGCACAACTCACCAGGCCTCTTAACGACTTAACGAAGAAATCACAGAAGTTCAAATGGATGATGGCATGTCAGATTGCATTTGACCTCCTCAAGAAGAAATTCTTATCGGAACCTGTGTTGCTAATGCCAGACACAGACAAGCCCTTCATTATAGAAGCAGATGCTTCCAAATGGGCCACTGGTGTGGTACTCTGGCAGCAGGGAACAGATGGCGAATGGCATCCATGTGGATACCTATCCAAGTCCTTATCTCTGACGGAAAAAAATTATGAAATCTATGATCAAGAGCTATTAGCCATTGTACGAGCCCTGACAGAGTGGCGTCACTATTTGATGGGAGGCAAATACAAGGTTGTAATCCTCTCGGATCACAAGAATCTCATGTACTTCAGGACGGCCCAGAAGTTAAATTGGCGACAGGTGAGATAGAGCCTGTTCCTGTCAGAATTTGACCTTGCTCTGGTTCATGTGCCAGGAAAGAGTCTTGCACAGGCCAATGCACTGTTGCGATGAACGAATGAGTGGGACAATGAGTGGGACAATGAGTGGGACAATGAAGATACAGATAATGAAAACATGGTTCTTTTACCAGAATGGTTGTTTGTGAAAGGAATTAACTTGGAACTAAGGGAGGAAATTGTTGAACAGTTGGGCCTGGACGACTTCCATAAGTCAGCCTTGGAGACATTAATGACCCAAGGCATGCTGCCAATCAAATCAGCACTATTGGACTGGGAAATCAAGGATGATCTATTGTTCTTCAAGGGACAAATCTATGTCCCTAACGACACCAAGTTGTGATGAAATATAGTGTGGTCCATTCACGAGACACCCGGAACAGGACACTCTGGTCAATGGAATATGTTAGAACAAGTACAACAAGACTTCTGGTGGCCCAGCATGGGGAAGTTTGTCTGCAGCTTTGTAGACGGATGTGTGCCTTGTCAACAATCAAAAATCAACACACACCTGACACGGACCCCAATTCAACCACTCCAACCTGTCAAGAACTCATTCCCCTTCCAAGTTTGCATAATGGATCTCATCACAGATTTGCCTGAGAGTGATGGGATGGACTCCATTTTAGTCATGGTGGACCACTTCTCTATGAAGGGGGTAATTTTTACACCATGCATGAAGATGACAGATGCTACAAAGATAGCAGAACTTCTAATCCAACATGTATACCAGCATTTCAGACTCCCAGACCACATTATATTCAACTGAGACCCCAGGTTTGTGGCAGAAGTATTTCAAGAGATGGGAAGGCAACTATCTATCAAACACTCAATGAGCACAGCCTTCCACCCTCAAACAGATGGCAAAACAGAAAGAGTTAATCAAGAAGTCAAAGTCTATCTTTGGATCTTCTGTTCTAAAGAACAAACATGATGGAAAGAATACCTACCACTAGCAGAGTTCGCACACAACAATCAGACTCATTCTGTACTCAAGAAACTGCCATTCTTTATGATGATGGGATATCATCCAAGAGCGTTTCCAATGGCCTTCGAATGCACCAACATCCCATCCATAGAAGAGTGTCTTCAGGAGTTAAAGAGGGTCAGAGAAGAGACGACGAGCCTGTTGGAACTAGCAAGGCAACAGATGATACAATGGGAAAAATAGAAGTTAGAAAAGTTCAAAGTAGGACAGAAGGTGTGGTTAGAAGGGAAGAACTTAGCCATCGGATATCCAACTAAGAAATTAGCCCCAAAACGAGAAGGACCATTCAAGATTCTTGAAGTCTTGGGACCTGTTACATATAAACTGGACCTGCCTCATCAATGGAAGATCCACCCAGTTTTTCATGCCACACTTCTGACCCCGTTCAAGGAGACTGAGGCTCATAGACCCAGTTTCACAAAACCACCCCCAGATCTCATAGAAGGGTTCAAGGAATACAAGGTAGAAGTGATTATCAGACACAGACCAAAGAAGATACCTCATGAATTCTTAGTATCGTATACAGGTTATGATTCATCCCACAATTGATGGATTAAGACAGAAGGAATGGTCAACTGTTTGGAGCTCTACAAGGATTATATAAAGAAACACAAGCTGAAGCCAAAACACCCCATTCCCACAGTCTGAAACATGTCAAACACAATCACCTTCTCTTCCTCCTCTTCTTCTTCCAAAGTCCAGAGTCCAGTCCCCACTGTAGCTGGAGATGGCAGATACAGAGAAAATGTCACCTACCAGAATGGCCTCTGACCCAACCTCTACCAGCTCCTTCATTTGTTCAACACCGAACAGTATAATGATCAGATCTGAGCAGCCGCCAACAATCACAACTGACTGCCTTGCATCAAAAGCCTCTTTTTCCTCCGATCCCAATGAAAGCTATTCAAGAAGATCGCTGAGAGTTGCAGCCTGGAAATTGCAAATTAAGTCCTGTTTGCATGTAATTACGACCTCAGACTGGCAGGACCAGTAACAGTACCATCTCTTTTCCCCTACCACTCACATCTGTCCATGCCACCCCCTGCAGATCTCTGCCAAATGTCAGAGTACCCTGATCCTCTCTCCTTCAGCCTCCTCAATCGCCTTGGACGAAGGACAGATGGGAATGGATACCCTCGTCCAGGAATTACAGACACTACATACAAGGTGTTCTTTTAACATGGTTTTCTGATTGAGAAAACACTTAATCTTCTTGCAAAGAGAATTTTTATAAAACCATATATAAATTCTAAATTTCAATTGTGTCCTCTCAACAAGACTATGCCTGGAGAATACTAAATTTTCAGCAGCAAAAGATATAGAATTTTCAAATTCTGAGAATTAATAGATAATACAATATATTAGAATAATTTCTATACTGAGAAAACATTAAATTTTCTCTGGTTGAAAATCCTCAGAAAATGCTGATAAGATAAGATAAAAATTCCACATTTTCTATTGTGGGAAAGTCAGAGAAAACACTAGGAAAACACTATATTTTAAAGCAGTTTTTAGATAGTTTTCATATAGTTTTCCTTTTGTATTTAACATGTTTCCTTTGATATAAAATTCAAAATCTTATATTTATTTTCTAAATGTTTTCTCACTATTTTATAAGGCAGAAAATTTAGTATATTTGTAATTAGAAAATTAAAGAATAATTCTATAATTTCATTATCATAAAATAATAAAAAAACACAGACTCTTCTGGAAATTAAAATCCAGAGTATGCTTGCTGTTTTCAATATGTGATGACAACTTGAAACTAATAGAATTTTCTGAGTGTTGTCTGGAAGCAAATATATAGCAGTATTCTGGGTATATTTCCTTTGTATTAATAGCATAAAAAGAACACCTCATATGTAGTGGGAACAACACCACATAATACTTCTCTATCAAAAGCATACCAAAGGGAATATTTTCACTTTTAACAATATTTCCAATCTATACCCAACTTGAAGGAAGAATAAAAGCCTTCGATGATACACATACAAAAATATTATTGAGAAACAGATATGAAACAGAGGATGACAAATTATCAGTGAGGGATACTTGAGATACTGAATGTCAAATTGAAGAATGAAATAGATGATTGGCTACCAGAAGGGTGCCTGTATCACGGAAAAACAGAAGACAAAGCTGTATGACGAGAAACCAGCACAGCTGAGCTTATGCATACACTTTAAACAATAGAGATAGAAGCATATTGCATGTCCATAGAGCAGATGATAGAAGATGGAGAAGGAAGAAACTGTGCAGAGCAGCATGGAAGTATAATATTTTCAAATGGAGTCGGAAGGAGAGCTGTTTGATACAGAAAATTGCAAACAGTTAGTGTCAGAAGACTGCACAATCATTATAGAAAAAGAATAAAAGAGTTTATGGCTATGAAGCCTGACTACAATTGGACACTGTGACAGAGAAATTACCAAACACAGCTCAGTTTATATAATATTTATCACCCGACTCAGTTTTATTTGTATTTGTAACAGATATATTAGATTATTTATGTTGTAGGGTATATAAGGGGATGTGTTTTGTAGGTGGAAAGCAGGAGAGATACTGCCCACCAATTACCAGAGTGTATGACGTTGTTGTTCAGGTAGAAGAGCTACTGGCAATCAACCACTTCAGGCTCTAGCTTATTTAGTTGTGCAAGAGGCACAGGCTAGTTGAGACCTGAGATTGTAACCCAAACCAGAGATATAAATAAAAGCTAGAAAGAGCTTAGTTTTTAATGCAAGAGGTGTGTTTTCCGATAAGAGAAACATTGTATCAGTCTACTAAGAGGGTAGCTGACGTGCATCAGTATAGTCTGGTGTTTTGACATGAATCAGAGAGAGTTTCAGGCTAGCAGTGTCTAGAAGATTTGTCCTCTTGAGAATTGTTGCAGAACATAGCTAAGAGGGCTATATTCAGGTACAAGAGGTACCTTTGTTCTCACTTAGAAGAAGTTTATTCTTTGGGCAGTTTCTGGTCAAAATCTATACCAGTATTTGCTTTCGAAGTGATTAATAAAACCACATAACTGATAAATATTATACAAATGAATTTGATCTGAGAAGTTGTTTTGAAGGCAATCATCTCTGGACTACCAAGTGAGACATTGAGAATTATTCTTGACATTGCAGTAACAGTGAACCATGCTGAACCAACTTGCAAACAAAACTGAGAATCAAGAACTTATATATACCTTTTTCGGGGATATTTTGGCACCATAGGCCTTGTGTTTTCATAGTTTTTTGAGCATCTTCATCAGCTGGACAAGTTGTTCAAACAGTCTGTTACGTTACTTGCGCAGCAACATCGACTCAACCACCTTAGTGAAGAATATCCTTCGTTTGAGTAGTTGTTACAAGTTCAAGTTTAAGTTCGTTCAGCGGCTGCTGAAGTTCAGAGGTCCTTCGATATCAGCGTTGACACAAGTATTGATAAACCAGGTCAAGCTAGAGATTTAGAATCTCTGCTTGAGCACTTAAATACGTTACAACTCTGCTAATACTAGTTACATACGTATAGCGAAGAGTTCAGGGATTGTCTAAGGTTTCCCGAGGCTACCAGAATATGAGTAATATAGTACAAAGGGATAGGTAAAAGGGGACTGAGAAGGTGGATGAGTCCGATGGAAGGGGAAGCATAAGAGTGAGAAAGGAAATGGGAGCTGGGAAGGTGGATAAGTCTGATGGAAAAAGAAGCATAGAAAGTACTACAGAAGAAAAGGAAGAGAGAAAGTCTGTAACACAGTCATTCATCTCCTCTCTCATCTGCTTAACTTCCAGCAGAATGAGTCAGCCGAGTTCTGCAGGGTCCTCCTCTCCGACAAAATCCACATCCAAGTCCTCAACAGAGGGCTTGCTCTTCAGAAGACCAGGGGCCTTCTCCTTCCTCTTCTTCAAGAGCCCAGCCATGTTCTTGGAAGGTCCTGCTGCCACAGAGACAGAACTACACTTCACTTTGGAAGTGCAGCATGCCAAGCATGCACCAATCAGCCTGACTTGGCCACTGGTAGTCTCCACCTGACATTGGCATGCCTTACCACGAGCAGTGCAACCTTCACATTCTATCACCAAGTCAGCCCAGCCAAGACATGAAAACTCATACAATGGCTTACCTTCACCCTCCTGCACCTCCATTCAAACACCAGTGTCAGCCTCCATCTCTTCCTTGGCTCTTGGACGCTTGTGGTGGGTGATGGGCGAAGTCGACTCACGCAGCCATTTGCTGGAGTCACCTAACAAAGGCAACTCAATGTAGTCCAAATGATAGGCAACGGTTGCCTTACTCTTATGTTTGCCACCTGACTGTGTTGTATGAGGTGACTTCTTGACTGCTGTGCTCATACTCCCTTGCATGGTAGTGGAAGATGCTGCATGAGTTACTGCTTGACATTGCTCCTCCTTTTCTTTCTCCTTCTCAGCCTTCTCTCTTGCAGCCCTCTCTACACACTTCCGTTCTTCGGCTTCCCGCTGTTCTTGCAGCCATGCCCTAATCTGCCTGTTCTCAATCTGCTTGTAAGTGGACTAAAAATGCTTCCAGTCCATTAACTGCTCCTCCCATGCAGTCAATGCCACCTCCCACTCAGCTGAAATCTGGGCCCACTCTTGAGTATCCACCCTATGGCAGGCCCCCCACACTGCCGACTTTTCATCAGGTGCCTGCATGATTGGAGGAGGGAATTCAGGTTCAGAAACAGAGGCAGGGAACTCCACAATTGGGCAATTTTCATCCATCTTCTTGAGCACCAGAGGGTTGTTCCACATACAAGTCGCCCAAGGATACATACATTGTCCAATGTTCAGAATGGGAGTCACCAGATACTGAAGAGGGAAAGAGAAGTCCACATCATCAATATTCATGAGATCAATGACTTCATGTGAGTTGGATGGTTTGGCCAACATGATTTCTGATGGGGGGAGTGGTGGACTTCAATCTTTTCCCAAGGCTTTTTATATTCCAACACTGCCACCAGACACATGACACCTAGGACAATTCTTTCTGTTTCTTTCCATTTCCTTTTTTGGTATGTTCCTCCAGAGTCAGAACCTAAGAGGGGGATACTGTTACACTCATACAACTTGACTTGGCCATAACCCATATGAGACCTTATACAAGGATTACCTATGTATCCTTCCTACCATATCCTACACATTTCATTAATCTCCACACTGTACATCTTATAGCACATTTTTCTTGTAGCGATATCTTGGTCATTGTCCTTATAGACTACACATGTTCTCCACTTATGCCTCTCCCATTAGTATATAAACTATTGTACTCTACTAGTATACCCCAAGTGGAAAATTAATGTTGTTCTATGCTCTACTCCTCTCTACTTGCTCTCATCTTGTTACGTTACTTGCACAGCAACATCACTACTAACTTTGACAACAGACAAGTTGAAGTAGCCTCAAGTTCAAGTTCAAGTTTGTTCAATGGTCATTGAAGTTCAGAGGTCCTCACTGTTGCTTAAACACAAGTTATGGATTTAACTAGGTCAAGCTAGAGATCCTGTCTCTTCTTGAGCACCAGAGGGTTGTTCCACATACAAGTCGCCCAAGGATACATACATTGTCCAATGTTCAGAATGGGAGTCACCAGATACTGAAGAGGGAAAGAGAAGTCCACATCATCAATATTCATGAGATCAATGACTTCATGTGAGTTGGATGGTTTGGCCAACATGATTTCTGATGGGGGGAGTGGTGGACTTCAATCTTTTCCCAAGGCTTTTTATATTCCAACACTGCCACCAGACACATGACACCTAGGACAATTCTTTCTGTTTCTTTCCATTTCCTTTTTTGGTATGTTCCTCCAGAGTCAGAACCTAAGAGGGGGATACTGTTACACTCATACAACTTGACTTGGCCATAACCCATATGAGACCTTATACAAGGATTACCTATGTATCCTTCCTACCATATCCTACACATTTCATTAATCTCCACACTGTACATCTTATAGCACATTTTTCTTGTAGCGATATCTTGGTCATTGTCCTTATAGACTACACATGTTCTCCACTTATGCCTCTCCCATTAGTATATAAACTATTGTACTCTACTAGTATACCCCAAGTGGAAAATTAATGTTGTTCTATGCTCTACTCCTCTCTACTTGCTCTCATCTTGTTACGTTACTTGCACAGCAACATCACTACTAACTTTGACAACAGACAAGTTGAAGTAGCCTCAAGTTCAAGTTCAAGTTTGTTCAATGGTCATTGAAGTTCAGAGGTCCTCACTGTTGCTTAAACACAAGTTATGGATTTAACTAGGTCAAGCTAGAGATCCTGTCTCTGCTTGAGCACTTAAATAAGTACAACCACGCTAGTGCTACCATATTCATATATAGCGATAGGGTCAGTGATTGTTAATAATTAGCGATGGCATCAGCATATAAGAAGTACAGTGAAGAAAGGAAGGGGGAGCTGGGAAGGTGTAGTAAGTCTGATGGAAGGGGAAGCATAGTATGTAGAAGGAAAAAGGGGGCTAGGAATGTGTAATAAGTCCAAGGGGAAAGAGAAGCATATGGAAACGATGGGAGAATGTAACACATCCTTACTCGTGCAGAGACCCTTCATCTTGGCCAAGTTCTATAGTTCAGTAGTGCTGTTGCCAATAGCTTCAGTGAACCCACCTCCTTTGTATGGTGATCCTCATATGGTATTCTCCTTGCCATTCAGCCATATTTGTCCTTGTCCCTTTCCTCTTGCATAGTCCTAACACATCATAATCACCATGGTCTGACAAAGTGCAATTACTCTGATTATGCTGTTTTCCTGCAAGGCATGAAGACCATCACTGGTTAGAGCAGTTTCTAGTGAGATGTCCAGATGCATGTGTGAAGCATCATTTACACATGTAGCACATGCAATCTCAGGTGAAATGCTGCTCCATTCTGCACATAGGGCAGAGACATGGGTGGTGAACTCTGTCATTGGTGTCAGTGCTAGTGTTGGAGGCCACAGGCTGAGCCACAGTAGGTTGTTGTCTGGCAGCAGTTGGTTCTCTTTATCCTCTTCCTTGACCTCCTTGACCTCTGGGTTGAATTGAGTTTCATAGAGATGGTAAGGAGGCAGAATTGATGGTGTTGACAGAGGGGATAAGGGCATTGACATCTGGTTTGATGTTGGGTTTGATGTTGGGGTCAGGAGTGGGGTTAGAATAAAGAAGGGTGTTGTTATCAGTGGGTTCAGCAGTCTCAGGGGCAGGGGCAGAGGAGAGTCATTTGGAGAGAAAGGGCCTGGGGTATCTGTGTCCATCTGTTCAGCTGTAGACCTAGGGCTGGGTACAGATCCTAAAAAGATTGGGGTCAGGGTATTCTGAAGGTTGGTGGGGATCTGAAGGTGGAGGCATGGACAAGTGTGAGAACATAGGAGATGTAGACAGTACTGTTACTTCTCCTTCTATACTGAGTTGGTAATTGCTTGCATATAGGGCTTGATGAGCAATTTCCATGTTGATACTCTCAATAATCTTCTCAAATAGTTGGCATTGAGATTAGAGGTAAAACAGACTCAAGATAATTAGCTCCAGATGATTGTCAAGGTTGGTGGCCTGCTGAATTCTCATATTATATTCTTAAGAGTTGAAGAAGTGGAGGAGTTGGTAGGAGTTTGGCATGATTCCATGAGGACAGGTGACATTCTCTCCATACTGCCTATCTCCAGCCACAGTAGGAACTGGGCTCAGAACATTGGGTGACTAGCTACTAGAACCAGCAGAAGAGAAAGAGGCTTGAGCATTGGAAGACATGTCGGATTGGTAACAGTAGCAGGATGGTCCTTTTTCAAAGCTTATGCTTTCTTATATGGTCCAGGTAGATGTTCAAACAATTGACTATTCCTTTTTTGTCCAATTATCAATTATGAGAGAAGTTGTACCCTTTCCACATTACTAAGAATTTTTTTTGGTTCCTTCTGAGCTTATGCCCCGTGATGGCTTCCACTTTGTATTTCTTGTGACCCTCTATTAAGTCCAGGAGTGGTTCAGTAAAGCTGGGTCCATGTGTCTCAGTTTCTTTAAACAGGGATAACAGTGCCATATGGAAGACAGGGTGTATCTTCTATTGAAGGAGTAGTTGGGGCCTAGAACTTCAATGATCTAGAAGGGTCCTTTCCATTTCAGAGACAGTTTCCTTAATGGGTATCTTATGATTAGATTCTTCTCTTCTAGCCATACTTGTTGCCCTTCTTTGAACATGTCTAACTTCGTCTTTTCCCAATTAACCATTCATTGTCTAGCAATTTCCATAAGGCTTGACATCTCTTCTCTAGCTCTCTTTATCTGTTATGTTACTTGTGCAGCAACGTCAACTATTCTCAACACCACAAGACTTCTAGTAATGTAGAGTCCTAAGTCAAGTTTAAGTTCGCTTAGAGGCTTTCTGAGGTTCAGAGTTCCTTTGGTTGTTGCTAGACACAAGTTATAGAATTAACCAGGTCAAGCTGGAGGGCTTTGACTCTGGAACAAGCACTTAAATACATACAGTCAATAACTACCTAAAGTCTATGAGTAAGCAGTAGTATCAGATAAATATAAGTAATACACTGAGTCTATCAGCATATGCTGAGTGTCTGATATTACAATAGTGAGAAGGAAAAGAAAGCTGGAAAGGGTGTATGAGTCTAATAAGAGTGAGAAGCATATGGTGAGAAGAAAAAGAGGGCTGGGAAAGTGGATGTGTCTGATCAAGAGAGAAGCATAAGGATTACAAGTACAAAAGAGGGGAAAAACATAACATTACCCTTCTGTTAAGGTCTAGACTTCTAAGATTTGCTGTCTCTGTACAACTCTGCATCATAATCCCCTGACTCTATGGGGGACCAGCCAGCCATCATTTGATCATCTACTGAGCTACTAAGGTCTGCCAGTGTTACCTTTTTTGGGTTGACCCTCATAAAGAGAAACTCCTGTCTCTCGTTGTTGGTCTCTATAATGAAATCCCCTCTACTGTTCTCTATTGCTGAAGACATGGGTTATCATCATAATCATTATGGTCTGACAGTATGCCACTGTCTGAATGAGACCCTATTCACAAGTTGTAAAGACCATCTTTGCTTAACACACTCTGCAGTGATATGTCCAGGCTAATATTTGAAGCACTGCTTGCACATGTAGCACAGGCAGTTTTGGGGGGAGATGGTGCTCCAGCTTGCACACAAGGCAGAGACATGCTCTATCAGTTTCCCCATGTGTAGCCTTCCTGGCATCAGTGACAGCAATCTGTGCTTGGTGACTTGAGGTTCTCAAGTGGGAGCTGAGGCATGTTCTTGTCCTTGTTCCCTCCCCCTCCTACTGCCATGCCTTCCTCTACCTCAGGGTCAAATCAGATTTCACATTGGTTGAGCAGCAGCAGGGATGGAGTTGATGGGAGGGATGAGATTGGCAACACTTTCATGTTTTGGTTTAACATTAGGATCAGGAGTGGGTTCGGGATAAACAAGGGCATAGTTGGAATTGGGTTTAGTGGGCACACTAGGGGGGATGAGAGTCAGTTGACAAGAGATGGTCAGAGATATCTGCTCCTGTCTGTTTGCTGTCTGAGTCAAGAAGAGAGAACGTATTCAGGTTGGGATATTTGGAAGGAGCTCAGAGATCTGCAGAAGGTGGCATGGACAAGTGAGGGTGATATGGGAAAGTAGATAGTACTGTAATTGGCCCTTCCAGGGCAATTCCATAATTGCATGCAAATAAGACATTATTTGCAATTTCCAGATTGCAACTCTGCATGATCTTTTCAAGTAGCTGGCATTGGGCTTGGAGAAAAAACAGATTTTTGACAGTTGGCTCCAAATGGTTGTTGGGGTTGGCAGTGCAATGAATCTGCTGATTGTATTGTCAGGAGTTGAAGAGGTGGAGGAATTGGTAGAGGTTTGGTTGGAGTCTATGGTGATAGGTAATATTCTCACTGTATCATCCTCCTCCAGCCTCTATAGGAGCAGAGCTTAGGAGTCTGGGTTGATGATTGCCTGTAGCAGAAGAAGAGAAAGAAGACAAGCTAGACACATTGAACGACATGTTAGTTAGTGAGGATGGGTTTCAAGAGCTTCAACTTGTGCTTCATTATATAGTCCTTGTAAAGGTCAAGGCAATTTGTCATCCTCTCAGTTTCTATCTATCAATTATGTGATGAATCATAGCCAGTATACAACACCAGAAATTCTCAGGCTCTCTTCTTTGGCTGATGTCCAACAATCACATCTACTTTGTATTCTTTGAATCCTTCTATTAGATCTGGAAGGGGGGTTCTGTGAAACTAGGTCCATGTGCTTTGGTTTCTTTGAACAGGGATAGTAATGCTGCATGAAATTCAAAGTGTATTTTCCACTGCAGTGGCAATTGAAGTTGATATGTCACTGGCCTCAGGACTTTCATTATTGAGAAGAGCCTTTCTCTCTTCAGGGCTAATTTTCTCAAGAGATACCCAATGTTCTTTCCTTCCAGCCATACCTTCTGTTCTTCCTCAAATGTACCCAGTTTGGTTTTTTCTCTCCTTAACATCTTTTGTCTTGCTATTTCTAGAAGGCTGGATGTCTCTTCCTGTATTCTTTTGATTTCATTTATTCTTTCCTCCACTAATGGAATGTTGGTTTTCTCAAACATGGTTGGGAGTGCCCTGGGGTTGTATCTCATCATCATATAGAATGGAGATTTCTTCATTATGGAATGAGTTTGGTTATTATGAGCAAATTCTGCCAATGGAAAGTACTCTTTCCACTGAGTCTGTTCCTTGAAACAGAAGATTCTTAGGAAGACTTTGATTTCTTGATTTACTCTCTCTGTCTCTCCATCTGTTTGAGAGTGGAATGCAGTGCTCATCAAGTGTTTGATAAGCAACTGTTTCTCCATTTCTTGAAATACTTCTGCTGCAAATCATGGATCTTAGTCCAATATGATGTGGTCTGGAAGACT
This sequence comes from Moniliophthora roreri, assembly GCA_001466705.2. Lineage (NCBI taxonomy): Eukaryota > Fungi > Basidiomycota > Agaricomycetes > Agaricales > Marasmiaceae > Moniliophthora > Moniliophthora roreri. The sequence goes on along the minus strand of LATX02000013.1, from coordinate 874,881 downwards.
GAATCATTTGTACAGGTGTTAAATTAGCAGATCTGTGATTCCCACAGTGTTCATTGTCTTAGTGCATGGAGTAAAAATTATCCCTTTCATAGATAAGTGGTCCACCACAACAAGAATAGCATCTGACCCATCAACTTCAGGCAGGTCAGTTATAAGATCCATTGTGCATACTTGGAAGGAGAAGGAGTTCTTTGGCCCTGCTATTGGTTGAATTGGTGTGCAGGTGGGGTGTGTATTGATCTTCCCCTGTTGGCATGAAATGCATCCGTCAACAAAGCTCTTGATGAATTTGGACATGCCTGGCCACCAGAAATCATGTTGTACCTGCTCTACCATGTTCCATTGTCCTGAGTGTCCTACTCTGGTTCCTTTATGAATTTCCTTCACTATTTTCCATCATAATTCTTTATTGCTTGGAATGTAAATCTTCCCTTTGAAGAATAGGAGGTCATCTCTGATTTCCCATTCTGAAAGTGCAGATTTGATTGGCAGCACACCTTGGTGCAGCAATGTTTCCAAGGCTGACTTGTGGAAGTCATCTGGGCCCAATTGTTTTTGAATCTCTTCTTCCAGCTCTAGATTAACTCCCCTGACAAATAGATGATCCAGTAGTAATACCACATTTCTATGTCCTGATCATCACCATTGATGATGCCTGTCTTCTGTAGAAGCAATAGCTTTGGAAAGAGAAATACAGTGCAACCAGACACAATAGAGTTTATCACTACAATTTTGAAGCTTTGGTAAGCTTGAGATTAATAGACAGACTTATTGACTTACTGGTATGGAAGGAAAGCATGGGCAAGCAGAGACATACAACAACCTGAACTTTTCCCCTCTTGCTTTTGAACACAAACATGTCCACACAACCAGTCAACAGATATTCCTCTTGCAGCTTGTGGGCCTTGATGTTCCCAGATCAGATGCACATGGTCATTTCTGTGAAGTCTCCAGGCTGTGTTCCTTTTTCAGTCTTTCCTGCTTTGTACTTAAATGCTAGCTTAAAGTGTTTGTTGGCAAGAAGATTGAAGCCCTGGTAGAGAATGAAAAGATTAATATTGGATTAGATGCATAGGGTTTGTCTGCAAAACAAAGAGACCACTCATGAGCCAGAGATGAGGAATTCTGTCACTTCCTGTACATCCAGCAGAGCATCAACTTCTTTGGATAAAGACTGGCATGAAGACATATCTCACATTAAAAATAGATTATTTGTAATTTTCAATGGTTTGATTAGCATTCTTGCTAGTTAGAGACTGACAAGATGTCCTTGAAGTCAAAACCCCTGAAAAGCTGATAGTTAAGGTTGTTCAGTCTAATAAGCAAAGTCAGCATGTGAACAAATATACTGAACCAACTCACAAGTCCAAAATCTCTATTACTAAAGGATTCAATGGAAATGTCAGTTTACAGAAAATGATTCATCTGAAGAATAAAAGAAAGAAGTAGTAACTTTTAAAGGAACAATTTCATGTTATTGCACACTTTCAATATACCATACTTTGAAACAAGTGATCCTCCCTATCATTAATCAGCATGTCCTTCTAACATTGTCAATGTGTATTTCAGAAACTAATGCTCATATGAAAACTTTTTTTGATTTCTAACAACTTCTATTAGCTAAATAACTCACACTATGCTATATCTAATAAAATCCAGTTCATCTAAGGTGAGACAGTCACTCATTCAACCATTTCTTGTTCTTACTACTACATGAAGGATGGTATTGTGAGCTTGAATCATCAAGTTTTGAAAACATCCAATATACTCATCTATAGCTTGAAAAAATATAGTATGTTACAGACATAAGCAAGTAAAATCTGTTAATGAGTATAACAGCAAGTGATCCTAGAACAGCAGTAGACTCAGCTCACCCTAAGGCATGTATACACTGATTACATTTCAAGATAATTGGAGAACCCCTGACATTGGACATAGCTAGGTGCTTGAGCTTGGAAGCTCAGGCCTAATGAGGGGGTAATGTTACAGTTTTTTTATTCATAGACACTTACATCATGCTTCTCATTGACATCTGGACAAGTTCACATTCTCAGTTCCCTTTCTCATGTCTTTTGTACTTATATTTCTACAACATTCCATTCCTTTCCATGCTTACTCATTCTGTTCTATCTGTTTCTATCACTTTCCATTTGCTTATTTAGTTCATTCTCTCTTGTTCCATGACTTTCTTTGCTGTAAACAAGTAGGTACAATGGTTGTATTTAAGTAGACAGAACTGGGTCTAAGCTCCTCAGCTTGACCTGGTTAAATCAATCTTGTGTCTAAGCCAGCGAATGAACTATCTGAACCTCAGATGTTATCTGAGCAACCTCAAACTTGAACCTTGATAACTTGACATTACTTTGCTTAGTAGTGTTGATTTGTTGTTGTTGCTGCACAAGTAACATAACATTGAATAAGATAACTGGAGCAAATGCAATTTTTCAAATGGGAGAAGAAGAGAAACAAGCAGTTAGGAATGCACCTTGCTTGAAACCAGTAGATTATGGGAAACCATTAATATTAGCAGTTGATACATCATGGCAAGCAGTGGGCTTCTACTTGTATCAACTAGATGAAAATGGCTCAAAGAGAAAATATTTTAATTATTTTGGATCAGTTGGTCTGAATGAGAGAGAAGCAAGATTTTCACAGCTCAAGAGGGAGCTGTATGGATTAAAGATGGCTTTAGAAGCTACATATTATATGATATATAGATGTAGAGAATTGATAGTAGAAATGGATGCTAGTTATATTAAGAGAATGCTAGACAATCCAAGTGCAGGCCCTAATGTGACTATCAATTATTAGATAGAAGCTATCAGAAAGTATCACTTTGAATTAGTGCATATAAAAGGAATTAAGCATGGGCCAGATGGTCTATCCAGACTACCACTGGGCAGTGCAACAACAATAAGTCCACTTGTTACAAATTCCCCTTCATACATACACATGCTTCTCTTTTCCCTGGACTTATTACACCTTCCCAGCCCCTTTTCCTCCTTCTGTCTATGCTTCTCCTTATATCAGACACATTTACTTCCCCAGTTCTCCTTCTCTTACACTTGTAATACTAGTTTGTCAACATATGCTGGTGGTGATATGCATAACTTTTACCTTTTATTTTGCATGCAAATAGAGAATATTTTGCACTTTTATAGTTGAAAATGAAATATACAAGAGAATTGAGGACTAGTGTGAGCCCTAAGCAGCTAGTCAAAGCAAGCAGTAGAGAAGGATACAAAATATTAGCAGAGTAATGGTTGACAGTAGGCTATACAAGGGTATCCAACTACTGCTAGTATAAAAATAAACAGCAAATCTGAACACAGAGGAGCATTCTGAAACCTGTAGGGAACTATACCACATTATACCTCTCTATCAAAAGCATACTAAAGGGAATATTTTCACTTTTTAACAATATTTTCAATCCATACCCAACTTGAAGGAAGAACAAAAGCCTTCAATGATATATCAATGAGAATATTACCAAGAAACAGATATGAAACAAAGAATGACAAATTATCAGCAGGGGATACTTGAGATACCAATATCAAATTAGATGAATGAAATAGACAATCAGTTACCAGAAAGGTGCCTGTATTATGGAAAAGCAGAAGACAAAGCTGTATGATGAGAAACCAGCACAGCTGAGCTTATGCATACACTTTAAACATAGAGATGGAAGCATATTACATGTCCGTAGAGCAGATGATAGTAGACAGAGAAGGAAGGAACTGTGCAGAGCAGCATGGAAGTATAATATTTTCAAACAGAGTCGGAAGGAGAGCTGTTTGATGGAGAAATTTGCAAATGGTTAGTGTCAGAAGACTGCACAATTGTTATAGAAAAAGAATAAAAGAGATTATGGCTATGAAGCCTGACTACAATTGGACACTGTGACAGAAATTACCAAACACAGCTCAGTTTAGATAATATTTATCACCTGACTCAGTTTTATTTGTATTTGTGACAGATATATTAGATTATTTATGTTGTAGGGTATATAAGGGGACATGTTTTGTAGGTGGAAGGCAGGAGAGATATTGCCCACCAATTACCAGAGTGTATGACATTGTTGTTCAGGTAGAAGAGCTACTGGCAATCAGTATTTTTCAACCACTTTGAGCTCTAGCTTATTTAGTTGTGCAAGAGGCACAGGCTAGTTGAGACCTGAAATTGTAACCCAAACCAGAGATATAAATAAAAGCTAGGAAGAGCTTAGTTTTTAATGCAAGAGGTGTGTTTTCTGATAAGAGAAACATTATATCAGTCTACTAAGAGGGTAGCTGACATGCATCAGTATAGTCTGGTGTTTTGACATGAATCAGAGAGGGTTTCAGGCTAGCAGTGTCTAGAATATTTGTCCTCTTGAGAATCATTGCAGAACATAGCTAAGAGGGCTATATTCAGGTACAAGAGGTACCTTTGTTCTCACTTAGAAGAAGTTTATTCTTTGGGCAGTTTCTAGTCAAAATCTATACCAGTATTTGCTTTCAAAGTGATTAATAAAACCACAAAACTGATAAATATTATACAAAACAAACACCCATTGTCGATCTGAGAAGTTGTTTTAAAGGCAATCATCTCTGAACTACCAAGCGAGACATTGAGAATTATTCTTGACATTGCAGTAACAGTGAACCACACCAAACCAACTTGCAAACAAAACTGAGAATCAAGAACTTATATATACCTTTTTTGGGGGTATTTTGGCACCACAAGCCTTGTGTTTTCATAGTAGAGGCATAGGCTTTTGAGCATCTTCAATGGGATCTTCTGCTCATCAAATAATTTACTTACGGGAACGATAAGTCAATTATTTTGGTAAATAATCTAATTTCATATTCTTTCAATGTCTCATTGAAATTGCCAGTTGGCAATTAATTCTTATGGGAAGTCATCCACTGAGCATAGACATATTTAGAGTGTATCAAATACTAGACCCTATGTATTTTTTTAATAAGTCATTTATAAGCTATTCATATGAGGGCAGCTTTTTATTCTGGACTTATCAATAAAAAGATATTTTGCATAGGACTCAACAATATGTAAATGACATATAAATGAACTTATTCTTGGAANACAAAGCTGTATGACAAGAAACCAGCATGGCTGAGCTTACATGTACACTTTAAACATAGAAATGGAAGCATATTATGCATCTATAGAGCAGATGATAGTAGACAGAGAAGGAAGGAACTGTGCAGAGCAGCATGAAAGTATAATATTTTCAAACAGAGTTGGAAGGAGAGCTGTTTGATAGAGAAAATTGCAAATGGTTAGTGTCAGAAGACTGCACAATTGTTATAGAAAAAGAATAAAAGAGTTTATGGCTATGAAGCCTGACTACAATTGGACACAGTGACAGAAAAATTACCACAGCTCAGTTTATATAATATTTAGCACCTGACTCAGTTTTATTTGTATGTGTGACAGATATATTAGATTATTTATGTTGTAGAGTATATAAGAGGATGTGTTTTGTAGGTGGATGGCAGAAGAGATACTGCCCACCAATTACCAGAGTGTATAATGTTGTTGTTCAGATAAAAGAGCTACTGGCAATCAGTATTTTTCAACCACTTCAGGCTCTAGCTTATTTAGTTGTGCAAGAGGCACAGGCTAGTTGAGACCTGAGATTGTATTTCAAACCAGAGATCTAAATAAAAGCTAGGAAGAGCTTAGTTTTTAATGCAAGAGGCATGTTTTCTGATAAGAAGAACATTGTATCAGTCTACTAAGAGAGTAGCTGATGTACACCAGTATAGTCTGGTGTTTCAGCATGAATCAGAGAGGGTTTTAGGCTAGCAGTATCTAGAAGATTTGTCCTCTTGAGGATCATTGCAGAACATAGCTAAGAGGGCTATATTCAGGTACAAGAGGTATCTTTGTTCTCACTTAGAAGAAGTTTAATCTTTGGGCAGTTTCTGGTTGAAATCTATACCAGTATTTGCTTTTGAAGTGATTAATAAAACCACAAAACCGATAAATATTATACAAAACAAACACTAATCTTCAATCTGAGAAGTTGTTTTGAAGGCATTCATCTCTAAACTACTGAGTGAGACATTGAGAATTATTCTTGACGTTGCAGTAACAGTGAACCATACTAAACCAACTTGCAAAACAAAAACTGAGAATCAAGAATTTATATATATATACCTTTTTTGGGGTATTTTGGCACCACAGGCCTCATGTTTTCATAGTAGAGGCATAGGTTTTGAGCATCTTCATCTGGAGCCCACCACAAGGGTGGTTCTAGAGAATATTATCAGTAAATTACTTAATATGAAGAGATAAACTTCAGAAAGAACAATCAGATAGAGAATATTAGTTAAGTCTTGAAGACATTTGACTCAAAACCACTAGAGATCTTAGCAACAAATAAAGATCTAGAGTAAAAGACTAGTCAAGATTAGTCCAAAGAAATGAACCATTGAAGAATTTGTTCAAGGTTCCAGTTCACAGACAGAAGGAGCTTTGTCTAGTCAATTTGAAGCTTCATTGTCATCACAGTCTAGTGTAGGAAGGAGAGTGACAAGAATTCATATGAGAACTACAGGCTCACAGTTACTACCATCTGCAGAGAGTTTTACTAGAAGTGGAGTGCCTGTATATCTAGCTTCAACATTTGGTACTGCAGAAAGATTCCCACAGCCACAAGAGGAATTTGTTCTTGGTCCAGCACCTAGAAGATATAGATTAAAAGCACCACCTAATACACTGTTAATACCTACACCAAGAGAGTCTTCTGAACAGACTGAACAAAATAATAGTTCATGTTCCAGCTCAGAAGAAGAAGAATATTTTGAACCAGATGAAGAAATTACAGAAGATAATACTGTATCAAAACAACCAATAATGGCAGACCTAGCACAGAGAGAAAAGTGGAATACACTTACAGATGCAGCAGCCAAAGAAGTACAAAATGAGAGAGTATTGAAAATATTATTGAAGATAGAGAGATTTGATGAGTTGCAACCTATGACTCTTTAACCATGGCTTGAAGATTTTGAAAATGCACTAGACATGGCCCAGGTTAAGAAGAACATGTCAAAGATCTATCTAGTAATGTTGAAGTTTTCATACAACCTAAGACAGCAGCTGCAAGATAGAAAAGAAGCATTGGGCCACTCATGGAGTGAGTTCAAGAAATTGTTATTTAGAGAGTTCCCAGATTCAGTTGATAATGGCCAGGGATCAATGGTCAGGTTACAGAAGATCGTAGCAGTATATTAGAAAGCTACAGACTGGGATTTAGAGAAACTTAGAGCATATCATAGGGCATTCAAGCTGGAAGCAGCTAAATTAATGAGATCTACCTATGATTTCAAATTTTGAAGTAATAGGCTTTTATTTAGCAGGTTTAGAACTGTCAGTTTGTGAAAGAGTCCAAATTTGGATGGCTGATTGGTCTCTGAACAAGTTAAATTTGGAAACTGAAGATGGAAGAAGAAGAATGGATCCATGGAAGCTTCAGGAAGTCATGGAACAAGCAGAGATGATTATGAGTGCAAGCTCAGGAGATGTATATATGGAATTAGGAAGTTTTGCATTGAGAGTTGGAGTTCCACCAGTGAATCCAGGAGTGGGAACAGCAATGCCTTTGTTGTACCTGTTCCAGCCACCACTAGTATTTCCTACTATGAATATTACTCAACTGTCAAAGCCAGTTTCAGTGAAACAAGAGGAATTATTTCCAGATATCCTAGATAAGACTAAAGAAGAAGCAGAGTTGAGAACTATGGGCATAGCTACATCAGTAGATGCACATACAGTTTCTATTAAGGCACATGAGACAGAGTTAGCAGCCTTAAGAAAAGGAATGGAAGATGTAAAGACACTTTCCACTGAAGTTAAAGATATAAAGATGACATTAGTAGGCATACCAGGGCAGATTATTGCTGTGATTGCAGGGCAAACTAATAGACTATGTGATGGAAATAATAATAATATGGTTAGAGGAAAACCAGGACAGCCAATGATTGGTGGAGGAAAATATTTATGTTTCTACTGCAATGAAGATGGTCATAAGCTTAGAGATTGTCCTTACCAGAGAGAAATAATACAGAAAGGATGGATTATTTGGAATAATAGTGCAGGAAAATATACATTGAGAGACAGCACTGGATTTCCAAAGGTCAAACCTGGAGAGAAACTCAAAGACAGAGTAGCTGAATATGTAAAGTAACAAGGATGGGATAGAATTGTGCATCCAGATGCACATTTGTTTATGGAAATGGAAGAAGAACCAGCAGTGGTTTATTAGTCAGCAGTAGTTCAACCTCAGGAGGGGATGGACTTGGATAGGTTAGTGATGTTGTTGGCAGAAAAGATGAAGCCTGCAACTAATATGCAGTCAAAAAACTAGCAGACCCAAGAATGGGGCTGGTTAATTTAAAAATAGCCAATAATAGTGCCCCTGAGGGTAACCCAAAGAGATTGATGCCACAGATTGAGATACTCAAAATGAAGCAATCAGAAAAGAAAAAGTATATTGACCCAATGGCTAATACATTGGAAATTGATGGGTTAACTATCAATGCTAGAGAAAATAATGATAAAGTACAAAAAACAGTGAGGTTTAACAAACTGGATAAAGAAGAGAGACTGTTTGATAAGGTAGAGCCAATAGAGAGGGCTCCTCTACCTAAAAATCAGGTGATAGAAAGAGAAACTTCACATTTGAAGCACTCAGGACAAAGGAATAAAGAGATCTTAGGAAAAAGAGATAATTCAATTGACTTGACAATGATGACAGTTGAAGAAGGAATACTAGAGAAATATTTAAAGTTGGAAGTGAATATACCATTGGGAGAAATGTTGAAAATTTTGCCAGCAGTAAAGAAGCTTTTGGCTAGAAAGTGCAGATTTAGAAATATTAAGCAGAGATCAGCAAAAGAGTTTTATAAACAGTTACCCAGAGCACAGGCATTAGCACTGAGCAATGAAGTACTGGAGGATCTGGATAAAGCAGATTTTGTGATTGATGTTGAAAGTATTGTTAAAGCAGATGAAGAATTAGCACAGACCTTGTTGGAAGTCCTGGAAGTAGAACAGAATGGAATGCCAGCAGGGACTGTTGTGCAAAGAGATGTGATAGACACATATTTGAATGATATATCAGAAGACTAGAGAAATAAAGTGATTATAGTAGCATCACAGTCTGAGAACCTGAGGTGTGTTTATGTGAAATTAAATGGACACCCAGATGAGGTTGAAGGGATTTTGGACCCAGGCTCTATGATCCTTTGTATAGATAAGAAAGAAGCAGTAGGAAGAGGGATTATATTATGTTTTTGTTACCTTCTTCCTATGCTTCCCCTTCTCATTGGACTCATACACCTTCCCGGCCTCCTTTTCCTTTTACATATATGCTTCCCTATCATTGGACTTAGTACACCTTCCCAGCTCCCTTCTCTATTCTCGGAATGTTTATTCATACTCTGACTGTGTCAGTATTTATTACCAAGTCATCGTAGTTATTGGACACATACATAAGATAGATTACATGACTGGCTGTACATATTTAAGCACTCAAGCTGAGACTCCAAACCCTCAGCTTGACCTGGTTTATTATAACTTGTGTTGCAAGCAGAATCAAAGGACTTCTGAACTTCAACATCTATTGAATGAACTCAAACTTGACTTGAACCTTGACACTGAGCATCATTGAAGTGTTGAGTAGTCGTTGCTGTGCAAGTAATGTAACACAAGGTCAAGCTGATCAGTTGCCGACCTATCCAGGTTTAGGCATCATCTAGAGAAACAAGACACCACCATGGATGGAATCACAGTTAGAGAAGGACATTGCAGAAGTGGAAGAGCAGCAGCGTTTGTTACAAACCCAATCCATATCAAATCCTGGTGGACGAGCAATCCCACCATTAACCAGAGCATCGCACAGAGAGCTAGTGAACCCCTTGCAGTCACTATTGCCAATGAATCCATCACTGACTGAGACACCTAAAGAGCACTCCAAAACAAAGAAAACCTTGACCCTGTCATTCATCACAACTAGATCAGAAGAGATCAGATTCAAAGAAGAAATGCTGCCTACTACACCAAAGCAGCAAGAATCAGATACATTGAATACCTCTTCGATATTGGCAGAGGAATCAGACCCATTCAAACACCTTCTTCATGCCCTGAAGAGCAGCCCACGATTGATGAAACAGCCACAGATTGAAAAGATGGCCAAAGAGAAGAAACTCTCGGGAAGCAGACCGAAGGATAGTCCACAAGCTGAAGAAACAGTGATAGGAACAACGGTACCGGTACAAGTGGTAGCTGCAGAAAAGGAAGTTAAAGCTGTGCTGCCAAGAGCCTTTACAGGTCACAGGAAGAAGGCAAAGAAGTTCCTCCAAGAAGTATTGCTATACATCGCTCTCAACCCAAAGACCTTCACAAATGACAGGACTAAGAAACTCTTCCTCTTGTCCTATATGACTGATGGACCTGGAGAATTTTGGAAGAACAAAAAGATGGACCTTTTACTCACCTATGATGGAGAAGCAGAAAAGGTCTCATAGGGAGACTTTGTAGAAGACTTCAAGACATCTTTTGAACCACTTGATACAGCCCTGGAAGCCCAACTGAAACTTTGAGATCTGAAGATGAAGGAGAGAGCCGACAAATATATGTGTCAGTTCTCCTATTTGGCCAAACAAACTGGATATAACAATGCAGCACAGATAGTGGCCTTTAAATGGAGACTACCCAAGAGCTTGGTGTTAAAAATTATGACGCGACCTGAAGGAACACCAACGAACATTAAAGACTGGATGAATGCTGCCATCCTCTTTGATGAAAGCTACAAACAGGCCCGAGAATATGGCAGAACATGGGACAAAGACAATGGAAGGAAACCACAGCGGAGCTTTAGGAAGAAGGAAGAAGTTGCTATAAAACGAATCTCTGAAGTAGATCGGAAGGAGTACATGGCCAAGGGACTCTGTTTCCAATGTGGCCGAAGCAGTCATAGAGTACAGGATTGTCTGGATGCAACAAAGAGGGAAGAGAAGAAGAAGGAAGAACCAAAGAAGCTCTCGAAGGAGGAAAGGTTCACCAAAATTTGAGCACTTCTGAATGATCAGACAGAGGAAGAAAAGAACTTGTTAATTGACCTCATGGAGCAGAAGGGTTTTTGAAGCGGTGAAAGAGGATGACGTCTCCACTGCCTGTAACAATCTCACACTTTGTACTAGCTAAAATGGATCAAAATTCTATGCACATTCCTCTGCAGTACAAAGCGGGAACTCAAACTGTCAAAACACAAGCACTGTTAGATTCGGGAGCTGGAGGGAGATTTATCAGTACAACTTTAGCAAGAAAGTTAGAGAGAAGAAATGGGTTCAACTCTCAGAGAAGATCAAAGTATTCAATGTCGATGGAACCCTGAATAAAACTGCATGGATATCGCATGTGGTAGAAATTGAGTTCAGAATAGCAGGAAAGGACTTCCGAGAGAACTTTCTGATCTCTGGGATTGGAGATGAGGATATGATCTTGGGACTCCTATGGCTCTGATACCATAATCCCTGAATTGATTGGGAAATGGGAGAAATAGAGTTTCTGCTGAAGTGAAGGATCCAGATCAAAAGGTTTACAGGTATATTGGATAACACCCCCAAAGAAGTCCTCATTGGCACCAAGATGACCACTTCTCAGGAACTAGCACACCAAAAGCAGGAAGTCAAGAAGGAGATAAACAAGCTCATCTCTTCTTATCTGCAAGGGTACAAGGATCACTTTGAGAAAGGGAAATCAGAGTGTTTTCCCCTGTCATGAACCTATGACCATGCCATTGAATTAAAACCCAATTTTGTACCACAGAACTGCAAGTTATACCCACTAAGCCTGGCAGAGCAGAAGGAGCAGGATAAGTTCTTGGAAGAGAATTTGCACAAGGGATATATCAGGAAATCAAAGTCATCTATGGCTTCTCCCTTCTTCTTTGTTGCAAAAAAGGAGAAAGGAGCCCTGAGGCCTACACAGGACTACCGCGAACTTAACAAAGGAACAATCAAGAACCCATACCCCCTGCCCTTAATCTCTGAACTTTTGGACAAGTTGAAGGGAGCAAACATTTTCACAAAACTAGATCTTCGTAACAGATACAACAATGTTTGAATCAAGGATGGAGACCAGTGGAAAGCTGCCTTTAAGACAAATCAAGGACTATTCGAACTGATGGTCATGTTTTTTGGCCTTAGCAACTCACCAGCTATGTTCCAAGCCTTTATGAACAACATCCTGTCTGACTTCATCGACAAAGGTTAGTGCATAGTCTACATAGACGACATTCTCCTCTTCTCGAACAATCGATGAGAACATTAGAAGCAGACTGAGAGATTGATGCAATGCATTAGGAAACACAACCTTTTTTTCAAACCCAAAAAATGTGAATTCAATGTCACTGAAGTTGTATTCTTAGAAATGGTCATCTGACCAGGTCATGTAGCAATAGACCCAGTCAAACTTGCCAGAATGGCTGAATGGGAACCATCTAAGACAGTCAAAGGAGTACGAGCCTTCCTGGGTTTCGGAAATTTCTATTGAAAGTTCATTGGGAAATACACACAACTTGCCAGGCCCCTCAACAATTTAATGAAGAAATCGCAGAAGTTCAAATAGACAATGGCATGCCAAATCACATTTGACCTCCTCAAGAAGAAGTTCCTATCAGAACCCATGTTACTAATGTCAGACACAGACAAGCCCTTTGTTATAGAAGCAGACACTTCCAAATGGGCCACTGGTGTGGTACTTCAGCAACAAGAAATAGATAGCAAATGGCACCCATGTGGATATCTATCCAAGTCCATATCTCCGACAGAACGGAACTACAAGATCTACAATCAAGAGCTATTGGCCATCGTACGAGCTTTGATGGAGTGGCATCATTATCTGATGGGAGGCAATTACAAGGTTGTGATCCTCTCAGATCACAAGAACCTTACATACTTCAGGACAGCTTAGAAGCCAACACTATGTACGAGGTGTTCTTTTCATGCTATTAATACAAAGGAAATACACTCAGAATACTGCTGTTATGTTTTCTTTACCCTGTTACTTATGCTTCCCTTTTGATTGGACACATACACCTTCCCAGTCCCCTTTCCTGTATCTTCTATGCTTCTCCCTTGATTGGACTTAGTACACCTTCCTAGCACCCCATTTCTTCATCAGAATCATGACTCATACCCTGACAACATCAGGTATTTATTATCGTATCATTGTAGCTGTTGGACATTCATGTAACATAGTTTACATGATCAGTTGTAACATATTTAAGCACTCAAGCTAAGACTCTAAGTCTTCAGCTTGACCTGGTTTATTATAACTTGTGTTGCAAGCAGAACTGAAGGATCTCTGAACTTCAACATCCATTGAATGAACTCTAACTTGAACTTGAAACTACTTTGCAAGGGATTTTTACCTTTTCTAAGTGGTTAGTCGACGTTGCTGTGCAAGTAACGTAACACAAGGTCAAGCTCTTCAATTGCCAACCTATCCAGGTTTAGGCATCACTAGGAGAACAAGACGCCACCACGGACAGAATCCCAGATAGAGAAAGACATTGTGAAAGTGGAAGAGCGCCGGTGTGGGTTACAAACCCAATCCATATCGAATCCCAGTGGACAAGTTATTCCACCATTGACTAGAGCATCCTGCAGAGAACTGTTGACCGCCTTGCAGTTGCCATCGCTAACGAATCAGCCACCAACAGAGACATGAGAAGAGCACTCCAAAACAAGGAGAATCTCAACCCTGTTATCCATCATGACTGGATCAGAGGAGATCAGAATCGAAGAAGAAATATTGCCTACTACACCAAAGAAGCCTGAATCAGATACATTGAATACCTCTTTGACCTCAGTAGAGAAATTAGATCCCTTTCAACGACTCCTCTATGCATTAAAGAACAGCCCCTGATCAATGAAGCAACCTCAACTTGAAGAGATGGCAGAGGATAAGAAACCTTTGGGAAGCAGACCCAAGGACGTTCCAGTAGCTGAAGAAGCAGTTATTGACACTACAGGACCCATGCAAGTGGTAGTGGCAGAGAAGGAAGTAAAAGCAGCACTGCCAAGGGCCTTCACAGGGCACAAGAAAGATGCGAAGAAGTTCCTCTGAGAAGTGTTGTTGTATGTCGCTCTCAACCCCAAAACATTTACCACAGACCGAACAAGGAAGCTCTTTCTCCTTTCATACATGACTGACAGACCAGGAGAGTTCTGGAAAAACAAAAAGACAGATCTCCTACTCGCACTCAATCCAGATGCTGAGAAGGTCTCATGGGGAGACTTTGTGGAAGATTTCAAAACATCATTTGAACCTCTCGACATGGCTTTGGAAGCTCAACTAAAGCTCCAAGATTTGAAGATGAAGGAAAGGGCCAATGAATACATGTATCAGTTTTCATACCTAGCCAAGCAAACAGGATACAATGACACCACACAGATTGTAGCATTCAAATGAGGACTGCCCAAGAGCTTAGTATTGAAGATCATGACACGACCCGAGGGGACTCCTACCAACATTAAAGATTGGATGAATGCCACAATTCTCTTCAATGAAAGCTACAAACAGGCCCAGGAGTATGGAAAGACATGGGACGAAGATAACGGAAGGAAACCACAACAAAGCTTCCAGAAGAAAGAGAAAGTTGCTGTTAAACAGATCTCAGAGATAGACCAAAAGGAGTACATGGCGAAGGGACTATGCTTCCAGTGTGGAAGGGAAGGTCATCGAATAAGAGATTGCCCGGATGCTATAAAGAAGGAAGAGAAGAAGGAAGAACCAAGGAAGCTCTCAAAGGAAGAAAGATTTGCCAAAATCAGAGCCTTGGTTAATGACCAGACAGAGGAAGAAAAGAATATGTTGATTGACCTTATGGAACAAGAGGGTTTTTAGGACAGCGGAAGAGGATGATGTCTCTACCACCCGTAACCATTTCACACTTTGTACTAGCTAAACTGGACCAAACTTCTATGCATATTCCTCTCCAGTACAAAGTGGGAACTCAAATCATTGAAACACAAGCCTTGCTAGATTCAGGAGTGGGAGGACAGTTCATTAGCACAGCCTTAGCAAGAAAGCTGGGAAAGAGATGGATCCAGCTTCCAGAAAAGATCAAGGTGTTCAACATCAATGGAACACCGAATAAGACTGCATGGATCTCCCATGTAGTGGAACTTGAATTCAGGATAGCAGATAAGGAATTCAGGGAGAACTTTATGATATCAGGGATTGGAGACAAAGACTTGATCCTAGGACTACCCTGGCTTTGCTATCATAACCCTCAGATCAATTGGGAGACAGGAGAAATCAAGTTCCTACCGAGACAGAAAATACAGATTAAGAGATTCGCAGGCATACTCGATAGCACTCCTGCAGAAGTCTTGATTGGTGCAAAAATCATGGCCTCTCAGGAGTTAGCACACCAGCAACAGGAAGTCAAGAGGGAGATAGACAAGTTGATTCCCCCTTACCTTCAGGAACACTGGGATTGCTTCAAGAAGGGAAAATTGGAGCGCTTTCCCCCTTCCCAAACCTATGACCATGCCATCAAACTAAAATCAGACTTTGTACCCCGAAATTGCAAATTACCCCCTTTGAGCCCGGCAGAACAGAAGGAGCAGGACAAGTTTCTAGAAGAAAACCTACATAAAGGCTACATTCAAAAATTGAAGTCACCAATGGCTTCTCTCTTCTTTGTTGCAAAAAAAGAGAAGGGAGCACTCAGACCCACACAAGATTATTGAGAACTGAACAAAGGGACAGTAAAGAACACATATCCGTTGCTCTTGATATTGGAGCTTTTAGACAAGTTGAAGGGAGCAAATGTCTTTACAAAACTAGACCTTCGAAACGGTTACAACAACATACGAATCAAGGATGGAGATTAATGGAAAGCTGCCTTCAAAACAAATTGCAGATTGTTCGAGCCAATAGTCATGTTCTTCAGATTAAGCAACTCACTGGCAATGTTCCAAGCCTTCATGAACGATATCCTGTCCGACTTCATCAACAAAGGATGGTGTGTGGTCTACATGGACGACATCCTCCTCTTCTCCAAGGACAGGACAGAGCATCAGGAACAGACTGAAAGACTGATGCACCGGATAAAGAAACATGATTTGTACCTCAAACTCAAGAAGTGTGAATTTGATGTCATGGAAGTCGTATTTTTAGGAATGGTGATCTGACCTGGTTACGTAGCAATAGATCCTGTAAAGCTGGCAGGAATAGCTGAATGGGAACTGCCGAAGACGGTGAAAGGAGTACACGCTTTCCTGGGGTTCAGAAATTTCTACTGGAAGTTCATTGGAAAATATGTGCAACTGACTCAACTGCTCAATGATCTCACAAAGAAGTCACAGAAGTTTGAATGGACAGCAACATGCCAGATCACCTTTGACCTTCTCAAGAAAAAGTTCCTTTCAGAACTGGTACTCCTCATGCCTGACATGGATAAACCCTTCATCATAGAAGCAGATGCTTCCAAATGGGCCACAGGAGCAGTCCTTCAACAGCAGGGAACAGATGACAAATGGCACCCATGTGGATATTTATTGAAATCACTATCCCCAACAGAATGGAACTATGAGATCTATGACTGGGAATTGTTGGCCATAGTACAGGCTCTAACAGAATGGTGACACTATCTGATGGGAGGAAAATACAAGGTGGTGATCTTATCTGATCATAAGAACCTTACATACTTCCGGATGGCTCAAAAACTCAACAGGAGACAGGCCAGATGGAGTTTATTCCTGTCAGAATTCGACCTGGCTCTTGTTCATGTGCCAGGGAAATCATGGAACGATTGGGCCTAGATGACTTCCATAAGTCGGCCTTGGAGCAACTGCTTCACCAAGGCATGCTGCCAATTAAGTCTGCCTTGTCAGATTGGAGAATTGATGATGGGCTACTCTTCTTTAAGGGATGGGTCTATGTGCCAAATGATGCAGAACTCTGATGAAACATCATGAGAGCAGTGCATGAAACTCCAGGTGTAGGCCACCTGGGACAATGGAACACTCTGGAGCAGGTCCAGAGAGACTTCTGGTGGCCAGGGATGGCGAAGTTCGTCAAGAGCTTCATGGATGGCTGTGTACTATGCCAACAATCAAAGATCAACACACATCCAACAAAGACTCCAATTCAACCATTACAACCAACCCCAAACTCTTTCCCCTTCCAGGTCTGTACAATGGACCTTATTATGGACTTACCAGAATGCAATGGCATGGACTCTATTCTTGTCGTGGTGGACCACTCCTCTATGAAGGGGGTAATTTTTACACTATGCATGAAGAAGTCAGATGCCACAGAAATAGCAGAACTGTTAATTCAACAAGTATACAGATGCTTTGGACTTCTGGACCATATTATATCCAACTGAGACCCTAGATTTGCAGCAGAAGTATTCCAAGAGATGGGAAGACAGCTGTCCATCAAGCATTCAATGAGCACCACATTTCACCCTCAAACAGATGGGGAAACTGAACAAGTCAACCAGGAAATTGAGGTTTACCTCCGCATATTTTGCTCAAAAGAACAAATGAAATGGAAGGAATATCTCCCTATAGCTGAATTTGCACATAACAATTGGACCCATTCAGTACTCAAGAAATCCCCCTTTTTCATAATGATGGGGTATTACCCAAGAGCCTTCCCGACGGTGTTTGAACAGACTGACATCCTATCAGTAGAAGAACAGCTGAAGNACTGATGCACCGGATAAAGAAACATGATTTGTACCTCAAACTCAAGAAGTGTGAATTTGATGTCATGGAAGTCGTATTTTTAGGAATGGTGATCTGACCTGGTTACGTAGCAATAGATCCTGTAAAGCTGGCAGGAATAGCTGAATGGGAACTGCCGAAGACGGTGAAAGGAGTACACGCTTTCCTGGGGTTCAGAAATTTCTACTGGAAGTTCATTGGAAAATATGTGCAACTGACTCAACTGCTCAATGATCTCACAAAGAAGTCACAGAAGTTTGAATGGACAGCAACATGCCAGATCACCTTTGACCTTCTCAAGAAAAAGTTCCTTTCAGAACTGGTACTCCTCATGCCTGACATGGATAAACCCTTCATCATAGAAGCAGATGCTTCCAAATGGGCCACAGGAGCAGTCCTTCAACAGCAGGGAACAGATGACAAATGGCACCCATGTGGATATTTATTGAAATCACTATCCCCAACAGAATGGAACTATGAGATCTATGACTGGGAATTGTTGGCCATAGTACAGGCTCTAACAGAATGGTGACACTATCTGATGGGAGGAAAATACAAGGTGGTGATCTTATCTGATCATAAGAACCTTACATACTTCCGGATGGCTCAAAAACTCAACAGGAGACAGGCCAGATGGAGTTTATTCCTGTCAGAATTCGACCTGGCTCTTGTTCATGTGCCAGGGAAATCATGGAACGATTGGGCCTAGATGACTTCCATAAGTCGGCCTTGGAGCAACTGCTTCACCAAGGCATGCTGCCAATTAAGTCTGCCTTGTCAGATTGGAGAATTGATGATGGGCTACTCTTCTTTAAGGGATGGGTCTATGTGCCAAATGATGCAGAACTCTGATGAAACATCATGAGAGCAGTGCATGAAACTCCAGGTGTAGGCCACCTGGGACAATGGAACACTCTGGAGCAGGTCCAGAGAGACTTCTGGTGGCCAGGGATGGCGAAGTTCGTCAAGAGCTTCATGGATGGCTGTGTACTATGCCAACAATCAAAGATCAACACACATCCAACAAAGACTCCAATTCAACCATTACAACCAACCCCAAACTCTTTCCCCTTCCAGGTCTGTACAATGGACCTTATTATGGACTTACCAGAATGCAATGGCATGGACTCTATTCTTGTCGTGGTGGACCACTCCTCTATGAAGGGGGTAATTTTTACACTATGCATGAAGAAGTCAGATGCCACAGAAATAGCAGAACTGTTAATTCAACAAGTATACAGATGCTTTGGACTTCTGGACCATATTATATCCAACTGAGACCCTAGATTTGCAGCAGAAGTATTCCAAGAGATGGGAAGACAGCTGTCCATCAAGCATTCAATGAGCACCACATTTCACCCTCAAACAGATGGGGAAACTGAACAAGTCAACCAGGAAATTGAGGTTTACCTCCGCATATTTTGCTCAAAAGAACAAATGAAATGGAAGGAATATCTCCCTATAGCTGAATTTGCACATAACAATTGGACCCATTCAGTACTCAAGAAATCCCCCTTTTTCATAATGATGGGGTATTACCCAAGAGCCTTCCCGACGGTGTTTGAACAGACTGACATCCTATCAGTAGAAGAACAGCTGAAGGAGCTGAAAAGAGTTAGAGAAGAAATGGTCAGCCTGCTGGAGCTCGCACAACAGCAGATGATACAATGGGAAAAACAGAAGCTGGAAACATTTGATGTAGGACAGAAGGTATGGTTGGAAGGAAAGAACCTGGCCATAGGGTATCCAACCAAGAAACTGGCCCCGAAATGGGAAGGACCATTCAAGATTCTCAAAGTTCTAGGGCCTGTTACATATTGGCTGGAACTACTGCATCAATGGAGAATCCACTCTGTTTTCCACATGGCCCTTCTTATGCCGTTTAAGGAAACAGAAGCCTATGGGCCTAGTTTTATGGAACCACCCCTGGATCTGATAGAAGGGTTTGAAGAATACGAAGTGGAAGCAATCGTTGGACATAGGCCCAAGAAACAACCCCGAGAATTCTTGGTGTCATACATGGGCTACAATTCATCTCACAACTGGTGGATCGAAACCAAAGGAATGGTCAACTGTCTAGATCTCTATACACTATATATGAGGTGTTCTTTTAACATGGTTTTCTGATTGAGAAAACACTTAATCTTCTTGCAATGAAGATTTTTAAAAAAGCATTTATAAATTCCAAATTTTAATTGTGTCCTCTCAACAAGAATATGTCTGGAGGATGCTAAATTTTCAACAACAAAAGATATAGAATCTTCAAATGCTGAGAATTAATAGACAATACAATATATTAGAATGATTTCTATACTGAGAAAACATTAAATTTTCTCTGGTTGAAAATCCTCAGAAAATGCTGATAAGATAAGATAAAAATTCCACATTTTCTATTGTGGGAAAGTCAGAGAAAACACTAGGAAAACACTAGAAAAATAGTAGGAAAATCATGTGAAAACACTATGTTTTAAAGCAGTTCTTAGATAGTTTTCATATAGTTTTCCTTTTGTATTTAACATGTTTCCTTTAATATAAAATTCAAAATCTTATATTTGTTTTTTAAATGTTTTCTCACTATTTTATAAGGCAGAAAATTTAGTATATTTGTAATTAGAAAATTAAAGGATAATTCTATAATTTCATTATTATAAAATAACCAAAAAACACAGACTCTTCTGGAAATTAAAATCCAGAGTATGCTTGCTGTTTTCAATATGTGATGATAACTTGAAACTAATAGAATTTTCTGAGTGTTGTCTGGAAGCAAATATATAGCAGTATTCTGAGTGTATTTTCTTTGTATTAATAGCATAAAAAGAACACCTTGTATATAGTGGGAGATCGCAAATCAGGTCCTCTTTGCATGCAACTACCACATTGGACTGAGGGGGCCTGTTACGGTACTGTCCCTCTTCCCTTACCATCCACATTTGTCCATGCTACCCTCCACAGATCCCCAAGCAATGTCGGAATATCCTAATCCCCTCTCCTTCAGTCTCCTTGACCATCTCGGATGCTGAACAGATGGAAACAGATACCCCTGTCCTGACATCAACGACACCAGGAGTCTTGTCTTGAGACTCACCTCTGAACCCCAAACTCTCGAGGAATGACTCACTGCCACCTCTCATGTGACTGCCGAACCCTCAACCCACGATGCCCTCCTTTATCCTGACCCCACTCCCAATCCCAATGTCAAACCTAAGATCAAACCCACTGATAATGCTGCCCCCAGAGAACTCACACCTCCAATCACTGTCAACTCTGGTCATCTTCAAACACCTGCTGCCTCAGTTCTACCCTGAAATCAAAATTGTACCCACGGTTGGTGGGGAGGCCCCGCCAGAAGAGTACGAGAAAGAGGACGAGGACAGGGAGAACTGAATCCCCTCAAACAGTGGTGCCCCACTGACAAAGAGATTGTGGCCTCCAACTCTGGTCCTGACCCCGATGATGCAGCTCATAGGCCGTGTCTCTGCCCTGTGTGTGGACTGGAACACCATTTCACCTGCCATTGCCCACAGTACATGTGTCGCTGATGCTTCAAGACTCAACCTGAACATACATCTGGAAACTGCTCTGAACAACAAAGGTCTCACTGCATTGTGCATAGAGGGACTGATTCGAGTCCAGACTCTATGTTGAATGATCACGATTATGACGATGAACCTTACAACAATCTCGGAGGAGAATGTTGAAGAGTCGGCAGAAAGCAGCGACAGAGACATGGACTTCATGTTCGTAGAGGCAGACCCATGGAAGGTAGGAAGATTTACAGGGTTACTTTCTGTAGACGAACGAGAAGTGGCCAGTTGGCAGCCAGCGTGGAATGTACCAGCTACACCTATGCTTTGGGATGTCAACGACATGCCAGATACGTCAGGGGATTATGACGTGGAGCTGTATGGAGATGGAGAGTCTTAGACTGGCAACACAGAGTTTTGCCCTTGACAGGGGGGTAGTGTTACGTTTTCTTTACCCTGTTACTTATGCTTCCCTTTTGATTGGACACATACACCTTCCCAGTCCCCTTTCCTGTATCTTCTATGCTTCTCCCTTGATTGGACTTAGTACACCTTTCTAGCACCCCATTTCTTCATCAGAATCATGACTCATACCCTGACAACATTGGGTATTTATTATCGTATCATTGTAGCTATTGGACATTCGTGTAACATAGTTTACATGATCAGTTGTAACATATTTAAGCACTCAAGCTAAGACTCTAAGTCTTCAGCTTGACCTGGTTTATTATAACTTGTGTTGCAAGCAGAACTGAAGGATCTCTGAACTTCAACATCCGTTGAATGAACTCTAACTTGAACTTGAAACTACTTTGCAAGGGGTTTTTACCTTTTCTAAGTGGTTAGTCGATGTTGCTGCACAAGTAACGTAACAACTGCTATATATTCACTTCCAGACAACATTCAGAAAATTCCATTAGTTTCAAGCTATCATCACACATTGAAAACAGCAAGCATATTCTGTATTTTAATTTCCAGAAAAGTCTGTGTTTTTTAATAATTTTATAACAATGAAATTATAAAATTATCCTTTAGTTTTCTAATTACAAATATACTAGATTTTCTGCCTTATAAAATAGTGAGAAAACATTCAGAAAATAGATATGAAATTTTGAATTTTATATCAAGAAAAACAGGTTAAATACAAGAGGAAAATTATATGAAAACTATCTAAAAACTGCTGTAAGATATAGTGTTTCCATATGATTTTCCTACCATTTTCCTAGTGTTTTCCAGGTGTTTTCTCTGACTTTCCTACAACAGAAGATTTGAAATTTTTATCTTATCTTATCAGCATTTTCTGAGCATTTTCAACCAGAGAAAATTTAATGTTTTCTCAGCATGGAAATCATTCTAATATATTGTATTGTCTATTAATTCTCAGCATTTGAAGATTCTATATCTTTTGTTGTTGAAAATTTAGCATCCTCCAGACATATTCTTGTTGAGAGGACACAATTAAAATTTGGAATTTATAAATGCTTTTTTAAAAATCTTCATTGCAAGAAGATTAAGTGTTTTCTCAATCAGAAAACCATGTTAAAAGAACACCTCATATGTAGTGTAAACCGACGGCAGGTGAGGTGGAGCCTATTCTTGTCAGAATTTGATCTCACCTTGGTTCATGTGCTAGGAAAAAGTCTTACACAGGCAGATGCACTGTCACAAAGAACAACCAAATGGGACGATGAAGATACAGACAACGAGAACATGGTTCTTCTACCAGAACGACTGTTTATAAAAGAAGTGAATCTGGAGTTAAAGGAGGAAATCATTGAACAATTGGGCCTGGACGACTTTCATAAGTTGGCCTTGGAGATGTTGATGACCCAAGGTGTGCCGCCAATCAAATCAGCACTATTGGACTGGGAAATTAAGGATGATCTACTGTTCTTCAAAGGAGGGATTTACGTCCCCAACGACACTGAACTACAATGAAGTATAGTGCAGTCTATTCACAAAACACCTGGAACAGGACACCCCGGTCAATAGAATACATTAGAACAAGTACAACAAGACTTCTGGTGGCCTGGCATGGGAAAGTTCATCCATGGCTTCATAGACAGATGCATACCATGCCAACAATCAGAAATCAATACACATCTGACATCGACCCCAATTCAACCACTCCAACCTGTCAAGAATTTATTCCTCTTCCAAGTTTGCATAATGGATCTCATTACAGATCTGCCTGAGAGCAATGGGATGGATTCCATTTTGGTTGTGGTGGACCACTCATCTATGAAGGGGGTAATTTTTACACTATGTATGAAGATGATGGATGCTACAAAGATAGTGGAACTTCTAATCCAACACATATACCAGCATTTCGGACTTCCAGACCGCATTATATCTGATTGAGACCCCAGATTTGCGGCAGAAGTATTCCAAGAGATGGGAAGGCAACTATTCATCAAACATTCGATGAGCACAGCTTTTCACCCTCAAACAGATGGTGAAACAGAAAGAGTTAATCAAGAAGTCGAAGTCTATCTTTGAATCTTCTGTTCCAAAGAACAAACATGATGGAAGGAATACCTACTGCTAGCAGAGTTCACACACAACAATTGGACTCATTCCATACTCAAGAAATTGCCATTCTTTATGATGATAGGATATCATCCAAGAGCGTTTCCAATGGCCTTTGAATGCACCAACATCCTGTCCATAGAAGAGTGTCTTCAAGAATTAAAGAGGGTCAGAGAAGAAACGATGAGCCTGCTGGAACTAGCGAGGCAACAGATGATACAATGGGAAAAACGAAAGCTAGAGAAGTTCAAAGTAGGACAAAAAGTGTGGCTAGAAGGGAAGAACCTGGCCATCAGATATCCAACTAAGAAACTAGCCCTGAAACGAGAAGGACCATTCAAGATTCTTGAAGTCTTGAGACCTGTTACATATAAACTGGACCTGCCTCATCAATGGAAGATCCACCCAGTTTTCCATGCTGCACTTCTGACCCCATTCAAGGAAACTGAGGCTCACAGACCCAGTTTCACGGAACCACCCCCAGATCTCATAGAAGGGTTCAAAGAATACGAGGTAGAAGTGATCATCGGACATAGACTGAAGAAGATACCTCGTGAATTCCTAGTATTGTATACAGGTTATGATTCATCCCACAATCAATGGATCAAAATGGAAGGAATGATCAACTGTTTGGAGCTCTACAAAGATTATATAAAGAAACACAAGCTGAAGCCAAAACATCCCATCCCCACCACTTGAAACATGTCGAACACAACTGCCTCCTCTTCCTCCTCCTCTTCTTCTGAAATCCAGAGCCCAGTCCCCACCGTTGCTGGAGACAGCAGATATGGAGAAAACATTACCTATCAGAACAGCCTCCGACCCAACCCCTACCAATTCCTTCATCTGTTCAACATGGAACAGTACAATAATCAGATCCGAGTGGCTGCTGACAATCACAACTGACTGGAGCCTTGCATCAAAAGCCTTTTCTTCCTCTGATCCCAACAAAAGCTATTTGAAAAGATCACAGAAAGCTGCAGTCTGGAAATCATGAATCAGGCCCTGTTTGTGTGCAACTACAACATTGGACTGGCAGGACCAGTAACAGTACCGTCTCTTTTCCCTTACCATCCACATCTGTCCATGCTGCCCCCTGCAGATCCCTGTCAAATGTCAGAATACCCTGATCCTCTCTCCTTCAGCCTCCTCGACCGCCTCAGACAAAGGACAGATGGGAATGGATACCCTTGTCCAGACATTACAGACACTCAAAACCTCCTCTCATGACTTACCTCTGAACCCCAAACTCTCGAGGAACAACTCGCTTCCCCTGCTCATGAGACCACTGAACCTGCAGCCTCAGACACCCTCATTTATCCTGACCCCACTCCCGATCCCAACATCAAACCTAAGGTTGAACGTTTCAACGACACCCCCACTGGAGAGCCTCCCAAATCCAATGACGCCCCTACCAGCAGTCTTCAAATGCCTGAACTCTCAGTTCCACCCCGAAACCAAAATCGTGCCCATAGTTGGCAGGGAGGTCCAAGAGGGGGACTTAGAGGATGAGGACAGAGAGAACCAAATTCCCTCAAACATCAGCATCCCACTGAGGCTCAACTTGCAGCCTCCGACTCCAGTCCCAACCCCAATGACCCAGCTTATCAACTGCGTCTCTGCCCTGTGTGCAGATTGGAGTGCCATTTTGCCAGGGATTGCCTGCAGTACATGTGTAAGCAATGCTTCAAAACTCAGCCTAGGCATACTTCTGGAAGCTGCCCTGACCACCGAAGGTCTCGCCAGATTGTGCATCGAGGGGCTCATAAGAGTTCTGGCTCTTTGTTGGACCATTGCAATTATGACAATGAACCTTATGACAATTTTGATGGAGAACAGTGACGAGGAGATGGCAGGAGATAATGGAGATATGGACTTCATGTTCATAGGATCTGATCCACAGAAAGTCGGTAGGTTTATGGGATACCTTTCAGTAGAAGAACAAGAGCATCAGGGGTAGCAGCTGAGATGGAGTGTGCCAGCTGCTCCAGTGCTTAAGGACTTGGACAATATGCTGGACATGCCACATGACTATGACACAGAATTGTACAGAGATGGTGAATCTTGAATTGGCAATATGGAGTTTTGCCCTTAACAAGAGGGTAATGTTATGTTTTTGTTACCCTCTTCCTATGCTTCCCCTTCTCATCAGACTCATACATCTT
This sequence comes from Moniliophthora roreri, assembly GCA_001466705.2. NCBI lineage: Eukaryota > Fungi > Basidiomycota > Agaricomycetes > Agaricales > Marasmiaceae > Moniliophthora > Moniliophthora roreri. The sequence goes on along the minus strand of LATX02000013.1, from coordinate 848,904 downwards.
CCCAGCCCCCTTTTCCTTTTACATATATGCTTCCCTATCATCAGACTTAGTACACCTTCCCAGCTCCCTTCTCTATTCTTGAAATGTTTATTCATACTCCAACTGTGTCAGTATTTATTACCAAGTCATCATAGTTATCAGACACATACATAAGATAGATTACATGACTGGCTGTATGTATTTAAGCACTCAAGCTGAGACTCCAAACCCTCAGCTTGACCTGGTTTATTATAACTTGTGTTGCAAGCAGAATCAAAGGACCTCTGAACTTCAACATCTGTTGAACGAACTCAAACTTGACTTGAACCTTGACACTGAGCATTGTTGAAGTGTTGAGTAGTTGTTGCTGCACAAGTAACATAACAGATTACATGGGATCCTTCTACTTGCATACATATGCAGAGTGCAAATGGTAGCTTACAGAAGACACTGGGGCTAGCCAGGAATAAGTTAATACAGATTGGAGATTTAGAATTGAGAGCACAACTTCATGTGTTGGAGAAAGCACTGTATCAGTTACTGATAGGGAGACCATTTGAGTCTCTAACCAGTATAGAGACAAAAGCATATCAAGATGGAAGGTTAGACTTAATTTTGACATGCCCAAACACAGGCAAGAAGTTGACATGTGGAACTTATCCCAGAGGACAAGGGATAAAGGTAGAACAGTTGAATGATGGGCCAGAATTGAGGTCCACAGAAAGGGATACATATGTTGGCCCACCTAAAGAAGAAATAAATGAGGACATAGAGATTACAAGTTTTCAAGAAACCTTGAGGAACTGTTAGAAGAACAGGGAGAGGTAGCCTTGATATTTAAGATGGATGAAATTGGAGAATGCATAGTAGAAATATATGCTATACTAAATAAGAATATTTTTGAAAATAAGGAACTAGTGGATGCATTTGCACAGGCAGCAAGAGCTGAGCCAGAGGCACAAATGCTAATAGAAGAAAAACTGGATAAATTGATAAAACAGAGCATGACCCATTTGGAAGAAAAAGCTTTCCAATGTGTAGTAGATCAAGTGAATGAAATATTAAGAAAACAGTCCNCTCAGAGTGCTATCAATGGGATTTTAATTTCTATTTTAACTTTCTATGACATCTGCAAAGTGCAACATGCAGTCAAACAGTACAGAGGTACTTAGAGGAGACATCAAAACAGAAAGACAAGTTAGAACAGGAACAATCAAAGAACAATTATCCTCTGAAGTCAATATACAGATCAAAGTCAAAGCAGACCATCTCTTAATAAAGAGTTCAAAGGTGGCAAAACAATATAAAATAAACTAACTAGGTACAAAGCCATCTCAGAAAGAAGGAAATCACTTCCAAAGGACCTCTACTACCTACAGACAGATACAATGAGACATACAAAGAATATCTAATGCATAAGAAGTCCTTGTCAAAGGTGTTACATTACTTGTGCAGCAACAACAACAACTCAACACTATAGTGATGTAGTAATGTCAAGTTATCAAGGTTCAAGTTTGAGTTCATCCGTTGACTTAGACACAAGTTGAATTAACTAGGTCAAGCTGAGGAGCTATGACCCAAGTTGTACCCACTTAAATACAACTGATTGTATCTACTTGTTGTTATATATGGAACATCAAAGAATGTCGTAGAAAGGTCTTTTACTAAGCTGGAGAGAATGAGATAGAAGGAGAAAGAACAAAATGAGTAAGCATGGAAATAAATAGAATCTGATAGAAGCTGACTTAAGCATAGGAGAAGAATATAGAACATTGAAGAAGAATAATAAATACAAAGATATCAAAAGGGGAGCTGGGAAAGTGGATATGTCCAGATGTTAAGAAGAAGCATAAAATGGGCAGTGAATAGAAGGAATAGAAGTACAAGTATGAGCATCAAGATGGATGTGAGCATCTAAGAGTAGAAATTGTAACAAAAGGAAATAGAAGCAGTAACAGCAAGTTCTGACCTTGGAAACTTTGGCATCTAGACCTCTGTCAATGTACAGATGCTAGAAAAAGAGAAATGCTGTAAGAAACAGGACAGATACAACCATCTGCTCATAGATACCTGACTTAGAAAAGAGAAAAATACAAATTATAGAGTCCTGAACGCCTGGAGACGTAGATACCCATGCAGATATGTTTGGATACCCTAGTGGCCAGACTCTGTGACATCTGAATATTCCCTCTTTTAGCATCTCAGTCACTCATTTATTATTTCCTGGATTATCAGACATTATTTATATTTTTCTGTAGATATATTACATGGACTGTATATAAGGACAGCTAGATATTTGTATATACTAAAGTAACTCTGCCTCCTCTGATTGTGAATACATGACAAGTTTGTTTAGTGTATAGATTTGTGTGCTGTTCCAGTTTTGCTTCCTCACTTCAGGCCCTGGAGATTGGTCCTGAGTGACTCCAGAGAGATAGACATCTAATAACAAACTTGTGTTGTAAGAGATAAGAGTAACATCTTGAGTGCATAATAGCACTTTTCTAAGAGACACTTTACACCAAGAAGGAGCCTTGGGCACTTGGAGTGTGGCCTGTGTTGGGTATCAGGTTGTGACACACTTAGAGTCTTAGCAAGGGGTGTGCCTGTGCTAAGCTCTTTGTAGAAATTGATCTAGGACCTTTTCCAGTATGCTGAGTGCTGTAGTTGTCTTAAAGAAGTCTGGAACTCCATAGAGTCAGACTATATTGGCTACCAAGTCTTTGTATGGGACTGTAGCTCTTGTGTTCTTTGTGTTTTGTGTGTATTGTGAAATAAACCCATTTTAAAACCCATCTATACTCCTTTGGAGGTGAACACTTTGAAGTAGAACACTTCAATAAGAGAGAATTAACATAGCTAAGAGTTTTGTTGGCATTCTAAGTGCAGCAACTCTGATAACATCAATCTACACTTGCACAACAACCTGAGTTAGACTTTTGGGAGGTTATCTTTCCACTAGTCTTATCTTAGACAAATTATCAGTACAAAGAATATTTGTATGAGAAGAATGACTGGCTGCCTACAGTAAAGATGTTTGATGTAATAAAAACTAGAGATGATGCATTGAGTGATATATATGATGTATTTTGAAAATACAAACTGGTGGATAAAAAAGTTCACCCAGTGAAGGCAACATTACCACAGGAATTTCATGTAAAGAGACAGATTATTAGGGATCCATTAGAAGGAATACCCATACTTCCAGTAGATCCACCAGAGTTTACTCCTGGAGAGAGATATACTCAAGAAAGAAAGGATATTATTGATAAGAATCACCCAGAGGGATTTCTATAGTTAGAAGAAAGAAAATTGTTACATGAATTGATGAAATTACAAGAGATGGCATTTGCATGGAATGCAGTAGAGGGAGGAAATTTTAGAACCAATTTCTTTCCACCAGTAAAGTTCCCAGTATTACCACATGTGCCATGGGTAGAGAGAAATATTCCCATTCCACCAGGTATATACAAGGAAGTTTGTGGAATAATAAAGGACAAGATAGATGCAGGAGTATATGAACCATCTAGTTTATCATATTGATTGAAGTGGTTCTGTGTATTAAAGAAAGATGGGAAAAGTTTGAGGATAGTGCATAGCTTGGAGCCATTGAACAAAGTGACAATTCAGTACTCAGGCATACTACCTGTGATAGCTGAAGTAGCAAGTTATTTTTCAGGCAGAGCTTGTATAGGACTCTTAGACATATGGGTTGGACATGATGAGAGATTAATAGATGAAGACTCAAGAGATTTGACAACATTTCAGACACTGTTTGGACCACATCAGTTGGTAAAGTTGCCAATGGGATGGACCAATTCAGTACCAATATTTCATAATGATGTTTGTTATATATTTAGAGATGAGATACCAGAGATTACAATGCCATACATTGATGATGTATTGGCAAGGGGTCCAGCATCTCAGTACAAATTAGAAGATGGAAGTTTTGAAACCATACCAGAGAACCCAGGAATTAGAAAATTTGTATGGGAGCATATGAATAATATAAACAGATTGATGCAGANCTCACTTTGACTAGCTGCTCAGGGCTTACACTAGTTCTTAATTCCCTTATATCTTTCATTTTCAACCATAAAAGTGCAAAATATTCTCTATTTGCATGCAAAACAAAAGGTAAAAGTTATGCATATCATCGCTATTTTGCAAAGAGTCCTGGGTATTCCAAATTTCAAGCCAGCACCTGTATTATGGACATATACCAGCTGTACTTCTTTGTTTCTCAGGGACTGCCAAGGTTTTACCAGGCATAGAATCAAATTTTGTTACAGTGTGAAAACAGCTCATAGTGATTTTGTAATACATGCTACAATTCTAGAAGAGACGACAATAATGTGCCTAATTTTGGCCTAGACATGAAATTGTGCACTTTTCATATCAAATACTAGAGAAAGAGCCCAGAGTACATGTGATATTCATGTGACTTGAAAACTCTAGAGCTCTAATACAGTGTCTAAGCTTTAAGTGCTGAGTCTGATAAGTCTAATAATTGACACTGTAACACAATCTAGAGGAGGTTAGTAGACTATACTAGCCCTCTACATTACAGTGAAGCATCGCTGTGAGGGTCCTTGGTCAATAAAACAGGCCAGAAACCACTAATTCTGAATACAAAGGAATAGATATTAGTGGGATCCACAGTCTAAGTGCACTAGATTGTTCGCTTTGCGATCATATTGCATGATAATGTGTCAATAGACTTAATATCTCATTATTACTATCAAAACTAATACACAGTTGGAACTTGTTCCTATGCTGAAGACAGTGGTTTTGTGCTTCTAAGGAGGAAGCATCTCAATCCTCCACAGTGCACCTGTCAGTAGTTCTTGGGGCTTGAAGGAGACAGAATCCTTCTACTTCAAGATCATGTTGAACACTCATCAAGCGTGAAGAGTGAGTATAGAGCTCCAACATCAAGATAACCCAGATCTGAGTTGAAAGATCAAGTTTAAAGGGGTTTGGAGTTTATTTGATTATTTATAAGATTTTAGAACACTTTAGAACAATCAAATTGAATTGAACACAACCTAAGTAGTGTGTTCTGGCAGAATTAGGTCCATAGGAGTGAACCAATGGTCAAGGACTCTTTACAGAATCCAATAATAGGTGAACACAGTGCAAAACAACACATCCATGAAAGTTATGGTCCACAGGAGCATACCAATGGTCAAGGACTCTTAGCAGAGTCCAAGAATGGATGAACATGGTGCAGAACAACACATTCACAAGAGTTATGGTCTGTGGGGGTGTACCAATAGTCAAGGACTCTTCACAGAGTCCAATAATGGATGAATGTGGTGCAGAGCAACACATTTAGAAGAGTTGTGGTGCGCAGGGACATACCAATAGTGTAGGACTCTCAAGCAAGTCAAACACTGGTTGAACACAACCTAAGTAACATGTTCTGTAAGGGTTTGGTGCACAGATGCAACCCAATAGCAAAGGACTCTTAATAGACTCCAATACTGAGTGAACACAATGTAAAGCACCACATTCATAAGTGTTTTGGTCCAGTAATGTGAACTGGTGGCAGAGGACTCTCAGATCAATGAAACACTAATGAATGTGACTGAAGCAATGTGTTTATTCAAGTTTTGGTGCACTAACACAACCAATGGTGTACAGTTCTCAAAAGAATCCAGTAATCAGATGAACACAACCTGTTGGTACATGTTTGCAAGGTGGTTGGTTGACTTAAGTGTATTTTACACTAAAGTACAGTAAAATAGAGCTTTTGATTGGTATCTCGGCTCGTAGAAGAGACAGCTGGCAGATGCCTAGAAGGCATTGGTAAAGCACTGTCACAAACTTGCCTGGAACAGCACCAACGTGGACATTCAGAGCAAGCTGCTATGAAGCAAGGCAAGGTGCCAGCTGCTGCTTGAGCCTTGTAAGTAATGTACATCGCAATATATACAGTCCAGAAAATAGAATAATACCAAAACTCAAAATAATGGGAAAAGATAAGATGTTATATGTTTAAGGAATGTGTATGTGACCAAAAGTCCTGCTATGCATACTTTCACAGGTTATAACCCTTATAAACACGTTTACAACGTGTCCTGGTGACCACATCATGACTACACGTCAGACACCGTGTAAGTAAGAGGAGGAGATCAAAGGATCCTCTCTATCTGATTGGTAGTTGTCAATCCTCTATCTGCATTTCAATGAATGTGTAATCCCACTGATCTTCCAACATACAGGGTCCCACTAGGCCTAGATGGTGGCTCTGCAGAGATACTCATGATTATAGCCTAGCTTGTAATCCTTGACTGCTCAATGCATAGGTTGGTTGACTGGATATAGGTTCCAATAACCATGTATATGGGTCTTCTGAAGTATTCAATGCCATTCCACATAATGATAATGTCTCAATAGCATGTTATAATGCTTGTGATTGCTTTTGCAACCAGTCTGGTGCATTCAGACTGTAGATCCCGCTGATATCTATTCCTTTATAGATTGGAATTGGTGGTTTCTGGCCCACTTACGACCAAGGACCTTCACAGCAACACTTCACTGCAATATAGTAGACTATTATAATCTACTAAGCCTCAACTAGGTTGTTTCACAGTGCTATTTGAGAGACTGATTGGTTCATTGACAACTAGTGCTTAAGCCATGTGTATAACACAAGTCTGTATTCTGCACTAAATTAGGAATTAGATGTGCAAATGCACTGCTATATGTCTGTGCTGAAAATGGGGCACATTAACACAGAGCTTTGAAGACACTCTCAGGCAGATATAACAGCCTTTTCAGGTGTACATGGGACAATTGATAGACAACAAGGACAGAAGAAATTGATAATGACTCACAAGATCATATACAGGATGGAAGGGGATTGAATATGACAGATGTCTAGACTGAGACATCCACCAATCCAATAGTAGAAAGCGGCTACGTGGAAGTGAACCAGCAGAAAGGGAAACATACCCATGTACAAAGCTGGTCCAGAACCAGTGGCTGCATGGAAGTCACTATGTGAAAGGATAGTTTGACCCAGCAACACTCTATGCAGGGTCCAAAACACACTAAATAGACTGTTTGGTCACCAAATATACCCAATATGTCTACTTGCTATGTGGAATTAGACTTTTATGCATGAATGCATACAATTTATACCCTGAACTAGAACACACTCGTTTTATCTTTTATTTTGTTATTTCCAATTATCATTCTGTATATAAAGAGCTGTACTTGTAGATGCAGGCTCAAGCACTGACTGGTACTTGCACCTTATAGCCCCATGCAGCATTGATTTAGACCTCCACACAGCTTCTTAGACCAAGTCTCTATGCACTTGCCAGTCAGTTGCTTCTAGTCAAGCTGAGATTTATACATATATCTTGCCTCACTGTATACCAACTTTTATAACCAACCAATAAACCACTTGTGTTTTAAAACCTACACTTTGTGACCCTTAAGTGCAACACTTGAGTCATCCTAACTAGAGTCTTTAGACTCTGCAATCTAAGCCAGTCAATTGAAAGTATAAAGGGTTCTGTTCCCTTTTTCACCCTGAGTCACTTGAGGTAGACTCAGTCTCTTAGTAGACTTGTACAGTGCTTTCTCACTTATAGAAGCCTCTATTGTGGGTTTTTGTGTGTGTTGTGTGTGTGTGTGGGTTTGGTAGCTGCTTTTAGTTGCATAAGCCCTTTTAGAGAGCATTTTAGAGTGAAGATAGTGTGTAGCAGTCCTTCATAGGAGATAGAGTTTCTGTGTCTTCACCATGTTGCCTATCTTGGGTCTTGGGGCCTATGTCAGTTGAGAACTCTAGATGACTCGATTGAAGGCAAGTGTTCAGCACAATCTTCTGGCCCAAAAGATGTGCATGTCGAGCACCTGGCACTGTACATCTTGGTGTTCATGTTTGGGTACAGGTGAAGCAGGACACCTTCTGTATGATCAGGAGGGTGCAAGTATTCAGTCTAAGTAGGGCCAATGTATGATATCAGTGCTCAGAAAGTGATGCACAAGCAGCAAAGCAGACATACCTTGCACCTTGTTGACCCACTGTGCTATTCACTACTTGTTTATCCAACTGCTCTTCTTGAAAAGCTTGGTATGCATACTGGGCCCTTTGACAGTGAACAGTTGAACAGTTGAATGTGAGTTTTGGACCATAATGAAATCCTCACATCACTTACATGCTGTTGTCTACAATGAACCACTACTGCATTTCATTTTCATTTGGAGAATAAAGATGGCACTTGGATGGGGTGTCTTGCAAGAACAAGGTATTTAAGTAGAATGTTTATTGGGGGCACAAGTTGATCTTGACTCTTTGGGGTCCAGGTACAGGTGCTTCAACATCACCTATAAGAATGGCTCATTGACACCCAGCAATGATTCTAAAAATACTCACCAAATTCTCAAAAATACATGTGTCATCCATCTCATTTACCGCCTTCATCTGTTCTTTGATTACAGATCCCAGTCTTTTCTATGGTAGACAAAAGAAACTATTTAATGTGAGATTATACAAGAGAAAAAGACAAGTGTGCCTTCTCTGGGCCTTCCCAGAACAAGTTTTTTTTTTTACTGTAGATTGGTTTAGAGCTTTCTGCTTGTATTTCAGATCTGTTAGCCTTTGGTCCAGATTGAGTCACTTATTTTTCCCAGAACAAGTTGCATCCCAATTCCATAGCCTGGTCCAGGCTGAAATGTTTAGCAGCTCAGAGGTGTTGAATGAAAGATTTGCAGTGACTTGATTGACTTGGTGATTTCTGACTTATTCATAGAGAATGAGAGCTGATGCTAGGTTCTCGGTCAGTAGGACATGTGTTTGAAAAAGGGTGACATACCTCATGTAACCACATCTAAAACTCTGCAGGGCAATTGAGTTGGTATTTGAATATGGATGCTTCCTAGAATCTGCAAATGAGTCAGATTGGGAAGGGATGAAATTAAAAATTGTCTGGCAACACAAGAAGGTACATACACACCAGCCTTGCATGATATGGTAGAGCTACTATCACAATTCTGTCAACTGAATCTGCCAGTTGGGCATATTCATGTGAAGAGGTTGTGTTAAGCTAGGCACCCTACTGCAAGTGCAAAGAATGAGACATGTGCTGATGATGTGCCTAATTTTGGCTTAGACATGAAATCATGCACTTTTTGCATCAAACTAGAGAAAGAGCCCAGAGTACATGTGATATTCATGTGACTTGATAACCTGAGAGCTCTAATACAGCATCTAGGCTTTAAGCACCAAGTCTAATAATCTAATAATTGACACTGTAACACAATCTAGAGGAGGTTAGTAGACTATACTAGCCCTCTACATTACAGTAAAGCATTGCCATGAGGGTCCTTGGTCAATAAAACAGGCCAGAAACCACTAATTCTGAATATAAAGGAATAGATATCAGCAGGATCCACAGTCTAAGTGCACTAGATTGTTCGCTTTGTGATCACATTGCATGATAATGCATCAATAGACTTAATGCCTCATGATTAATATCAAAAACTAGTACACGGTTGGAACTTGTTCCTATGTGGAGCTTTAAAGACACTCTCAGGTGAATATTACAGCCTTTCTAGGTGTACATGGAATGATTGATAGGCAACGGGTATGCAGGAAATTGATAATGACTCACAAGATCATACACAGGACAGAAGGGAATTGAATATGGCAGATGTCTAGACCATGACATCCACCAATCTGATGGTAGAAGCAGCTATACAGAAGTGAACCAGCAGAAAGGGAAACATACCCATATACAAAGCCAGTCCAGAACCAGTGGCTACATGGAAGTAGCTACATGGAAGGATCATTTGACCCAGCAATGCTCTGCACAGGGTCCAAAACACAATAAATTGACTGTTTGGTTACCAAATATACCCAACATGTCTAATTGCTATGTGGAATCAGACTTTTATGCACAAATGCATACAATTTATAACTTAAACTAGAACACACTTGTTTTATCTTTTATTTTGTTATTTCCAATTATCATTCTGTATATAAAGAGCTGTACTTGTAGATGCAGGCTCAAGCACTGACTGGTACTTGCACCCTATAGCCTCATGCAGCGTTGATTTAGACCTCCATGCAGCTTCTTAGACCAAGTCTCTATGCACTTGCCAGTCAGTTGCTTCTAGTCGAGCCAAGATTCATATATCTCTTGCTTCACTGTATACATTTTATAACCAACCAATAAACCACTCATTTCAAAACCTATACTTTGTGACCCTTGAGTGCAACACTTGAGTCATCCTAACTAGAAGAGCCTTTGGACTCTACAACCTCATAACAACCTAAGCCAGTCAATTGAAAGTATAAAGAGTTCTGTCCCCTTTTTCACCCCAAATTGCACTTGAGATAGACTCAGTCTCCTAGTAGACCTATACAGTGCTTCATCACTCTTAGATGCCTCTATTGTGGGTTTTGGTGTGTGTTGTGTGTGTGTGTGTGAGTTTAGTGGCAGCTCTTAGTTGCAGAAGCCCTTTTAGGGAGCATTTTAGAGTGAAGATAGCATGTAGCAGTTCTTTATAGAAGACAGAGTTTCTGCCTCTTCACCGATTTGATAGGAGGTTGGAGTGAGAGGAACTTCAGATCAGGTAGAGGTAGTAGCATTTCAAGGCTGTTATGTTTTGAGCATTATTCCTTGGTTATTCTTCAGAAGATTTTATTGGAAGATTAGACAGAAATGTTCATTGAAAGTTAGCCTTAAGACAGAGGTGAACCAAATCAACACATACCGATGCCTCTTTTAAAGCCAGATGTGCTTCACCAAGTGCCATGACATGGGCCTATTCCAGTGTTCCAGGCAGTATTGAAACACATCTTTTCTGACAGACAAATTGGAGATGAATTTGATACAGTATTAGCCAATATTGTAGAGGTTTCTGGGTGTGATGGATTAAGTCATTGAAGATGCTCAAAAACCTATGCCTCTACTATGAAAACACAAGGCCTGTGGTGCCAAAATACTCTTGAAAAAGGTATATATATAAGTTCTTGATTCTCAGTTTTGTTTGCAAGTTGGTTCAGCATGATTCACTGTTACTGCAATGTTAAGAATAATTCTCAATGTCTCGCTTGGTAGTTCAGAGATGATTGCCTTCAAAACAAACTTCTCAGATCAAAAATGGGTGTTCATTTGTATAATATTTATCGGTTTTGTGGTTTTATTAATCACTTCGAAAGCAAATACTAGTATAGATTTCAACCAGAAACTGCCCAAAGAATAAACTTCTTCTAAGTGAGAACAAAGGTACCTCTTGTACCTGAATATAGCCCTCTTAGCTATGTTCTGCAATGATTCTCAAGAGGACAAATCTTCTAGACACTGCTAGCCTGAAACTCTCTCTGATTCACATTGAAACACCAGACTATACTGATGCATGTCAGCTACCCTCTTAGTAGACTGATACAATGTTTCTCTTATTGGAAAACACGCCTCTTGCATTAAAAACTAAGCTCTTCCTAGCTTTTATTTATATCTCTGGTTTGGGTTACAATTTCAGGTCTCAACTAGCCTGTGCCTCTTGCACAACTAAGTAAGCTAGGGCCCAAAGTAATTGAAAAATACTGATTGCCAGTAGCTCTTCTACCTGAACAACAACATCATACACTCTGGTAATCAGTGGGCAGTATCTCTCCTGCTTTCCACCTACAAAACACATCTCCTTATATACTCTACAACATAAATAATCTAACATATCTGTCACAAATAAAAATAAAACTGAGTTAGGTGATAAATATTATATAAACTGAGCTGTGTTTGGTAATTTCTCTGTCAGTGTCCAATTGTAGTCAGGCTTCATAGCCATAATCTCTTTTATTCTTTTTCTTTGATGATTGTGCTGTCTTCTGACACTAACCATTTGCAATTCTCTCTATCAAACAGCTCTCCTTCCAACTCTGTTTGAAAATATTATACTTCCATGCTGCTCTGCATGGTTCCTTCCTTCTCCATCTTCTATCATCTGCTCTATGGATGCACAATATGCTTCCTTTTTCGTGTCTAAAGTGTACGTGTAGGCTCGGCCATGCTGCCTTCTCGTCATACAGCTTTGTCTTCCATTCTTCTGTGATACAGACACCCTTCCAGTAGCCGATCATCTATTTCATTCTTCAATTTGACAGTCAGTATCTCAAGTATCCCTCACCGCTAATTTGTCATTCTCTATTTCATATCCGTTTTCTCAATAATATTTTCGTATGTGTATCATTGAAGGCTTTTATTCTTCCTTCAAGTTGGGTATAGATTGGAAATATTGTTAAAAGTGAAAATATTCCCTTTGGTATGCTTTCGATAGAGAAGTATTATGTAGTGTTATTCCCTACAGGTTTCGGGATGCTCCTCTGTGTTCAGATTCACCATTTATTTTCATACTAGCAGTGGCCAGGTACCCTTGTATGGCCTACCATCAACCATTACTCTGCTAATATTTTATATCCTTCTCTACTACTCGCTTTGACTAGCTGCTCAGGGCTCACACTAGTCCTCAATTCCCTTATCTATGTCCTTTTCAGCCATAAAAGTGCAAAATATTCTCTATTTGCATGCGAAATAAAAGGTAAAAGTTATGCATATCATCGTATTGACCTGAGAGTCAGGGAATGAGGAATCATAGTGTGGGTTGCCAGCCAAAGGACTTGCAGGCTCTGTGATTTGACCTTGACCATTATTTCTGCCTGGCACTCATTTGATTCTATCATCTCTGTGTCTCTGATATGGCCAAGAGAATCACTTCTTTTTCTAGCTCAAATTCGGTCTTTCCCTACCCCAGAACACAGCAGATCAACATTGCTATTCAGTCTCCAAGTCCCAAGAATAGGGCAACAGTGGTAAAGTTGCAGCTTGAAAAGATGATAAACGCCAATGAGATGTGTCAACAGTGGTATTTGATAACATCTGAAGAAATACAATCATCATTCTGCTTAAATTTGGCCAAATATGGTGGGAAACTTGGAAAGAAAAAATTCTAGAGTAGGTGGTCCATGCATTGTTCCATTTTCTTGCCCTGAAAGTTTCCTGCATTCTCCTCTTTCTTCTGAACCACCATCTCCCCTTGTTCTTCCCACCTCAAGCCTGAGTTAGTCTGGGTATAAGATTCCATTGATAGACTTGGTTTTAGTGTGCTGTCATAATATTCCATGCATTCTCTGTGCTGATGGACCTTCTACAGCTACAGTTTCAACCAAAAAAAAGAACCAAAGATATGATCATGGTCCTATTGATGTTGATGAGAACCTCCACAAGATATGTGTATCTACATTCATTCCCTTTTACTGCACTGAATTACTACTATAGTAGCCCCACAACATTAACTCCATCATCAGTGAGTTTACACCCTTTCTTGTTTACTCATTCCATGTTGCTAACTTCCATACATGCTTATGCAGCACAAGACCCATGTAAAGGTCAGCAACGGTGCCACCCTGAAGGGGGTGGGAGGCAGGGTTGTGAGGCATATAATGATATTTGGTAGGTTTACTTCTCAGACTTGGGTCACAACAGCGTCCTGAAGTACAATTGTTTTTTAATGAAATCCAATGAAAAGTGATGCCTACGAACACCCATGCAGGATCCATTGAATAACATAAGATAGCATCAGATATCATCGAAAGAATTCTGACTTAACAGTGTTATCCTATGTCATCTGATGTTATACGACATAGTAAGGAATAACAAGATGCCACCAGATATTATCAACTAGAACCCTACTCACTACGTACAAGGTGTTCTTTTTATGCTATTAATACAAAGGAAATACACTTAGAATACTGCTATATATTTGCTTCCAGACAACACTCAGAAAATTCTATTAGTTTCAAGTTGTCATCACATATTGAAAACAGCAAGCATACTCTGGATTTTAATTTCCAGAAGAGTCTGTGTTTTTTTATTATTTTATGATAATGAAATTATAGAATTATCCTTTAATTTTCTAATTACAAATATACTAAATTTTCTGCCTTATAAAATAGTGAGAAAACATTTAGAAAATAAATATAAGATTTTGAATTTTATATCAAAGGAAACATGTTAAATACAAAAGGAAAACTATATGAAAACTATCTAAAAACTGCTTCAAAATATAGTATTTTCACATGATTTTCCTACTATTTTCCTAGTGTTTTCCTAGTGTTTTCTCTAACTTTCCCACAATAGAAAATGTGGAATTTTTATCTTATCTTATCAGCATTTTCTGAGCATTTTCAACCAGAGAAAATTTAATGTTTTCTCAGTATGGAAATTATTCTAATATATTGTATTATCTATTAATTCTCAGAATTTGAAAATTCCATATCTTTTGCTGCTGAAAATTTAGTATTCTCCAGGCATATTCTTGTTGAGAGGACACAATTGAAATTTAGAATTTATATATGGTTTTATAAAAATTCTCTTTGCAAGAAGATTAAGTGTTTTCTCAATTAGAAAACCATGTTAAAAGAACACCTTGTACATAGTGACTGGGATCCAACCACTAGCAAGGGTATAGAGGCAGCAGATGGTATGATTGAAGCAGCTAGCACTCAACAACTGCAAGTGAAAATGAGTGCTTGAATCCTCAAACAACAGGAAGATGAAAGCTTATGCCCTTCTGGCTCATGGCTTGCTCAATAACTTGCTCCAGCAGTTCCATCAAGATTGTAAGGTCACTGAGTTCACCCTTGAGGTGGAGCTCAAGTTGAACAAACAGCTCGTAATTCCTTGTCAAGGGTCACAGCCAAATTGTGACGGTGGGGTGCTGTTCAGTACGAATATGCTGCATTACTGTGTAAGCTGACCAGTAACGAATTTGATGTGCAGCAGCGAGCAACCCGAGAAAGAATGATATCGCGGCTGGATATTAGAACGGACCTCAACATTAAATTGTACAATCAATAATATTGTCATTGGGTCTACATCAAAACCGAAACATACAAACTACAGTTAACAAGCCAGTTGCGTAACAAGGTTCCTTGCTTTGTCCGACCTCGGAGTGATGGTACAAGGGAATGTTCCTGGATTTCTGTAAAGATAAGGTAAGGTTCAACATCTGAATACAACAAAGTAAAGTGAGTCACGTACACAACTATACCATCAATAATTTCAACTTCAGGCCCGACGCCATTCCCGTTCTCATCCTTGGCCTTGGTGATATCAAACGTGGACAGAATAGATACCATTGCTCTCCAGACAGTTGCGATTGCCAAGTAACGTCCGGGACAGATTCGCCTCCCTGTCGCAAATGATGAGTTGCTAGCTTCCGCCAAGAAAATTAAGAATTCTGACCGAAACCGAAGATAAAGTTCACGTCATCGTCATTGCATACACCCTCCTCTGTGATGAATCTTTCGGGAATGAATGCCTCGGGATCTGGATACACGGCTTTATCGCGTGACATAGCCCTGTAGATCCGATGATGTGAGTAGATGACTAAGAGAGCGACTAAAACGATCTACCATATATTACCGGTCAAAGCGGTACCTAGTGATGATATGGGTTAGATTTTTGAAGTTCGGTCGTGACCACGAGTTCTAACCTTTGGGAATGAAGTATCCATCAATAATGTCGTCCTCGAGTGCTGCATGGAAAGCAAGGGGTGTGACCGGACGCCATCGCATCGTTTCCCGCAAAAGGGCTTCAATATATGGCAAGTTTGCGCGGTCTTCGTGAGTCGGAAGACGGTCCTTGCCAACCACGTTGTCAATTTCCTCTTGAGCTTTCTTCTGAATTTCTGGGTACATTGCCATTGCGAGGAAAAACCACAAGAGTTGGGCTACTGTCTGCAAGAGGGACCAAAGTCAGTAGATGGAACATAGACTGCTTGGAAGGAAGCTTACAGTCTCTGCACCAGCTGCATAACGTTGTTAGTAAATACCAAGTTCCTAGAAGAACAGATCGCTCGTACCCCCATATGCCATAGCAGAAACTTGTTTAATCGCCTTCTCTTGCGCCAGATCATCGGTACCACTGCTCCTGTATCGATCCAAATACTTGGCGAGCAACGAGGGCTTCTCAATGCCAGAATTCTAATGCCAGTATCAGCTTGAGACCACAGAGGTTGAGAGATGCCAAGACTTGCAATTCTGTCTACCACAAGAGAATAAGGCTTCTCCACCATGTCATTGATCCATCCATGGCTTTGACGAATCAGGTGTTGGAAGCCACCGCCCGGAAACCATGCAGGGAGATAACGCATAACAGGGAAAAGATTTACGAGCATAGCAGACGGTGTTCCTAACGTGGACAGTGGACCAAATGCTCGCTCAGCCAATTGGACGTAGTAGTCTTCGGTTGAAGTGACATCATGGCCATACATCACGCCTATTATAACTGCTGCAGCAAGACTACGTACCCTCAAGTCAACGTCTCGGACACCGACATTGAAGATAATTACTCACGTTTGAATGTGGACACGGAAATTATCTGGATCTTTCAACAAGTTTACCAAGAATTCTTGAGTTTTCTCCAACTGAACGGGAATGTAGTCTGCTATAGCTGAATCTCGCAGCCCTTCTTGGAACAGTCTGCGATGACGGCGCCACGTTTCACCATAGGGCATCACACCTAAATGTACAATTTTGTTATATGTCGCCCATAATAAAGAGAAGTTGGTTCTCACCAAAACCCACGGATCGCCAGCCTAGCCTGAATTGACATTGAGCAGCTGATCGAAAAGAAGATTCTCGAGCGAAACGTACAAGTCAATCATCGCAATATAGGGGCGGTCTGAGTGAATGCGAGACCGCTTTTCAAAAAGCTCATGAGCTAGTTTACGAGAGTTGACAACCAGCGTGTGCTGTCCGAACACTTCGAAGTGAAGGAGATCTTGGCCTGCCAGGACGTCAGGGTTATGCATCCTCGACGAGTGAATAAACGTACCATACAAACTGCCCCAATCCGAGAAAACCTTCCAGGTCTTTGTCGAAGGGAGATCAAGCAGATTCCCAATAAGCGGGAGAGGCTTTGGGCCGGAAGGATATCTCGATGTTTGCTGAGTTGACCTACGGTAACAGATGAAGAAGAGAGCAAGTAACGTCGGGATCAAGTAGGATAGGTTGTACATCTTGCGGGGCAAATATGTCAGAACCTTGACCAGAACTGAGCATTAAGAACGTCCCAACTTATACAGGCTTCTTACACACCAGAATAGATTGGAATGACAACATGAACTCTAAACTCTTGGCGTGTCAACAGCACCATGTCAGTTACCTGTGAGGTCAACTCTACTCGCCACTTGGAGCGATCCGGCCCCAATTTCGCATACACGTAACTGTATGGTCCCGCGCCGGAGTGAAATCAGATTGAGTGGTAAGCAACCAAGGTGAGGTACAGCATTCAGAGGCTAGAGTCCTTAGCATCTCCTTCGTGACTGGTGACACTGGTTTTGGCAGTTACTGGTTGTGGTTAGCGGTTAGTGGTTAGGCGGTTAGCAGGGACAGCTTTACAGCCCCCCGTTCCCCATTTTGGATGGGTCTTTCCTCACATCACAGGTCTAAGAAGTGGTCGAGGAAGGGTGTCAGCAGTGACCACCATCTTTGCCACGTATTTCCAATCTCGACACCTCCGCCATATTATCACCTTCACAAGCTACGTGTGGAACCAATAGCACTAATAACAGCGTAATTTTGGTCAGTTTAGCTCTGAGTTCAGGAAGACAATGAGTTGTCCACTAACGCGTAGATGAGATGTCGAAGTGGCTTCGATGGGCGTGGAGAGTTTTCAGAGCTCCTGAAAGATTGGAGTGGTCTTGCGCAAAAAGAATTCACTAAGAGAGACCAGTCTTGAACTTGAATCCAGACTTCTCGCGTCCCCGGACCTATGACGGTAAGTATCTATAACAGAGTTCTGTGGGTAGACTCGACATCAATCGATCACACCGGAGGACCCTTGATAGACTGTCATCAAAGTGTCGGATTCGCAGCGCTCGAGCAAGGTTCGAGGATACTCTTTTTGGCAGCTTCCATTCGATAAATTCACAAGACGTGTACAAACCTAATAGTTATGATATCGTTGGCAACCTGCCAGTCGAACGACTGAATTGACTTACAGCAGACTCTTGGCGTGTACCTGGCTCGAGATAGAATTATGTACATAAGGAATGTAGCCGCAGGCCATCAGGGTACGATGTCAAGTACGAGTCAAATTTATGATATTGTAGTTTTACGGAAACTTTCTAGGGCTGACCGACGATGAGAGTGTCTTCCATGTCGAAAGCTGCTTTAGTAGCCTCTCCAACCCTTGAAGCATGTTTCCCAGGAGTCTTGCGCGCCGAATACGAGGTGAAGCGGGTGGGAAGGAAGAAGACAGGTTTCTTGTCACGTTATCCATCAATCTCGGTCCGAACCTTTGTTTCTTCTGTTTGAATGCTTCAGTACCATATCCGCGTTCCTATACCGGTAGTATTCAATCAGCAGTAAACACAAAATGATATGTATAACGTAGAAAGAAACATACGCACCTTACGATCCCAACCCATGTTGTCTATCTCGAGCCTTGGCCCGTCAAGAACTTTTGACGACTCGATTGGAGGCGGGTTTTACACACTATGTTCTGGCCTGAGAGATACGCGTGTTGAGTACCTTCTACCGTCCGGTCAGTGCATCTTCGTGTTCGCAGTTGATTACGGATGAGTAGAACGCCTTCTGTACGATATTAGAAAAGTAACGCAGAAGCGAAAAAGCAGACGTACCTTGCGCATCATTCACCTGCACTTTATTGTTCTTCAAGTGCTACTCACCGCCTTTCCACAATGACTTGCTAATCCCGCAGCACTTGATACACATGCCGAACCTCTTGACGACGTGACGAAAGGTAAACCTAAGGAAAACTTGAGCGTGAGTTTTGGACAGTGACGAATGTCTTCACATCACTCACAAACTGTCGAGCTCCAAAATCCCGTATACCGCCTCTACAATGAACCGCGACTGCATTCGATCCGACTCGCAGAACGACGATAGGTCTTGGACGAGGTTTCTTGCGAGAACGAAGTATTTGCGCAGAATGCTCAAAGTGCTCCCATTCATGTTGTAGCATCGTAGGTACGGACGCAACCTATGAAAGCAAGTTTTAGCGTCTCACAGAGCAGTGATTCCAAAATGGTAAAATTCACCCAGTACTCGAACGCGCAAAGCTGTCATCCATCTCGTTCGCCACTTTATCCTGTACGCTTCCGACGAATCATTTCCTGGCCTTTTATACCGCAAGCAGCAATCAGTAAATGGGAGATGATATGGGAGAAAAGACAAAGCATACCTTTGCAGAGCAAATTGCGCACCGATTCCACAACTGTTAAGACAGACATCATTCCTGAAGCGTCTAGTGACTTGAAGGTATGTTGGATTGTAGGTTTGCAGTGACTTGTGAATAGGTGGGTCACCAAGTCGGGGTTTCTGACATGTTCATGAAAACATCAACGCTGGTGATTGGTGAGATAGGCACGCGTTCGAGAGAGATTCACATACCCTGGATAACCAGTACTGCACTTGAAGACGACTGAGCTTACGCTTGGGATATGGACGCGCTGGGCCCTGCAGATGAGTTGAAATTCTGAGTCGACGACACGAGAAGTAAATACATACACACCGGAGATGAAAGCTGTGTTTATAACTGTGTCAACCCTCAAATTAGATGTACTAAGTCTGCATCTTCGAGCTTGAGCCGATATAGACTCTCCACTGCGAGCGTGAACAGTCACCGACGATGTGTCCCCATTCGACTAGAAGCTGGAGAATAGGGATCTTCAGATGGGGTGGAGGCAGTACATAGCGAGGTTGTTGATCTTTCAGATACTATCCGCCAGAGTATTTCATTGGAAAAAAATCAGCCTCCAAGAAAGAATATAACTGAATTGACACGTACCAAACCCCAGAGGTGGTAGTTACTAGTTCAAGTCCACCGAGTGCCATAGCATCTACTTTAGCGTTCTGGGCAGCAGGGACACGCTTTTCCAACAGACATGCTGGATATGTAGCTTTCTGAGTGTGATGGATTGGGTTGTGCTGATCAGAGTCATGGAGCGCTCGCGGGTTCACGGTCATGTTGAATGTGAATCACCATCTCTGCGTTTCTAATACGGCTACAAGACAAGCATCAAGATTTGTTTTGCCACGGAGGATCCGATTCTACTGTAGCAATGCAAAGTGCGTCAATTGTACTTCTTTTCACAGCTTCTTTCAATTCCTCTCCTAGTGCCTACACCTGGTTCCATGGATCCCAGAATGTCGTTATTCACCCATGGATGATGATAGGCATTTGGTGCCACGGTAACCACTGTATTACTCACCCAACTTCAACGAGCTACAGGAGATCAGCCGGAAGGGTGAAACGATGAACAGTCCATGACTCGAATCTCGACATCGGTTTTCACCCTCGGAACTCTCCCTTTTGTCCTCAGGACAGTGATAGCGAGTCGTGAAAGCACAAACTGGGTGTGTATCTCCCCTCCATTCTCATCCTCCAATCTCAACGTCTTTTGAATCTAGATGTTAAATACAAATATGACGAAACGTTGCCAGGTTACCACCGCTGCGCTACCACCGAGAGCCCAAAGCATCAAAGTCTAGAGCTCAATATGTTGTGGATGCCGTTCAGAAGAGTGATTCTACCCGCCAAGGACATTTTTTTCGCCTCCGAATGCTGGTTTTCGACATACACTGTACCAGCGCCTCTAGTCCCTCGATCATATGGTTCCAATATTTCGACAGTTGCTGTCGTCACGTATGGAGCTTCAGGAGAGTTCAAGGGCATTGTAATGATGGGTATGTACGGCTCTAACTCTCTTCGTACCTCTTGTACTCACAGGTTTCACAAAATCCTAGGTCTCGTCAACGCCAGGTACTTATTGCGTTCTTCAAAGCTCGGGATTTGGAAGCCGATCCACTAAACCGTAACGACAAAACCTGTTTCAGGAGCAAGAGCCTGCTCGCATGTCCGAGTCATCATCATGAATCTGGCCAACAGAATTTCAAGCAAAGGATGAGCGTTGTGCAACATACAGTACACGGAGACAGCTTCACGGGTCAGTCAGGTTTAGGTTTAGGCTAGACATTGTATGTAGATGTCGCAATGAGGTTTTACATGTGTACGAATTGAGTCAGAATGGTCAACTACTTGGACTTTCAAAGCCGGTTACGACGCGTCGACCTGCTCTTCCGCCATCATCCAGATTTGGTGATCTCTCTTATATCTTCAACATCAGCCAAGGGCAACGTATACTTCCTGCCGGGAACCCAACCTGAACCTGAGTTCCTTTTTCGAGATATCGGCTCTCGTTGCGCTTCTAGGCATGTCGGGTCACCCGACAGACCCGACTCGGGCGGTAAACACGAACAACACGAGTGATGTACAGTACACAGCCCAGCGAGTTTAGGATAACGAGGATACCAGAGCGGTTGAGAATACACACTATAAAACATCTAAAGAGGGCACTTATATACTGATACATGCGTAGGTGGCCCGATCAATGATTTGCTGCAAGAGAGACTAAAGGTATACGATTAATATAATGGATCAAAGAGTGGCTGCAAAGGATGTCAAAGACGAATCGATCGTCCTCGAGCTCCTTTAGCGTTGTCGGGATTTAATGGAACGACCTGCAAGGGGCTTGTTCTCCTGGAAACTAGTTTTCCAGCGCTGGTGATAGGTGGCAGTCAACATGTTTCCCAGTATGAAAACGGGAACTAAACTTACCTTGACTAACGACCAATCATCCTCCGCTTCGAGGTTTGGTTTCTCCTCTAGAGTCTCCGCTAACGATGGTAGATTCTAAAGAGGCGAGTCACAATCATAGTCTATATTAAGTTGAAGTTACTCGAGACATACTGAGATGATGCTATGCTTAGACCCAGAGAATTTGCTGCGAGCCCTTTGTGACTGATTCAAAGCCTGCGGTTAGAGATGAAGGTTTACATACACGAAGCAAAAGATGCTTACCTGGAACGCTTTGGTTTGCTCCTAGGATCATACTTATGTCCTTGGTGGCTATGATCAAGGTGGTACGACGTACCTCTTTCAATTTGTTGAGCTGCTCAAGATACTCTTTGCGAGTAAGCTCGTATTTTCCCTTTCGACCCCAGTATTCATGTTTCCACTCAACGAGACGTTCCAGATTTACTAGGGCGAGATCATCTCGAACTTCCGCTTTAAGCCGTCAGCCTTTCGGGAACTCCAGCGTTCGACAAGTCTACTCTTTGGGCATGGCACGGGAATAAGATTTGAATACTGAGGTGGATTCTCCCATTCTGGAGTAGCATGGATGTGGTCCATATTCCCCTCGACGGCGTCGGCACGGGAATCAGAAACTGCTTGAAGGGCGTCGGGACATTGGTTTCCCCTGATTTCTGAAACGAAGCCATCAGGAAGATCACGTATGTATCAGGAGGCAAGCTCGTCACCGTGGGTTCTGTTCCCTTGACCACCACGTTTACAGAAGGACGATCATGTATCATCACATACAGTGCGGCGTACTATTACAGTGACGTTGGCGAGAAGCTTTTCGCGCGACTTGAGGGGCTGTTAGAAGATGGCGTTGTATAACGTTTCAACATCGAGAAATTGGAAGGCAGACTGGAAAGTGCCCTAGATGGGTTGAAGGGATTGCAGCAGGGCGCGGTGAGCGGTGTTAAGCTAGTGACTGACTCCAGTGAGACGAGAAGATGATAATGTATATCCAGGGTATTGATTTGTTCAGTTCAGCTGATCCCCAAATTGCATTTTCGAGTTCGCACTGATATAGGCTCTCAATTGCGAGCGCGAAGAGAGCGAGGCGTGTATCCATTTGACCGGAAGTTGGAGCGTAAGTCGTAAGAGTCTTCAGAATTGGTGGAGGCAGTGGCACCGTGAGGTCGCTGATTTTTTGGGTACGATCCTCAGATGTTTGACAGAAACTTTCGTTAAGAGTCAGCCTTAAGACAGAAAAGAGCAAAAATGACACGTACCAATGCCTTTTTTAAAGTCAGATATGCCTGTTTGAGTTCACCAAGCATTGGCACGACATCTAGTACTCCAGCATCTGGGACAGCACGAAGCGCATTTCTTTTTCCAAAGGGTGAGTTGGAGAAGCGTTGCGAGTAGCGTTTTTCCAATTATATAGAGGTCTCCGGGTGTGATAGGTTGGGTGGTACTGACTAGAGGCTCGAGAGTGAGGGAACCGCTGTGCTAGTTAGGGCCTGTTTGGCGGCACCATTTTATAACCCGTTTCCCGCTAAAAACAAAATGGACCATTTTTGTCCCCATTTCAGCCATAGGCGCCCAGGACCGAGAACGGACGGAGCATTTGGCGGCATCACAACGGCAACACACTATTCAGATTATTCCCACAATGGTATTTGCTGAGTGTCTGCTCGATTGGGGTTCATCCCCACTGTGACACCATCTTAAGAGCCTTGTATAACACTTTAACTAATATGGCTCTGAGATCAACAGATTTGACACGTCAGGTATGCTTTGGAGAAGCAATACTAGCTTGAAACTTTGCCTAGGACGCGTTGGATCACGCAGTCACATGAGTGTCGGATAGCAATTTTTGGCCGTGCGACCTCCATTTTGCCGTCATTCTGGACCGAGACCTATCCGGATGACAACCCATCCCAGTCGTCCGGGTATCAAAGTGGTGCCAACAAACGGCACCTAAGCATATCGGACGTCTCAGAGCCATATTGAGTCTNGTGACCGTGGGGGTTGGAAAAAAGCCATACTTATTGCATGCATACTACTAAGACTACTTTACATGCAGTTGATATGACAAGGTTGTGACACGATTAGCCCGGCAAGTTGAGGTTCTCGGCAAATGACAACCTGACCCAGGGTGAGTTCCCGAGCGGGGCCTGAGGTTTTTCCGAATGTCCCTCCGATAGGTCTGAGTTGGATCCGGGGCTGACCTTGTTTCGTACCATGTCTCAGCAGCTAGCTTGAGCCATTGCAAAATGGGTAGATAAGCCGTTGAAGCCAAGAGGGTCCGAAAACTTGATAAGGGCCTGTTTGGCGGCACCATTTTGTAACCCGTTTCCCGCTAAAAACAAAATGGACCATTTTTGTCCCCATTTCAGCCATAGGCGCCCAGGACCGAGAACGGACGGAGCATTTGGCGGCATCACAACGGCAACACACTATTCAGATTATTCCCACAATGGTATTTGCTGAGTGTCTGCTCGATTGGGGTTCATCCCCAC
Organism: Moniliophthora roreri; assembly: GCA_001466705.2. Lineage (NCBI taxonomy): Eukaryota > Fungi > Basidiomycota > Agaricomycetes > Agaricales > Marasmiaceae > Moniliophthora > Moniliophthora roreri. Next base: position 824,780 of record LATX02000013.1, on the reverse strand, counting down.
TGTGACACCATCTTAAGAGCCTTGTATAACACTTTAACTAATATGGCTCTGAGATCAACAAATTTGACACGTCAGGTATGCTTTGGAGAAGCAATACTAGCTTGAAACTTTGCCTAGGACGCGTTGGATCACGCAGTCACATGAGTGTCGGATAGCAATTTTTGGCCGTGCGACCTCCATTTTGCCGTCATTCTGGACCGAGACCTATCCGGATGACAACCCATCCCAGTCGTCCGGGTATCAAAGTGGTGCCAACAAACGGCACCTAAGCATATCGGACGTCTCAGAGCCATATTGAGTCTCGATCACTGCCGCAGGGTTGATTTTTATTCGCAGTGTATGATAGTCACGTGCATGCTCGCCGTCGGACGCGTGAAGCGCGGACAATTTATGAGACTTGGGATACTTGGTCTGTTCTCCACAAACGCTAAAAGTAAAAATGTCAATTTTGGGAGGTCCCAAAGCCCTAAGAAGCATGATTTAGGTGAGGTCCAACAATTCTTTCCATAATAAAGTTCGGACCCCATCCCCCACCTCCCAAAACCGGAAATTTAGGTCATGCATCCCCCCCTTGCGCGACGACCTAATTCTGTCACGAACCGCCCACTGCCAAAAGCATAAAGAAACTAGTGCTTCAAGTTGGTACCAGTACAAATGAGGTACCGCATGATCGAAAGGCATTAATCTCCCAACATCCTTATAGCTTGGAGCGAATCAAGTCCAAAAAAAAACCACTATCCACAGGCTCGCAGGCACACAACACACACAACTCCCGATGTAGCCGGGAAACGTGTTTTCGGGGGATCTAACTTTACGCAAGTTGGGGGCTGCTTCCTTTTCACAAAGATATATAGTTCCACAATGACATGAGGCATTTTCATTTCCTGAAGAGCAGTCACAGAAGTGATCGGTCAAGTGGAATTAGGAATATGCGGGGGAATCTGGGGTACAGAGTTGCAAGGGAGTGGAGTAGAGCAGCAGAGCCGCGAACTAACGAGCTAGAGTATGTGGGTGGGTAGTAGTCTGCGTTGATGGTATGTCAAAAGAGACGTGCGATAATGAAAGATGGAGCAAGAGATGAGTGCGTAATAGTTGTATAGCTGGTATGAATGAGGGGTGTAGAAGAAAAAAAGAAGGCGCAGTATTGTGATTGAAGCATATGTTGCGGAGATAGCCGGTACGAATACGTAGTATGGACGCCAACACTGTCGGCGAGAATTGGTATGTTGTTTGAAAGCGTGAAGGATCTTGCGTAGAAAAGACAATTGAAAAATGGATAGGCAATGCAACAAGACACGGATGATATGTCAGTCCCAAAATGAAGAGAGGAGAACGCTACAATAAAATGCAAACAAGCGACGAGAAATACTGATGAAAAGATTGGTTAGCGGAAACTAGAGGGCTAACGAAGATAAAGCAGCACACACCACTAGTAATAGTACAACAGTGACCTATCTCAAAAAAAAAGAAGTTAAGCAGGGGGCAGTGGTTGCGGAAAAGGCCTTCCATCGGGACTACAAGTCTCCAGCATCCAAACATCGTCTTTCTGAGTGAGACCCTTGAAAAAGCGGTAATTGACGAACGAGTCAATCCGCAAGATTCCTCTGCTTCGCTCGACTTCCTCCAACACAGGCGAATCCCTGATACGTGCGCCTTGAGCATCCTCACAGAACCGGATACTTCCATGCGGGATCATGCTAAGCTCTCGCCTCGTAAGAGGTTTCTGAAGCATATCATATACCGCTCTGAAAACATCAATGCACCTAATACCTCTTTTCCGCTCCAATATCGTGTGCCACTCCGGGTTGGCACTGACGATAATGTGCATCTTGTAAAGATTGCAATGCGACGATGCCGGCATCTCGAAGTATGTTCGTACGGTCTGATCAGGGAGGTACATCCTGTGTACCATATCCCATAGACGAGCACCAGGCTTGTAGCGACCGTACGGACTCTGCGGATGTGGGTCTGGCTGGAATGCTATATCAAAGACTCTGCAAAGGTTGGCGTTTTCTCGTGTCCGTTTCCTTAGCCCTTCTTGACATCTTAGCACCNCAGAGCCGCGAACTAACGAGCTAGAGTATGTGGGTGGGTAGTAGTCTGCGTTGATGGTATGTCAAAAGAGACGTGCGATAATGAAAGATGGAGCAAGAGATGAGTGCGTAATAGTTGTATAGCTGGTATGAATGAGGGGTGTAGAAGAAAAAAAGAAGGCGCAGTATTGTGATTGAAGCATATGTTGCGGAGATAGCCGGTACGAATACGTAGTATGGACGCCAACACTGTCGGCGAGAATTGGTATGTTGTTTGAAAGCGTGAAGGATCTTGCGTAGAAAAGACAATTGAAAAATGGATAGGCAATGCAACAAGACACGGATGATATGTCAGTCCCAAAATGAAGAGAGGAGAACGCTACAATAAAATGCAAACAAGCGACGAGAAATACTGATGAAAAGATTGGTTAGCGGAAACTAGAGGGCTAACGAAGATAAAGCAGCACACACCACTAGTAATAGTACAACAGTGACCTATCTCAAAAAAAAAGAAGTTAAGCAGGGGGCAGTGGTTGCGGAAAAGGCCTTCCATCGGGACTACAAGTCTCCAGCATCCAAACATCGTCTTTCTGAGTGAGACCCTTGAAAAAGCGGTAATTGACGAACGAGTCAATCCGCAAGATTCCTCTGCTTCGCTCGACTTCCTCCAACACAGGCGAATCCCTGATACGTGCGCCTTGAGCATCCTCACAGAACCGGATACTTCCATGCGGGATCATGCTAAGCTCTCGCCTCGTAAGAGGTTTCTGAAGCATATCATATACCGCTCTGAAAACATCAATGCACCTAATACCTCTTTTCCGCTCCAATATCGTGTGCCACTCCGGGTTGGCACTGACGATAATGTGCATCTTGTAAAGATTGCAATGCGACGATGCCGGCATCTCGAAGTATGTTCGTACGGTCTGATCAGGGAGGTACATCCTGTGTACCATATCCCATAGACGAGCACCAGGCTTGTAGCGACCGTACGGACTCTGCGGATGTGGGTCTGGCTGGAATGCTATATCAAAGACTCTGCAAAGGTTGGCGTTTTCTCGTGTCCGTTTCCTTAGCCCTTCTTGACATCTTAGCACCCAATTAAGTGATATGACTTCAGCTTTGAGGCGTGCTAAGGAAAATTGTATCAGGTCAAGGAAAAGAACAGAAAAGGGAAGCATCACACTCTTACATTTCTCAACCATCGGTATACGAGTTTCTCGGTCATAGCTATACACGAGGTTGGCCGCCTTCTTCAAATCCTCAATAGGAGTTTCTAAAGGGAGTGCTGGTCAGTAAAAGAGATCAGGACTATTGACGTTTTGTCCACACCTCTTCCTTTGCTCGACGTCCGATCAGTGCTGTCCTGAGAGCCTCTGTGTGCATGATGACCTGAAAGAAGGGTATCAAGTAAGTTTGTACACGTGGCCGCCGGCCGTGGGATCTCACCATTCGACGACTTCAGCGAGCTACGACGAACTGGAACTACCCAAAAGTTGAGTGATCGGGGCTCGTATAGTCAAGATTGCTCACAAACTCACCTGATTCAGAACTTTTGATGAGTTGTTCGGAATCGGTGTAGTAATGATCTGGACAAGGAGACCAAGGTCAACGACGAGGTGTGAACGACGAGGAGGAATCCATGCCTTGTGCTTTGCTAGAAGGTGTTCTCTTCAAGATAGACTTGAGAAAACCCGGCTCTATCGGAGGTATATCGTCAAAATTTCATTTAAGCTTCGGATCGCGATAAGGTCGTACTCGACGGTGGAGCTTCCGCGGGCGGCGAGGGCTTCTTCAGAATACCCTTCAACGGCTCTGCAAGATGATTGGATTAGAGGCTCATCATTTTCCAAGAGACAGAAACTCACTGGAACCAACAGAAACATTCGAACTCGTCCTCTGCCTAGGAGGGGGCTGACTCTCCTGCGGTAAAGTATGTCGTCTTCCGGAAGACGGCGTGGGCGGTGGCAGCTGGCTCGGTGGCATAAAAGGTCGTGAATTCATAAGAGGTGTTTCCGTCGGTGCATACGTTCTCGGGTACTTGTTGACAACTGGAGAGGATGGAAGAGCGACGCTTGGCATCCTTGGGGTTTTAGGAGGCAAATCGCTCCAATAACCAGACCGGGCCATTATCCCTACAGCCGAGATCGATAGGGCTTCAAAGAGGGTATAGCGTCTAAGAGGGTGCCAATATAAGGAGGATGAATGAATAACGCGTGGTAGGACGATTTACACGAGCTAGACGGGCAGCGCTTATAGTGCGATAGAGAATAAGAAATGGTAGTCAAAAAATTGTGGCCGAAAACTCACCTCGTTGTAACCAGCAGCGTTCCACCTCCAAACCTGAGGACGTCCCTCGAGGGTGTCGAAAGAAGGCACCAGCCGACCTTAAATGTGGAGGGAAAACACGAGGCGATAGCAAGGCCACCTTGTCTACACGTGATCGGAGTCCGAAAAAATGCGGGTAAACCTCCGATGATGACAGTTCCCGGTCCGTGCATATCTCTGGCAGACTGGAGCAGACTGGATGGCTGGATGGACTTGAAGGTTTGAATGGTGCGATCCGTCAGATCTTCAGTCCATACGACGTATCGTTCGGTGAAAGGATCGGAAGACTTTTAATTCGGCGCGGAAGCGGTGACGACCCGTTGAAATAGTTGCCAGCCCTCATAAGGCGCCATCTCCAGACCCGCGCCGAAACCGATGGAAAATCGTGGAACACCAGTGGAATCGTCAGCCGCGGAATGGTGATCGGAGCCATTCGAAAACGAATAAGAACATACTGGAGTAGCACAGATAAGTCTCGTGAGTTTTCGTTGAATCTGTCAATTCATATGGGGATAACCTGCTATATATGTGGAGTCTGCAGGCGATGAGGGCAACGTCATTTACAAACCTTATTCTTCACAGGTCTTCCAAAAGCATAGTTCGTTGAATCTTCGTAGCGTCTTGAAAACTGCATCAGGTTATGCATAAGCAATAGAAATTGTAAGGACAGATCCGGACCCACAACAAGAAACAAGGATTCTTCGGATATCATCTTCGAACGTTCTTGGGCGCCAAAATGCAAGCGATCCACACGACGTTTGCAGGCGCCCTAAGGCTCCCCGCGAGCAATGGTAACACAATCTATCAAACACATGCGTAAGTGTTGGGGTTCTAGGCAGCTAAAGTGTCTTCGAGTATGTTGGCCCTGTATCAAAAATGGATAATCAGACCCAACGAACAGGCTAGCATCCTCGAGGCAAAAGAGACACACACAGCGATGAAAGTTGAAACGCCACAATACCAGAGGAACATACGGCCCGCATTAGCAGTCGATCAATTGTGCAACTGAGAAGGAGAGAAGAGGAACCTGCAATAGAGTCCGGTTGCGGTTACGTGTCTCGGTCGAATAACCTCTTTGTTGCGTCCTGTATGTTGTAGATACTGTGAACTTAGTTGGAGCAGGAATATTGCAAATTGGAGTGTTTCTCTGCAAAACCTAGTGAGCCAATACCGATGGTGAGACCTATGCAGGACCTAAGCGACCATCAACACAAAAAACGCAGTTAGATTCCATATCCGTAGTTCTTCGGCCTCTCTGTTTCTCCGCAGATCGCCTTACTTCGGAGATGAAGAAGTCGAGAGTCGTCCTCATGTCATTCCTGACGGTCTTGAGGCGTCACACCTATAGACTCTGATATCTCTCCAGGACTTAAGAACGAACATCCGTGATATTTTGAGGTAGTGCGGCGACAGTCGCAGCACTTTGAGTCTTATCGATAAGAATACATGATAGTTGACTGCACCAGGAACCGAAACCTTGAATAGTAGATTCTCAGTCGAGCTATTGCGACACTGTAATCGTCACTCACCTAGATAGCCGGTCCGAGATATTTCAGACGTTCACCTCACCTCCATGAGCTCGACGACATGGAAGTCAGAAAGAGAGGGTCATAACAGCATTCCAAACAGCATAAAACGGGAAATTGAGTTGTACTGAGTCACCATCAACCGACGCGTCCGTATTATCCCCGGACGCGTTGCGCGATCAAAACTGACTAAGCCACTGTCGAAACGTCAAATTTAAAAGAAAATGAAATCCGTTAAGGCTTTATCTTAAGACCAAATGATTGCCTTGAAAAAGATAGAACGGCCGAAGTCGAGAGTAAAGTGACTGGGAAGTGCCGTGGGGAAATCCTAATGCAGAGACCGGGTACTGATTTGCTTGCTGACATAAGTTTGTGCCTTGCCAAATTTCGTGTCTCAACCCAGGCAGTCACGTGAGCTTTCCCGCGCGTCGACGCCTGCAAAATCGCTAAGTCCAAGCTCACGCTCGCACTGTTCCTTTAGTTATATTATTGTAATATAAAGTTGTGATATCTTCCATTAATGGCCGAAATTAGCTCAGTGGACAATAAATAGCTTCAAATGGTCTTTATAGCTGTGACACTTTGCTGACAGGTATAGCCTACAGTATACGAGAGTTAAGCTAACCATATTCTCAATGTAGGTACTTGTGGGTCACTTGGAGGAGGTTTGGGATCATAGTGAATCTTAAATGTACACTTTTTAATTACACCTGCGCGCCGTCAGACATACAGTCAATGTGGGAAGAGGAGAGGAGAGTTCAAGACACCCGGAACACACAACATCCAGAAATGATCACCATGTTCCTCAGAGTCAGAAGCGCTTGTCCGTCTCGAGTCTGTCTTCAAGGACCAAATGTTTCGGGAACTAGCACTCAACTTGTGTGCCATTTAAGCAACTAGGGAATTTAATTGTACAGCAGACATTTAAGTCACACAAGCTCCTCCCATGCCAGTTTGAGGACGTTGAATACCCTTTGGGAGCCACCGACGAAGTTCTGGAAGTCGGGCAATTTTTGCAGACGCGGGAAAGCTCACGTGATTGCCCGGCGAGGGTGCCCCAACATCCCCAGCAGATGAGATAGCCTGTTCTCGATGGAGCAAGAGGGGAATGTGTATTCTATAGAATACTAAGCACTATGTGTGTTGGGCTGCCGGAGGCTGGGCGGGCGGGCGGGCCTAGACCGTGTCAAGTAGGTGATGGCAAACCCGGCCGAAACCTGAGCGTTCGAGTCTAGCAAAGGTGGAATAGGCGCTCTGTAATGACTCAACCCTGAAGGGATGTGGTGGGTGGGTGAAAAAGCGAGAGGAGGAGGAGATGGAGTAGGTAGATGGACGCGGAAGTCGAGAGACGCGACTCAACAGAGTCTGTATCGGTCATGCACATGCGTCCATCTACCACGTGGCTATCTCGGAGCGGGACGTCGAGACGATCTCACTATCTGCTGACTAAGCCGTCGGACTACGAAACGTCGAAAAAAAAGTTGGTCGCTGTCAGTGACGACGAGCAAATCCCTTTGCTCATTATGATCACACACGCGCTCCTCGAATCTTCGTCAGGCTATGGCCTATTCCAAGTCAAACTCACAGAGGATATTGGGGCACATACCCAGGCGGCCCAGGACTCGATAAAAGACCTCTCAAAATTTGGCAAAATGGTCTCATTAATGAGCTTTGTGCCATTCAAAAGTGCTGCGCATGCCTTGGAAAACGCGAATGACATTTCAGAAGGTGTGTATCAAGCTTTGAATAAAATTTCTGACCTAATGCATACCGAATACTCTAGGTATCGTTAACGACTACCTGAAGAACCTACTCGAATTAAACTTCGCAAAGGCATCCAAAAAATCCCTGGCAGTCCTCGCCGTATCAGACCCTATTCTTGGAGGAAACATTCGTGATGCTGCTAGTATCCAGTGTGATGCTTCAGAGAGCGCACAGAACATTATCCGTGGTCTGCGATTACACGCCGGAAAACTTCTCAAAGGCCTCCAAGACGACGACCTAACCAAGGCTCAACTCGGTCTCGGTCACTCCTACTCCCGCGCTAAATTAAAATTCAACGTTAACCGAATCGACAACATGATCATCCAAGCCATTGCTCTTCTCGACCAACTGGACAAGGACGTCAACCTGTTTTCGATGCGAGTTAGAGAATGGTATGGGTATCACTTCCCAGAGCTCGTCAAGCTCGTTCCTGACAACTACCAGTACGCTCGTGCTGCGCAGTTTATTGGGGACAAGGATACATTGAACGAAGACAAGCTTCCCGAGCTTGAGGCTATCCTTGACGATAACGCGACTACAGCCCGTAACGTTTTGGATGCCGCACGAGGTTCTATGGGATCGTCGCTGTCGGAGGTGGATATGATGAATATCCACGCGTTTGCTGGACGCGTGGTGTCATTAGCAGAATACAGAAAGTCGTTGGTGGATTATCTCACGGAAAAGATGAACCAGGTCGCACCGAGTCTTACTGCGCTGCTAGGGGAGCGTATCGGTGCACGGTTGATCAGTCATGCTGGAAGTTTGACGAATCTAAGCAAATACCCTGCAAGTACGGTTCAGATTTTAGGGGCAGAGAAGGCATTATTCAGAGCACTGAAGACGAAGGGTAATACACCAAAGGTGGCTGCTGTACCGTCTCCACTTATTCCTTGGCTGATTGTATCTTGCTTCCAGTATGGCTTATTATACCACTCCTCCTTCATTGGTCGCGCTGGGCCTAAACATAAGGGACGTATATCACGTTTCCTCGCCAACAAGTGCTCGATTGCATCACGGATAGATTGTTTCTCTGGTATGTATACCACTTATTCAGCTCTCGCTATCCCTTCAACCGACCCATCCGTTCTCTAGAAAACCCTTCAGCAAAGTTTGGCGAGGCTCTTCGTGCACAGGTCGAAGAGCGTCTCAGCTTTTTCGAGACTGGTGCAGCGCCGTCCAAGAATTCTGAAGCCATGCGTAAGGTGCTTGAGGAGCTGGCGATGGACGAGGACGAAGACGAGGATGTGGACATGGACGCCGAACCCGTTTTGACGACGCTGGAGCCTAGTCCGAAGAAGGAGAAGAAGAAGGACAAGGAGAAAAAGAAGAAGAGAAAGAGTGATGCCATGGACGTTGACGAAGATGAGGAAGAGGAGCCATCGACGAAGAAGGTCAAGTTGTCGAAGGAGGAGAAGAAGGCTTTGAGGAAGGAGAAGAAGGTAAAGGCAAAAGCTGAGGCCAAGGCCGCTGCTGACGACGACGAACCTATGGATGAGGTGTGTGACTTGTATCAAGATTTGAAACCTTGCTCACGTTCTTCACAGGATGGTGATGACAAGAAGAAGAAAAAGAAGGACAAAAAGGAGAAGAAGAGCAAGGAGTGATACCTTTTCACGACCTTGTCGTCTCCCCCTATCCACCGATTTGTATCTTATCTCCTGCATCCATCATTCTTTTCTTGGGTTTTCCTATCATGGTATCCCTCAATGAGAGCAGGGTCAAGTCAGGTTGTCAAAATTTTCGTTGTGGGAACTCACAGGACGCCTGCAGAAGGTAATACAACCCAGAGCGCTAGATTATAGAGTGGTTGCTACTAGCCTTGGTATTGCCGGTGATATTGTATGTACTTTGAATACAGACTTGGGGTGTACCATAGGTTTACTCTGCTAGACGACTGGTTCCCTACCCTAACCTGCTCTGTCGCCCGTTCCGATGTTCTCGAGCAGCCGGTACTGGTAATCCGTGACAGATTCACCTGCTTGGACAGCGGAACATCGGTTATTCGGGTTCTGGTCACCTCTGGGGAGTAGGAGAACTATTCGAGCCAGGTGACCCAGACAGTCATCGATCAGAGAGTTATTCTCTGGCTGATGCGAAATGGTGAAGAGCTCGCTGTTTGTACGACGAGATACTGCAACGCGCCGCACATTCATGTACGCCGGAAACAGATTGGAAGGAGAGTGGTACCAGCGTTGGTGTACGTGAAGGGCATGGCCAATACACCTTCACCCGGTCTTCTGACTCGAATACTGGAATGACCTTCCGCTTGAAGTTCGGTGATATGCCGGTGCACTCGCCCAGCCAGCTGCCGATGGACGTGCCAAACGAAAGCATTAGGATGAAGCCAGGAAGCCGAGTGTAGGAATGGATAGAGGAAGCATGGATGTCGCAAACCCTCATATCGATAGGCAAGAACAGCATCCAGATGTTCATTTGACCGGGAGAACCTTCATACAAAGATTTCGGCAAGCTCTAAAACGCGAAAGCACTGATGTCCGAACCAGCTAGTGCCGTCCAAAACGATCGACTGGGCTCTAACGGGGGCACTATTTTGAGTCGAAAGATCATCACTCTAAAAAATTGAATCCATCTCACCCTTGACAATCTCTTCGAAACGATTAGTTCTTTTTCGCGCTCCTGTTTCCTCCAAGGCCGGCAATCCAAGCGACTCCGCAAAATCCGTAGTGATTGGATCAAAGCCTCTAGCTACTTGCCATTTCTGAATGGCATCGTAAACGTAACTCGGCCATGAGTGGATAGAGATTTCTTCCAGGGATGGTATGAACTTGGGTAAACGGAGGTGATTGCGATCTTCTTCTGACATCTCTGATTCGCCCGCTTCGTTAAAGGACCAGTAGTGCGTGCGCCCTTTGGTCCAGAGTATGAGATCCGATAGGCTTCCTAACGGGATTGGGTAGACGAAGAGAGATATCGTAGGGACGTTCTCATATCTATACAACGGTTCACCTGTGTGAGGTTCATTCCAGTCATCGGATTGGACTACCGCCTGAAATCTGATTCTCTTGATGTCAAAAATATCTGTCAAGCGAACTATGATAAACTATGCAAGCCATGGGTATGATCAGAAAACTCACAGTAATCTTTCTTCTCTCCTTCTTCGGTATCGAGAGCGTTGAAAGTCGACAACGATTGCGCCAACCAAGCATGTCGTAGCCTTGACTTGACATAACAGTCAGCGACCATGAATGGCTTGATGCCCATAGCGAGATAGCGAAGAAAAGTTGGGTCGAGGGATAAACTGTATGTTATTCATCAACACACGAGAACTTACAAAAGAGTACATGAAATTCTTTGCTTACCGAGAGATGCCATTTACTATAGGTGACGGATTAGGCATGAAGCAGGTAGCATCCCAAATGCAAGAGAAATCATCCGGTTTGACGTATCTTGCGATGGGTACGTCAAGACCAGAACAATAGATAGCGTCAAAGCGGAGATTCTCTGCGAAGCGACAGGGAAGTTGGTTGGGAGGACAGTGCCAGAGGGACTTCAAGGGTTCATAGTCACTATTCCAATCCAGTAACTTGGGTTTGACGACGCCTAAATCAGGCCACAAGTCATCCAGCGGCATGCTAGTGCGCGAGTGCAAGGCATAATCCAGCACTATGTGATCCACCACCGAACCAAGGTTCAAGAAGAACCGGAAGGAGACATCCTCCTTGATCATATCTGCAGTTATGGGGACAGATATGGGCTCGGCATGTCGAGCCTGACGAGGAATCGTGAACATGGGACCGGATGGGCCGATGCAGAGCCTGCCTTGCCTCGAGTTGATCCAAAAATTGTGGGGAAGTGCATACGTATCTTGTTGGAGCTTGAAAATGACATTAAGAACCAGCTCATGGCACTTGAGCATTTTGTGACACACCGACAAATCATAGAGATACATGCCCATCTAGAAAAGTTCAGGTCGGTATATGTTCCCAACCGGTACGAGGTCTATAAGGTGATAAATCAAAAAGCGTTTGCTAGGATGGAATGCCACTCACCGTCGTAAAATATGAGAGACGGAATGTGCGAGCGATTAATTCCGAAAAGTTGGGCCATATTCGTTCCTCTATGTAACGATAAGCTTGTGAGAGCGACGGAATATAGGCGAGACTGACTCGAGGTGGGAATACTTGCGGAAATCTTCTTTCCAGACCTGTTTATACTATGTCAGGGAAACCTTGCGTGTAAAGGATCAACAACTCACCGTTCTTGCGTTCCTGCCATGATACGAGATAACTGTGAACTTTGTTTTCGATTGATCCCCAAATATGACAGCGCCATATGCACTCCTTCTCGCTGTCGACCGAACCCATGTATCTCCATCTTTCTCCCAGCCTCTGTCGTTCTCCATAGACTTGAAATCTCACAAAACCTGTACAAATTTCCTCGCTTTACGTAGTTGAACTAGATACATAGTTATAGGTATCCTGATCTTACGAGCCCAACTGGGAACTTACTTCGCTATACTCAGACTCTTCCGAATCCTGAGAAGAACCTTCAGACCGATGAATATGAATGGTCCCAGCTGTAATGTTCTGGTTGATTTGGTCGCCATGAACGACATTTATCGCATTGCCTGCGATTGATACGCTTCGTACGCCAGAGAAAGCCATCGGGACAAGGTCGAACACCCTTGAAAGGAGTGACACGTAAAGTGGTACGAAGTAAAGTGGCCAGCGGATGCCTTTCTTTTGCTCTTGATTGGACCCGGTATTCAAAGGAGTAATGGCTATTTTCGTCCGCAGTATGCCTGAGGTGTTAAAGAATTAGTAGAGTCGGAGTTGGAGAGCAACGAAGCAGATCACGGTGGTCAGTGGGAAAATGTGATCGCGAGAAATTCCTTTGTCCCTAACACTCGTCAGCGCATCAACGTTCACGTCTGATACATTCCATTCCTTGCAAACCTGTTTCATGAAAGTCAAATCCTCGGGTGTCGATTCTAGAACTGAGAAGCGTTAGTGGGATGACGTGTTCTGATTGACCGGCGTTAGCTTATAACTCAAAGGCATGTATTATGGTCTGTGTGTCTCCAAATTTCTTCTTTTGAAGATATATATTCCAGTAAATCAGCTGGACGCCTTCAGCAGAGGGATGTACCCTGTCTTTCCAATTAGAACATGGCACAACGGTTACAAGAGACGGGAACATCGAAACAGATACCCTGCAGACTGCAACCAAGTCCGGACGACGCTCAAGTACTTAGGGTGATAGTTTTGAAGCTTGGAGGTATGTCATAAGTATCGCCTGTTCTCGTCGCGACCTGATCGCAAGTTCCTGATCCGCGAGCTCAGGAAACATTTGACACGCTGCGTTGGATTAATGGAGATTTTCCCTCCTACTATTTTTTTGCAACCGTAGGAAAGTGTCTCCAACCTTCAAATCATTCGTTGCAGCTCTAGATGAACACTCTTCGCAACCAGACACGCAAAGGTATGTTCGAAGCAGTCTGCATACCGATCAAATGACATGATGGAGCCCGAGTGCAAGTGGTGTAAGTGCATATCTCTTAGCCCTCCTCAAGATTTGAAGATCCTGAAGATGTTCCATGAACTTTTTTTGCAGCGATAGATTCGTGATTGATGTGGTGCCAGAGAAGAATGATTTGCCACTCGGATATCGTGAGGCGCTGCGAGTGCTTCAGGATCAACCAAGCTTCTCGCAATAGCTAGTACTAGTGATGTTGCGGCCTCGGCTCGGCTCAAAGCCCCAGGCTTAGGCCTGGCTTGAGAGGGCTCAGGCTCACCAAACATTGAGCCCGAGCCTTGAGCCGCCAGAAGCCCGAGCCGTAGGCAGGGCCCGGCTTAGGCCAGGGCTTTTGGGTATCACTTGCCTACAGCCACGGGTTGCACTTTCCATCATATCGTCTAGGGCTCAAGCCCCGGGCTTAGGCATTCAGAAATGCAAGCCCGAGCCCTGAGCCCGGTCGAAGCCCTACAGTAGGGCTCGGCTCGGTCAGGCCTGGCTTCAGGGCTTGAGCCGAGCCCCCAACATCACTAATGGCTACTCCTTGCTCGTCCGCCCTTCAGCTCGACCTAAGGGACACATTCGGAGCTTTCGTGGTAGCGATCATCATCTCATCTTGGTGCGTACCATGTTCCCTCGACAGATAACATATTTTGACATGTTCCTTATCTCCATAGTCTATATGGCGTTACATGCCTTCAAACATGGTACTACTTCCAGAACTATAACGACCGTTTCCTACTTCGAGGAATTGTGAGATTTCAGTACACTTTCTTCTGCGAACAGATGATAACGATGCCGAACTGATCAGGTTCTTGCGATACTGTGACTTCTGTGTTTATGGGTTCTGGAGTCTAACTATTTGCGTTCAGCATGCTTGAAACGCTTCATGTAATACTGGTTGTACACGCTATATATCGGTACCTGATTTTGAACTTTGCCAATCCATTCGCATCGGTAATAGAGATCTGGTCAGTCGAGTTGGATTTTATTGCAGTTCGCCTATTGATGTGGCTTTTTATGCAGGAGCGCTGTTGTGAGTGGACTTCATCTAGCCCCTCTGTACTGTAAATGGAAGATATGCGATAGGCTACTATACCAGCGGACGGTAAGTTCGGCTTACTTTGGCTCATTGATGATCATCATTTACAGACCGCGATAGATCTCATCGTATACATGTTCTACGCTGCACGAGGTTACAGGCGTAAGCATTCCGCTTGCCAGAGAAACTGATTTGTCAACAGTCAGACATAAAAAGGATTGGTGGACACCTACCGTTGTGGTGAGTAAAAGCCTCGTGTACCAAGAGATAAATTTTCATGCCCTGTCCCCTTCCCAGTGTATCCTGAAAGCCACTCAAGTCGATATGTGCTCCGGGCAGCATCACTCAATTGTGAACGTTTGAACTATCGAGATGATCATCTAAGGGCTTAGTATCAGTGGGAACTACCGTTGCCCCTTCATGATTACACTAACGCTGATTTGTATTCCTATCTAACTGTGACTATTAATGCGTACGTGACATCTACTTCCTATCTGTTGACACGGTCTCATTCAGCATTACAGGACTCGGCTACGCTCGTATATAGCTATTGCTGAAGATAAGCAAGTGATGTTAATGAATTCCTATTACTCGCTCGACCCGCGATCGATTAACTGTTTGCTAGGCCTTAGCCATCTCTGACTTTTCGTGTGCGGTCGCTATTGATGTTACCTGTGCTGCGACGTTGTCATACTACTTGCACACCAGTTGGTCAGGCATCAAGAGGTGGGAACGTCGTGGTCGAGTCTCCGTTCATTGTCTCATTCATCTTTATTTCTTGATACGAAGCACAGATACCCTTATGAACGGGCTAATCATATATGCCATTAACAGCGGTGCACTGACGAGGTACGCTCATTCGGTGTTCAACAGCCCTGTGTGGCCAACATCATTGTTATACGTTGCCCTTGGTATTCTATCCCGCCTTCCTGACGCTTCTCTATTCATTAGATGGTCCCGAAACCTAAGAACCTCATATATTTCGCCATCTTCGGTAACTGTAAGGTTCGCTATTAGCGGTCGACATCCCACTACTAATGCTCCGGCTTTCGACTCGCTCTTATCAACGCAAGTCCGACTGGTCTATCTTCATTGTCATTGTAGGGCTCCTAACAGATCGGATTCGGATGCATCTGCTCGGATTGTCGTCGTTGAGGGCGCGGATTGAGGATTGTCGAGGACACAATCCGTCATCCGCATCCGAGAGGCCATCCGGTCAATCCGATCTGCTAGGAGCCCTAATCCTCAATACGTCAACTGAACTGGACCCTTTCAGACTGAACACGCGAAGATCCCATGTACAAGCAACGTTACCAATTACGGTTGACCTTTCGAATCATAGTCTCGAATTGGCTCTTCCACCCGTCAAAAAACGATCAACGTTACACGCTGCTCCGGCGAAAGAGTGCACTGACAGGGACTACAGCTTCTGCACATCCTGTGGAGACTAATGCGATGAACTTTGACAAAGTTAGCATTGCAGATCTTTGAGCGAAGCCAGGAATTGGAACTTTGCTAGTCGCCTCTAAGGGTCCTTGTTCCGACGCAGTCAGATGTGCATCGTGGACAGACTGGGCAGGATATGGTGTGTTCATCCCTGATTATAATGGGTTTTCTCCGGAAGCTGACTCACCACTGGGTCCATTTCATTGGCAGGAATTGGTGGAAATGAAGGCTGACCCGTAGTTGAGGAGGGTAGATTACCAACACCTGCAGTGATGTACTCGAAAGAGCATGTATAATACTGTGTAACATCGTCAATACACGTAGAATAAAAGCAAAACCGTTTAAATTGCTAGTATATCAAGCCTGCCAGTGTCATCGAAGCGGTGTCGTCACTGTGACGTACATTTCGTCACCATCAAGTGACCATGGCCAAATTTATTCAGCGATCTTCCGCATTCTCTTCGATTCAGTGCGCTGCTACCAGGCTCCTTAGTCACGACGATCATCCCGTTCGGGGCTCTGGCAGGGATGTATAGGAGTGGATATAGTGTACTTGATAATGGATTAACGAGGTTCTCGGGGGNGGGGGGGTGTGTTTGTCTGCGTTTCTTCAAACTGATTCTGAGCTTTTCAGGTATATAAAGGTATATAATATCAAGCCCAGTGCCGGGGAGGTAACTTACGCAGAGTCTGTCGTTTTCACCCACTCGTCTATAAAGATTTGCAGCTAGAGTATGTCCAATACCCTCACCAAATTAACATGCTCACATTGCCCTGCAGAAGTCAGTATCAGAAGGGACTGGCTACGGATACGTTCAGGGATGCACAATGCTCAGTGAGTATGGGCCGACACAGGTATCGATCCTGTTTGCATGTCGCTACGGAGGAAAACAGTGGTAGTGAGTCGTCTACAGGCATCTCCTGTTTTTCCAAGGTTAATACTCGGATTTTTTGCAAGAATTGTAGCTCACGTTCTAGTTCATGTACCACGGATTAGGTAAACAGGGCCTACGGTATTCCAATTGCCTTCAGCTTGATACTTCGTATCATGACAGTATTTCTTCCCAAACTCAAGCGTCCCTAGGGCTCGTTACCGTACCCGTACATTGCCATCTATACGGGGTCGTATATACGGTTACGGACCCGTACCGTAGCCCGGTGGAGGGAAGGAAGGTACGGTACGGTTTACGGGTCAGTCGTAAACCGTACAGACCGTACCGTCAGACGGGTTTACGGCCGTAATACGGTCTGGGTGGGCGTTCGATGCGGCAATGGCTTCCAAATTGGGAAAAATGCCGTCGCACGACTTCTTTAGCACTACTTTGGTTCGTTGTCGAAACCTGGTTACTGCTTTCTTCAACGCCATCGGTAGCGGTCAAGAGAAGTCAAGCTCACCTTCTTGGGTCTTCATTGAACTTAGATTGGGCTGACGGCAATTTTGAGCAATGGAGGAATGAATTATTGGAGTGATGAAGGTGAGCCGCTGCTTTTTTCACGTATGTACCCATACTAATAGCCCTCAGTAGTCTTTAATGACAGCCATGGTCAGCAGGGTGCTCTCCAGACGCAGTTAAACCGTGTCCTATTGTTCAAAGTCAAAATAAAATTCANCGTATCATGACAGTATTTCTTCCCAAACTCAAGCGTCCCTAGGGCTCGTTACCGTACCCGTACATTGCCGTCTATACGGGGTCGTATATACGGTTACGGACCCGTACCGTAGCCCGGTGGAGGGAAGGAAGGTACGGTACGGTTTACGGGTCAGTCGTAAACCGTACAGACCGTACCGTCAGACGGGTTTACGGCCGTAATACGGTCTGGGTGGGCGTTCGATGCGGCAATGGCTTCCAAATTGGGAAAAATGCCGTCGCACGACTTCTTTAGCACTACTTTGGTTCGTTGTCGAAACCTGGTTACTGCTTTCTTCAACGCCATCGGTAGCGGTCAAGAGAAGTCAAGCTCACCTTCTTGGGTCTTCATTGAACTTAGATTGGGCTGACGGCAATTTTGAGCAATGGAGGAATGAATTATTGGAGTGATGAAGGTGAGCCGCTGCTTTTTTCACGTATGTACCCATACTAATAGCCCTCAGTAGTCTTTAATGACAGCCATGGTCAGCAGGGTGCTCTCCAGATGCAGTTAAACCGTGTCCTATTGTTCAAAGTCAAAATAAAATTCATTTCCTTGGCGATATTCGATGACTGACCCTCTAGAGGCTCACAAACACTCGATGCAGACTCGGCAGAGCTGCGTATGGCTATAATTGGTCAAATTTCCCATCAACCTTGAGGCTTCTTAGGATAACACCGTATATACGGTTGACGGTACGGTTACGACCCCGTACCCGTACCGTAGAGGAGGTCAAGATGGGCTTATACGGTACGGTTACGGGCTTGCCCGTACACCTTACGACCCGTAACTTTTACGACCGTACCCGTATACGGGTACGGTAACGAGCCCTAAGCGTCCCAAAGCCCAAGCTGGCAGCCCCCGTCTTTTAGGCTACGAGCGAGCAAGAATTTACGGCCCGTATGACGAAGAGGTATAGTTGTCCACTACCTAGGCCGTCGTACTCCCTTCGTCGCCCGCACAACGAGGTGATCCGCGGAAACAACCGCGACTAGAAGGACATCTTGTAGCATCATATTCTTCGATACTTGCCCATGTAGGAAATGCGACTCGGTTAGTCGGCAGTCTACGGTCACGCGAGAACCCAACGGTTTGAAAGGAATCATCAATGGTGCGCACTGATGATCTATATACATCTACCTCCATTCTCAGTTCGTACCCAATGATCACTTCACAGGCGGGAGCTCACTGACGCCGAAAGGAAGGCTTATCACGATAGGGCTGCCATATACTTAATGAATAAGCCTTCGAAACTCTATCCCGACAATCCTCAGGTAGTCAGCCACTCCGATGACTTGAGTTGGACTAATGCTATCGACTTTTGGGAAACTCATTCAGTGGTATTATGCCTTTCACGTTGCTCGTGTTGTTACTCGTGTCAACGTTCCTTTCATTCAACCGTTTTCACCTTTAAGCGTTCGGAGTGTGGATTATATCGGATCTCTCGCCTACTAGGGTTGGTCAATTGACGCCGACAGCGACACTTACCGACCTGGGACGCAACTATCGGTTTTGGTGGAAATGGTACCTTCTCGGGGAGTGATACGCGTGGTTTCCAATACATTCAAGATGGACCTTATGCCGATTTCATCTTTAATATTGGTTCGATACACCCAGCCTTTGATGCCGATGAAGATGTGAAACATTGTCTGGCGAGAGTGTGGAACGATCGCACCACTGTCACCGATGCTAATGGGAGATTGGCTCCCAGCGATGTGGGTAGACAATGTGTGAGTACGGCGACGATACATGCAAGTGAAGAAACATCTGACTTAGCACCAATTTAACAAAGAAGTCCGGAATGGCATCATTAACCAGACCGACTATTATGCATTTGAGATCCTTTTGGAAGATGATCTCCGCGGTTGGAGTGTGTCTCTAGTGTGCCCCACTTGCCATACATACCGTGTATGATATTTTCTGGGCCACTTCGCTATCAACGAGGGGCATGGGCAGTACAGCTGGCCTGAACGACCCTATCTTTTGGCTCGTACAGGCTAACACTGATAGATTGAGTGGACCAAGGTATTAGTGGCTTGTTATAGACAGATTCAATTCGTACTGATCCTTTCGGCCTTTAGTGGCAGGCAGCGAATGCTTACGATGGATTCAGTGGCTATGATCAAAGCATTCCGGCTACCATGGATGACAAGATGCCTGCCAAGAATCCTCCTGACCATGGACCGGTTGTCAGAGATTCTATGGAATACGTATTCCACATATATCACTATCTTTCAACTATATCCTTCAATATATTCTTGTGATTAGCATGTTGGACATTTTGGGTACTCTTCGATATGTATGTATATGCGGTCAAGACTCGAAATTGCTGTTGTTCATCACCGGGTAGTACCGGATTTATGTGCAACGAAACGTTGGATGACTTTTGAGGGTTAAAAGTCCATGCCCAATGGCATATTTCTCGAATTCCTTGCTTCGCAGCATCAACCAGAGTCGTGCCCCAATTTTTTTCTGGTTAGTTTCGATGGACCTTTTTTTAAACATCGGGACTTTTGACATTCGCACCCAGTCGTTAGTGTGGTACAGTCCAGAAAGACATCCGTACCCTTTTCTCACAGTAACATGCACCTCTCCAACCATACGTTGAATCAAAGCCTATCAGGACTCTAAAATTTTTTGGTTGAATTCGGTGTCACGAGTTCGCATCTCGCATTCGTCCCGCACGTTCCTTAGGTTCTTCCTAATCCGGTGCGAAATGAAACTAGAACGGCCTAAGATGGTCTCCGGAGTGAAACGTTTATAGCCGGGTCAGGATTTCAAGGCATTTTTGGCGACCTGATACGTATGGAACACCAGTTTTCAAAAAGAAGTTTCAAAAAGAAGTTTCAACGAATCTAAGATGGCATCCCAAACGCGGTTGCAGTTCCTCAGCATAATAGGCTGACTGCGACATTATCATGACCGGGTGGTATTGTAGCCTGGATGAACTCATGGACAGTTAAAGCGTGTTCTCTTGAGGGTTGGTTCTCGCCCCAAGGCTGCAGGGTAAAATCTAAAAACTTAATTTGTGACTTTGAAAAGCGGTGCCTTATCTCTGGAGTCTTCAAATTCAGTTCTTCACAATTGAGATAAGGGTTGTCCATCTCGCTGTCAAGCTGTCCCCGCATAGAAAGTTGATGAAAGGTTTTGAATTGGTCTTCGTCACCGTGTGGAACCTCCAGCAAGTCTTGCAACAAGTTCAATTACGTGCCATGAAACGATCATCGCCAACGCACTCTGTGCAAGTTCGACATGGAGCGAGCATTGCACGATCTTTGTGCTCCTTTAGCCAGTGGTTTCCCCATGGCTCCGCGACCATTCTATTACATGTTTCCTGTCTTGTCATGACTCATGCGCCTTGCATGTTGATGGAAACGCGGAAGCGGAACAGGTTGCACGGTACTGTAGAGAAAGTCTATGAACATCTTCTGAAAAGCTGTTTGAACATGAGTAATACCAGAGTACAATGGTATCCATTGGGCTGAAGGATTCCTTTGAAGTTCATTGTCCGCAGAAGGATGAAGGACAAAGTACAAAGAGTAGATTAAAGGCTCAAGCGATAACATGTGAGCTGTGGGCGCGTATCATGGTACACGCCCCACGTGGCGGCGGCAAGAAATTTTCGCTCCAGGCTACTTGATTCTTGACCTCCATTTCCTCCTTCTCCTCCGATTTTTCCTCCCCAAGGTCTTTCTAGCTCTCAATGTGCGTCATTGAATCATGTTGACCGTTATTTTCTCTCGATTTTTCTACTTGGTTGGCCGTAAATCTGACCATTTTTCCATGTTTAGATGGATCTTCAGACCCTCACGAACCTTTTCTCAACGACATTCAACCCTGATCCAAATATTCGTAAAGCCGCAGAGCTTCAGATTCGCAAGGTTCGCGCTCAAAATACACGCGCTCGGTTCAACATGGCTCATCGATTTCATCCTTTTCACTGGTCTTTGATAGGTCGGGAATGAGGAAGGCATGATTGCTGCACTCCTCCGAATCATTGCCGCCGATTCAATCGATCTGTACGTGTTATACGCGTTTTGGATCCACACTTTCCATAAACTTACCTTCGGGCACAGTGCCACTCGTCAAGCTTGTTCGGTTTGGGTCAAAAATCGCGTCTCATCCCACTACTCTCTCGAAACTCCTACAGGTCGTGCGGATCGATCACCCATTCCTCAATCAGACAAAAATGCCGTCAGGTCGAGTATTCTGCAGCTCATTGCTGCCTCGCCGTCGCGCAGTATCAGTTTACAGCTCGCCAGCGCTCTCAAAAACATCATATCTCACGATTTTCCAGAGAGGTGGCCGGGGCTTTTGGAGGATGTCAAGAGACTACTGGGAAGCTCAGAGATAAGAGAAGTTCATGCTGGATGTGTGGCAGCACTTGAGACGGTCAAGGCTTTTAGGTGTGACTCAGTCCCGGCTGAACATGTTCATTGTTTTTGATCTGTCTTATCGCGTAGGTTCCGCCAAAAGAGCGATTACATGACCCGGATCGTCACAGAACTCTTCCCCATCCTTGTCAACATTGCCACGCAAATGCTCCAGACACCGCCCAATCAGTCGCAAGAGATTCCGACGATGTTGCACCTTATCCTGAAGACCTACAAAACGAGCATTGTCATCAACCTTAGTGCTCACCAACAGAGTGCTGAGAGCTTGGTACCTTGGGGACAGCTATTTTTCGCAGTCATCAACCTTAGTCTTCCAAAGGAGGCTGTTCCTGAAGATGAGGATGATCGCGAACGTTGTGAATGGTGGAAAGCAAAGAAATGGGCGTTCGCTACTCTGGGTCGTCTGTTCCATCGGTTCGTGCTGAAAGATTGGCTACGGCGGAGTAAACCTCTGATCCTTTACCGTCAGGTTCGGTAACCCGTCCCAGCTTCCTAGCCCGATGCAGAAGGAATACGGTCCTTTCGCGGAGCATTTTGTGACCATGTTCGCACCAGAGATTCTCAGCACATACCTTAAACAGGTGGACCTATATGTCTCAGGTCAAGCATGGCTTTCAAAGAAGTGCCAGTACCACATCTTCTCGTATTTCACTGAATGGCAAGTCTATAGCGTGCTCTGATGTGCTGGTGTACTATGCTCATATACCAATCACAGCGTGAAGCCTAAATCTACTTGGAGCCTTCTCAAACCCCATTTCGAAACCCTCGTTTCCTCGTTCGCCTTCCCGCACCTTTGCTTCACTCCTTCCAAGCAAACGTTGTGGCAGAGCGATCCCGTCGACTACGTTCGCATTTCAGTCGGTCAGCCATATTTTCCGGACTTCTCATACAGCCATCATTGACATCCCGCTTTTACAGATGAATACGAAAGCTACGCTACTCCCGTTTCGGCTGCGACCAGTTTCCTTTTCGCATTGGCCGGAAACCGGACAAAGACCGCCTTTATGCCTATTCTCGGCTTCATCAATACGGTTCTCAGATCCAATTCTCCGGCTCCCCAGCGCTTCGGTGCACTCAATATGACCGCTGCATTGGGACCTTGGATCATGAAGCATCCTGACGTCAAAAACAACATGGAGCAGTTCCTCCTTCAATTTGTCACACCCGAGTTCACCAGCAATGAACCATATATGAGGGCTATCGTACGTCTATCTACATCACTTTCATTGCCTTCGACGAGATGAATTAATGTGACCAGGCTTGTGAGGTTCTCGGCACTGTAGTCAAATCCGGGATGACATGGACGAATGAGGAAGTATGTGCCAACTCTATTCCTTCTATATTTGCTATCACCTTCTCGCGCTCGTTATTGGATACTGACGTTGATGGTTTGACGTCTTAGAATCTCAACAAGAACTTCAGAGCTGCTGCCGCTGCCCTTGACGACCCGGAACTCCCTGTCAGAGTGCAAGCCATTCTCGCTTTGACTGAATTGATTGTTGCTAATGAATCCGGTAAGATTTGACATTTCATTAGGCATTGCTACTTCTTCGCTGACGGCAGCTTGTCATGATCGCAGTGAAAGCACAAGTCGCCCCTCAAGTCGGGAAGGTCGTTCAAGGTTGGTGGCGGCGTTATGCAGTGGTGTTGGTGGCGGCGTGTACAGTACTGATTCAGGATTTTCTCCTGCCAGATCTCCTCAAGCTGTCCGATGAAACCGACCTCGACATTCTGAATCACAGCATGGAAGTCATGGTGGATCAATTCCAGGCGGAATTGCTGCCAGTTGCTGCACAGTTGACACAAAGCTTGGTATGTGCCCCTATCAGCTCAGGGCGTTACATCCCGAACTGAATTGACAAACCATTTCCTCGGTAGTGCGATTCTTACCTCCGACTTGCAAAGGAGAGCCTCGCCCAGGAAGAGGCGGAGGCGGGCTCGGGTGATATCGAGTCTATCATGATGGACGGTGACGATGACAAGACTTATGCTGCCATGGGTGTTGCCAAGACCATTTGGACGGTGAGTAAAATCAACGCCGTCGTTCCTTGCGCGAGTGCTTCGACTAACAAAGTGTCGTCATAGATTGTGTCAACCGTTGAGAATGCCCCAGAGATCCTGATGCAAATTCAGGAGATTATCATTCCTATTGTTGTCTTCACTTTGGAGTCCAAGCTACTCGGTGGGTCGCGTTCTCCGAATGGTATACCAACGTTATCTAACTCTCGAGGCTCGCTCCCTCGCTTTTACAAGATCTCTTCGACAACATGTATGATCTCATTGACAGTCTTACATTCAAGCTGCGCGCTATTTCGCCCAATATGTGGCCTGTCTTTGAGATCACGTACCGTTTGTTCAAGTCGGACGCGGTTGACTTTTTGGAAGGTCGGCAGAACCATAACACCTGCTTGTGCCAGTGATTAACTCAATGTCCCTACCAGAGATGCTCGCCCCTCTTGACAACTTCGTTTCCTATGGTCATGATGTAATCAAGACCCGCCCTGACTACAAGCAGATGCTTGTCGATATCTACACGACGTCTTTGACAAACAAGCAGCTGGGTGAAAACGATGGTGTGAATGGATGCAAGTTGGCCGAATCAGTTTTACTCAACCTCCGAGGCCATGTTGATGATGTAAGAAATTTGTTGCCTCCAGCATGGTGCCGCGCTTATGTTGCTTTTCACATATTCAAGTCCTTGTCAACCTTCATTATTACTGCTCTCGACTTTATCAATGTCGCGGAGACTGCAGCTCTCAAGCTGGCGTTGCTCAATGTTCTGGTCAACGCCGTCCTTTACAATCCTTCGGCGACGCTGCACATCATGGAAAGCTCCAAGCCAGGGTCAGCTAGAGTCTTCTTTGATAAGTGGTTTGCTGCGATCAACAAGAATGATACCCTACTTCCCCGAGTTCATGACAAGAAGCTGAGCATTCTCGCTCTTTCAAGTTTACTTGAGCTCGATCCCGCCGCTATTCCGGAGCAACTGAGAGAAGGCTGGCCCGGCATCGTGGGTGGGATACTCAAACTATTCAAGGATCTACCCAAAGCCGTTGCAGGCAAGTCTTCTAATTTTTCCGGGAGGCGTGTGTTTCACCGAAGTTAATCTTTCCCATTCCAGAACGGAAAGCTCTCGAAGAGTCTTTGCAAGAAGATTCTGATGACGATGATCTCGAAGAAGAGAAGCTTCTCAACCTTCACGGAGATGATGGTAAGACACACTTGTCAAGGTTATCTATACCTCGTGCTGATGTTTTCCCAGAGGATGTCTGGGACGAGGACTCGGCTTACTTGGAGATGCTTGCGAAGGAGGTTGGTCAATTATGATTGTCGACGCCACATCTCTTTCTGACTGTCTTTTCTCAGGGTGCCCGTCTTCGTGAACGATCAGAAAGACTGGAAGAAGGAGAAGATGTAGAGAGTGACGACGAAGATGAGCTCGTTGCAGAAGAACTCGGATACATCAGCCCCCTAGAAAACGTCAACTTACATAGCTCGTTCAAACAAGCCCTTACTGGTAAGTTGAAATTTCCTGAACATTATCAAAGACTCTACTGACCCTTCGTTTCTAGCCTTCCAAATGCGCAATGCTCCAGGCTATCAGGCTGCTACAACCTCGTTGGATATCGAGCAGCAGACCCTACTTATGGAAGTTATGCGATTAGCTGATGCGCCTGCCGATACCCCTGCCTCTTAGTTGCTTATGTTCATGTCCGAGGCTGAAGCTCCAATATCCCGTTACGATATAAACGAACTGTTTTGTTTACTTCTGCTGTAATGATCCTCATGTCATGTCTTTCCCGTCAAGGCGGCGGGGCGCATACACTGTACAACCCTGAAGATGAGAATGAATTGTCCGCTGTGCATTCCGCAGTCTGTTGACTCGCACAATTAAGGGTTGACTGCGCAGACTTGCAGGTATTCGATCGGCAATGCTACTGTAGGATTCCGGACGCAGTAGCACATCAAGAGTGAGTATTGTCTTCCATAGGATTCAGGGGAACTTGTATGACATTCTAATAAGTAATCATTTAGTCTGAGTGACTCTACGTTCTAGTGTGAACCGAAATGTACGTTCGGAAGGACTATCTACATCCATTTTCGTCACTTTCCCATCGACAAGCTTCCATATATCTCGCTCGATAAATGTCGCCTGACCATCCCTCCGAATTAGCAGGACTGTCGACAATCGCGTGCCATAATGGGATGGCTTCTCCCCCCAGTTCGCTGGGATGGGACAAACCTGCACCGTCTTTCTCAGGTCTCCCCTTTCTGTAACTGGTTCGGGCGATCTCCAACTGTTGCAAGTGTAAAGGGAAATCACGACGTGAAAGCCATGTAGAATGGAACTGAAACTCACGAAAGCAGTTTAAATAAATGTTGCACTAATGTGAACTCGTCGGATGGCTTGTTTTCATCACCGTTTGAAGGTAAACTCTGCGAAATGAGGGCACCAAAGTCTTGCAAGCCATGCTGGACTTTGGGCCACTCATTTCCTCTTTTGCCATCAATTCCATTTGAGAAACCACCACATGCTCGTTCTTGGCTTGTCAAGTAGCGGTTGGTGATGGGTCCGCCAGCACCACTATTTGTAACAAAGCATGCCTCAAATTTCAGCTCCGAGAGGCCACTGGTATCAACATCACGATCGTCAGCCAGTGGCTGACCTTGAGGAGCGAAAAGAAGTAGATTAAAACCCGCGAACTCGGCGTCCCGCGGAAATATATTCTTAACCTGCTTATCCAGTGGATCTTCCGAGTCGAATTGCAGAAAGGATAAGACAAGTGAGCCTCTCGTCGAACCAAAGGCACTCGGGGGTTCGGTGATATTGGTCCTGAATCGTAAGGTGAGAAACTAGATTGTGATACAATGATCGCTATTGACACTCACAATAGAGCTATCTTTCCGGCCCGAGTAAGCCCAAGCCAGGTGCCACCACCCATCTCGTCGATCCCCGATAGGATGGTTCCTTCAGAGTCCTCATGGCCGAACGAATGAAAACGTGCATCCCGAGTCGGCCTATCGAGGAACTCATCACGATTACTACAAAGAATGCTAAAATCAAAACGATTAAGTCAATCGTGAGCCACCTTGCCACAATGAAGGATCATGAGGTCGCAGTGCCTCGTGCCAGAATCATAGCTAGGAACTCCACTCACAGCGAATAATCAGGGTGGTCAAGAGTCCAGAACGCGATGCACATTTTGAGGGGCAGTCTAACAAAGACTCGCCAGTCAGGAGTATGCAATATACGTTAGGAGGATGACAGAGATGGCGCAAAGATCTAGGTGATAAAGTTTGAGCCAAAGTGTGGGTATGTGCCAAGTGTAGTGGCTCAGCGAATGATACACCACCGGACAAACCGGGAGTTTATAATATGAAACTGCCGCCGCGTTCAGCAGGAGGGAGACAATATTGTCCTGGGTGAGTCGCAACTACGGATAATGAGTGGATCGTGGTGGTTACTGAAGAACCCGAGAAGCGGATCAGCATAGACTCGAAATGGCTCATGCTTTCTCACGCTAACTCAGGTGTCTACTTCCACTTCGACGCGCCTCAGTCTGGGTCACCGCAGCCGGATGAAGAATAGCATCGTGGTGCTCGATAATGGGGGCCACACGATCAAAACAGGGGCTTTCAAAAGCCAAGAAAAACTTGCAACTCCTCGGTCAGTTCGCGTCCTTTCATACTTCCAAGTTCTCTTCATCTCGCTCTCAGACTAGTCCCGAATGCGATCATTCGTTCCAAAGGGGACAAGGCAACGTATTTCGGCCACGAGATAGAGAAGTGTAGAGATTATTCTTCATTGCATTATCGCTTGCCTTTGGAAAAGGTTAGTCTGAAGCTCACACTTGCAGTAAACTCTTGTAAAGAGAAAAAAAAAGTCAAGCCTCTTTCCGATTAGGGATACGTTGTTGACTGGGATGCCCAAAAAGCCATTTGGGATGGCATTTTCTCAGATCAAGTTTTGGGCGTGAGTATCGCTGACAGGTATACCTCAAGGAATCCTTCTGAATGATATACAGATCAATACCACCGAGTCGTCTCTTGTGCTAACGGAGCCTTACTTTAATTTTCCCAAAATTCAGAAAGTTTACGATCAATTCGTCTTCGAAGAATATGAATTCGCCTCGTACTATCGCTGTACTCGTAAGTATGATGCATTGCGTATCATGACCTGATCTCTCATTGCGGTTTGCCCTTCGATCTAGCGGCATCATTGATACCTCACGGGAAGCTCTTCTCTGTCACAGGGCTGAGGCCTCCGGAATGCATGCTTATTGTCGACTCCGGCTTCAGTTTTACTCATGTCGTGCCTATTCTAAGTGGTAACGTCGTTTGGGATGCCGTGAAAAGGTTCTGTTTTATTACTGTGAGAAGAAAATGCTGAAAAATTTCTTATGGCGCGAATAGGCTTGATGTCGGCGGAAAGCTGTTGACGAATCATTTGAAAGAGTTGATATCCTTTCGGCAGTGGAATATGATGGAGGAGACGTACATTATGAATGATGTCAAGGAGCGTTGCTGTTACGTCTCTCAAGACTTTAGACAAGACCTTGAAGTAACGAGGTAAGAACTCAATGAAGACTCCCGCCCGACCTTGCTGATGGTAGCATATGCAGACGGGATCCCAAGAACACGATAGTTCAACAATATGTTCTTCCTGACTTAACCATCAACAAGCACGGGCATATTCGGCAACCAGACGACATCCCAGTCGATTCTGATCAAGTTCTTCTCATGAATAACGAACGCTTTTCTGTTCCTGAGCTGATTTTCCGCCCAGACGATATTGGTTTGTATTTTTGGCTTTTCCTCATGTTATGGCCTTTGTCTTCTGACTATCCTCTTTCAGGCTTGGAGCAATGTGGTCTACCGGGTACAATAGCTGCTTCGATATCGCACTTACCAGTCGACTTGCAAGGTATGTTCTGGGCCAATATCGGTTTGATCGGTGGAAACACAAAGTTCCCTGGGTTCCGTCAAAGACTGTAAGCCTCATTAATGATGGGTCGCCGAGCTTGAAAAGCTCATCACATCTTGCGTTAAGTCTGGCAGAAGTTCAATCATATGTTCCGAGTGGCTTTGAAGTTTTCATATACGAATGCGATGAGTAAGTTCTCTCTCATACTTACTGTCATCGGAATACAGTATTGATTTCCGTTAGTCCTATCACTGAAGCGTACAAATCAGCGCTTGGCCTTGCCGCATCCCCTACACTACTGAGCCGAATGGCCGTTTCACGTTCGGAATATCAGGAAAGCGGTAGCAATGCTTCTTGGAGAAAGTTCAGGGATTGGAGAACTAGCGGTACAGCAGGAAGTTCTGATGGTGAATTAGGCGCTAGTGCTGTTGAAAGTGCCAAGGCGACCAAGGACGACCACAGACCAGCTATCCATGAACGCACCAGTGCTTCCGCAAACAGATTATCGAAAACCAGAAGTAGCGGGAGGATTGGTGGTGGATCCGGGAATGTAGGCTCTTCATCTGTATCTTCTTCTATGCGACGGAGATGAATCGTAAAGTTTCTTCCGTCTCCGGGTCTGGAGCCATGTACGAGAAGCCACTTCTTCAGTCATCAGGAACCCCGAAGTGATCCACTTCGAGGGTGATTCGTTTGTACGTTTTTCATGTCGGTTCTGCATAAGGAATAATGGAAAAGAAGTCTGTTTGTTTGGCAGGGACAGGATTCCTGAATATGAAATTAGACATTTTTGAAAAGTTAGGTCTTCACTTGGTAACCAAATACCAAAAATCGTAACTAAGATCGCTGTGCGCACTCCTAAGGCATGCCAGCCGATATCTAAGATACATCGCACGTTCTCTGCTTGCCTGGCGCGCAGCAAAGTCTATCACCCGTCAACGGTATGAATTAGGCATCTGAGAACATACGTTGATACAGGAGCCTAGGCACGGTAAGATGTACATGACAGAATGTAGGCAAACATTGACAAAAAGATGGTAGCTACATAATATAAACAACAATCGGCGGTCCATTGTAGTCCATAGCAGATAAGTAGCAGTAACACAAGAAAGGCAAAGCAACACGAGAACATGAGACGAGTAAAATTAAGACATAACATGGGTATAGATACTATGCGAGTCACCTGGACCTGATGGTATCGGGAAGTAAGGATTATACGAAGTCGGTGACATTGTTGAGGTCCACTCATGAGGCGAGACACCGCCAGGAGAAGAACCGGGGTGGAATGATGTAGGTCCGCTAGATGACGATGCCGGTGTCAAGATCTCGCTGTCAGTCGGTGTATTACTATCGTATGCTGGCCCTGAGTGACAGTCGTCCAAGTCATTCATTCGAGACCTAAGAAAGTATCATATGTAAATTATTCGAGATGAAGGCAGTCGGCAGGAAGAGACTTACTGCAGAAGGCTACTTAGATCTAAGATTTGACGATAGAGAGCACAACGACTGTTGGCAGGGTGGGTGTTATACTGCCGAACGGTATGCAGCGTGTTTTGCACATGGTGAGAGAGTGTCAAGTAGGCATTATTGACTGTTGGCGACGAACGACAAGGACAGTAGGCATGTGTATCTGGTGGACTCCCTCGCGAGGAAAAGTGGTCTGAATATGGTCTCCCATCGTCACTTCCCGAAAGAGGATAGGTGGCACCGTTACTTCCGCTATCAGAATAGGATGAGGCTGGGGCGGTGCCACCAGAAGAGTTATTATTGTAGGAGCTAGAAGTGGGGTGTGCGGGAGAGTGATATGATCCGGCAGACGTTGGTGAACGATAGGGGGAGCGTTGACCGCTTCCCTCATAAGGCGAGTTGGTAGGCGAACTGCGGACGTCGGCCTGGAAAGTATGATAACGCATGGAAGGTGCTGGGGAAGGAGAGAATCGATAGAGCTGAGACGAGGGATCAGTCGCCGTTTCCGTTTTGATGGGTGAGAGAAGTGTGGCCATCACCCCAGAACGCCCATTGGTAGGATGAGTGGGAGTCTGGTCTTGCACCAGCTCTGGGGAGGTAGCCCGTCGTTTTGCCGAAGGCAAACATTTTGCTGCTCTAGAGTGCCACTTTTCGTTTGGATCGCCGTCACGAAAATTATTCTCTGCCCAGCGTGGGTGTGGCTTCCCTGTTTCATAACGAAGAAGGATGGTTTCATGAGGCTATTCCGCACCGCACGGGAGAATATTAAGCGTACCTCGTAATTCTCGCACAAGACTTTCCAACTCTGCAATACGATTCCTCAGCCTCGTCGTTTCATCCAGAGTAGGGTCGTCTCTGAGGAAGTCCGATTAACTCGTAAGCTTATTCGCGGAGAAGCCGGCTCGCACCTTAACGCAGGATCGTCAATTTCGTAAACGCAGAGACCAGTCTGAATGTATTATTAGAAAGATTGATGACGCTCCAAGGTTCGTTCTCCGCACCAGGCCCAGTTGAATACATCTCTGGCAGGGTCGTTTTCGATCGCACTGACGAAAGGATACATCAACGAATGCTCGCACGGGCCGGTGAGGTGCATACCTTTCGTTTCGAGGTGTGGCAATTCAGGCAGCTCTGAGTGGTCCTATTCCTCCTTCGCTTGCTGCCCACGACGCGTCAAGATCCACGAGAACCGGGAGATTCTGGGAGACGGCCACATACCGGTGGTCAGTATCCATAGTAAATTCGAGATCCATTATTTCGCCCTTGAGCTGGATAGGTTGAAAAGGGTCAGAGGGCATCATGGTAATGGGCGAAAAGGAACAGACTGAGGGAGATTTGTCGTTCACTTTATGAGGGTAGCATTAAGTAAGATCGCAAGTGATGCCGGCATTGCTTTCACTGACAGATTGGAAGCCATTTAGAAGGCACTTCCGAATGCGGTATCCAGTGCATTCGTGCGTTCCGACCGTCGAAGTCTCGAACCTGAGAGTCACGAACGGTCACAGAAAAACACGCCCTGAGGATCAAACCTTTGCTCCCTGCTCCTGTTCCCCATGTGCGACCGAACCACCGTTCGTCTGTTCCGGAGATCATCTTGAATACCTCTCTTGGCTGCCGAATCACCGAGATTTCTGAATTGCCCCCGTGTTCTGGGGATCTTGTCCATCATTCAAAAGTAATCTGTCACACCCACACCCCACGCCTTGAGGCATCGCCATTTTCCCCTGTAATCCGGTATCTTTGTATTTCGACATGTGTGCAGATCAGCCATTCCAGACTTGGATGTATCATCAATCTAGCGCGCAAGATCATTCGAATTGAAAGCCATGAAAGTACAACAGTTCTGTAATGACCCAAAACGTGTGCTGGCTAAAGCAGCGGCCTGCGGAATGTGGGTGAACAGTCCTGGGATGAACCATGTCCCTTTCCCATGCAGCCAAATCAACGTTCATTTTGGTGACAAAGGCAAATGGAATCAATAACATAGACGTACATTCAATATCATATGGCGTACGCATACATCCGACTGCTTCCTTCTTCGGAATAGTAACTGATTTGATGATCTTGTCAACGCAAGGGGTCAAAGCACAATAATATGAGTAACGCCTGCAAGGATGCGGGTCCAGTCTCATAACCGACCTTATCAGAACGGGAGTTTTTACATTTGTACCAAATGCGTTGGTGGCGCGAAGGTGTTCTCGAGCAAATCCTAATGATATTCGTGAGGGTTGCAACTGGCGTAAAAGGCTAGGGGACCATTCGCGCTGACAGAGAAGTTCAGACGTGCTTGCTCGCCATCGGGACCTCGATGAAAGCGTCCCGCAGGTGAAAATTTCCGTAGAAGACGGGTCATGAGGAGCATGGGAAAGCGTCCCGAGTCACAGGTAAACTTTCCAAGACATCGGAACCATCGCTCGAGTTTATCTGTACCCCTTGTTTAGTGACCCAATTCTACAACTTCTTGGATACCAAATATAGTGCACTCACGTCATGTGCATTAAGCCAATAAGTCAGTATGGACCCGGTTTCTGACGGATTGTTACATGATGGAAAGGGGGGACTCGGTTCGAGTACTTCGAGTAACTCAAGGTGTCATCAAGTTCTCGAATTGATGAAATGAGCGGATTGCTTTTAGGAGCGTCGGGAAGTCCAGCCAATGATGAAAAACCGGTTCACAGGAGCTTGCTGAGGATAAGCACCGCGACCTAGAAGTGATAAAACGCCACAAAATTCGAGATGATAGCCATGGAGGGAAAATTAATCGACTCAAAAACTCGTCTTCGCGTCACTTTCACCGTCAGATGTCCATAGAGACGTTCCAATCCGAAGGTGGCAGAATTGATTGTGGCGTTCTGACCGCTTGACAACAAAACGGGATCTCTGCGGTATCATCTTCCGGGAATTAATAGTTGGAAAGTAAAAGGAGAAGTGATTATGATGGGTCGCTAGCGATTACCTCGGGAAACGTTGAAACAAAATGAAAAGAAAAAAAAAAAATCTTTTTTCAGCGCAACGGCAAGTCTCCGGAGAAATCGAAGAAAACACACAAGTATCGACTCATAATGGTGCATTTAATCGACATTATAGAGTTCACGTTGTGCCCTAAGGAGATTCAGAACATCAAGAACTCCAAAAAGCTACGATCCGATCTGCTCCAGCGCGTTGCGATGAGAAGTGAGAACCAGATTTCGAGGAACCTTACTTACCTACTAGACGCAATCATGAAGTATTTCTTTCGCGATCTTATCCCTTACCCAGCAAGGGGATCGTTTCTAGTAGAGATTCCAGAACTCTCGTCGCGTAGCCGGCTCCTTATCGTGGCCTTGAACTTTGATAAAAATTCTCGGGAACAGTTTTCAGCCGAATCCTTGTACCCATTGCACTTCTCAGTTGTGAATCGATGAGGAGTAGAAAATCCTTGCCGCCGTCGTCGCTGTAGTCGTGGTCATGGTCGTTGTCGTTGCTCCAAGGAAAGTGACATGATGCACGTGCGCGCCGTCCGCTGTGACCCACGCTTTAAGTTTTTGGGGCACAACACGACATGCTCCGCATTACTCCGTCCCACCACCACCTTGCTCGTCGTCATCTGGTTGTTCAGCAACATTTCGAAGAGTTCTATATACCATAGCGCTCAAGTCGTGGCCAGCATATTTCACTGTCGCGTAGCATAGCGCTCTCGGAATGACGTCTATTGAAGAAAATCCGGATCTCTCTCCTACATCACCTGCAGAGGACTCGGACGGTGCCCTGTCCCCCGTATTGGAGCCTGAGCCAAAGCCTGGATTGGATGGAACACCGGTGAAATGTGAGCTATCATTATACATATCAAAAGTCGTAATGATCTAAACTTTTGTTAGGGTATGATGTACGTCGCCTTTTTGAATGCTGGGAGGAGCTATCGCGACTGAAATATCACCGTCATCATAGGCCGACCGTACCGAGTCTTATACCAGAATAGTACCCTTTCAAGAGAAACACGATACCAGCGTAGAGTCTGTCACCATTTGACCCGCTCAACTCGATCATTTACGACAAGGCTCTAGGTTCTTCTATAAACCCATAACGCTATCTACCTTGGCAGTTGGCCTGGTGGTGCTGGCCTATGTTGCGACGACACAAGATGTTCTGGAAGAAGGACGTGACAAACGGGGAGTGTAAGTGTTCAATGATCTGTGTTCGGATTTCCTGTCATTAATGTTCATATTCAGGGGCGTATACGCTGCCATCGTGTCATTTTTAATGTTCTCCATGATCCAGTTCCGTGACGGCCCTTTCATTCGACCACACCCAGGTCCGTCTTCTCCCTTTCGTGAATATGAATCACGCGCGCTGATTTCGTACCGCCACTTTCAACTCTTTACCCTAATCCATGCTTCAATATAGCATTTTGGAGAATGGTCTTGGGCATCAACCTGCTGTACGAATTGGCACTTGTATTTCTTTTGTTCCAAGATCTAGGCTCCGCACGCAAAATGATGACCTATCTCGATCCCAGTTTGGGCAAGCCGTTGCCAGAGAGGAACTACGCAGATGACTGTACATTCAACTTTAAGACTATTTGGGTACGTTTTAGTACGAGATTGGGCTGCCAATTGTTGATATCCTATTGTTCTAGAATGCGATTGACGTTTTCTGTCTGGCGCATACGCTCGGGTGGTTCGGGAAGGCGATGATTCTTAGAGACTACTGGTTCTGCTGGGTGGGCTTTAGTTTCATCTCTATATTTATTACGAGCGCTGACGACGTTGTAGATTCTCAGCATCGCCTTTGAGCTCGCAGAGTATAGCTTACAGCATCAACTTGCCAATTTTGCCGAGGTACGTTTGAATAGCTCAGCCACGATCTTCATGGGGCTCACTTCCCAGCTTCTAGTGTTGGTGGGATCACGTATGCTATTCTTTCTTTCGAATGATCGTCTACTCAGTGGCGTTGTACTTTTGACAGTGGATCCTGGACGTACTTCTCTGTAACTGGATTGGAACTTATCTAGGTAAATGGTGTTCGTCCCGTTTGATCCAAGGTACTGATGTTTCGTTTTTATAGGGATGAAAGTTTGTCAGTATTTCGAAGTCAAGGTGGGAACCAGGATATTGTTGGCTATATTATGAGCCACTGATGCAGATCCATCTACTACTTAGCCATACGAATGGCGTGGTATCCGTCAGACTCGGGGGCTACGATCCAAAGCGAAGCGAGTACTCAGTCAGTTCTCCCCCCATGACTTTACCTCTTTCACCTGGGGAACTGCGAGCGACTTTACCCATTACGTTGCGGTCGTGCTCCTGCTGTCGGTGTTCCTCGCTGCCGAACTCAATCCGTTCTACCTAAAGGTAGGATAGTTGAACATGAATTGCACTCCAGGCTGAACTTGACTACTTAGACTCTTCTTTGGATGGAGCCTGACCACCCCATCGTGATCTCTCGCCTCGCCGGAGTGTTCTTGTGCGCTCTGCCAGCTGTCCGGGAGCTGTATCAGTACATCAATAATCCCAAGTGCGTACCTGATATAGCGTCTTATCGAGATCATGGCTGACCTGTGGCGCCAAACAGCAAGGTGAAAAGGATGGGTCAACATGTGTGGCTCTTGCTGGCCACTATCTTGACCGAGCTGCTTGCTATCTTCAAGTGGAGTAAAGGAATGTTCCCTGAGCCATTTCCGGCTAGAGTACGATGGGGCTGGA
The DNA here is from genome assembly GCA_001466705.2 of Moniliophthora roreri. NCBI lineage: Eukaryota > Fungi > Basidiomycota > Agaricomycetes > Agaricales > Marasmiaceae > Moniliophthora > Moniliophthora roreri. Next base: position 789,070 of record LATX02000013.1, on the reverse strand, counting down.
CAATCGGTGGTGCTTTGTTGATTCTATACCCTATCATTCAAGTGAGTGATTCATGAACGAATCGAGTATTACCTTCAAGTTACTGACCCTTTTCTGAATAGTTTGGAATACCCAAGGCTCGGAAATACATAAGACGAAACGAGCGCAGGAGGGCCAAGTCGAAGGCTCAATGATGTTTCCCATCGTCGGAATATGATCCTTGTCGCATAAGCATTCTTACTGCCACTGCATCCACCTCAATAGCTATGTATTGATTAAGCACTATCCAAGGCCAGGCCTGTTATACCTGTAAAATAACGACATACGATTTTTTTTTTTTTGCTTGCCTGCCATGTTTACATTACCGAGCCGGTGGTTCTGAAAATTCCATCAAAATTTGCGCCAGATATTGGGCTCGTCCTCGGAATCACCGATTACCTCCACAAAACCCGCTTACCCTTATCTTCCCACGTCGAGGCAATGAGTAGCTTCGCATTGTCTCCGCTCGAGTATGATATTGGCAGAGAAACGAGATCTTCACGTTGGATCTCGGATAATAGGTGGTCTATCACCACAAAATTTTCGGAGAGTTCTGAGCGGAACGGAGAGAAGTTGAGTAACCTCGATCCCCGTAATCAACAAGAATAAACATGTGGCAGTGCAATGCCCGTGGCTGCCTTTGTCAGCAATTTGAGTGCCCTCACTCTCCGTCGAGCTCTCGCCTACAAGCCTAAGAATTCTCATTCTCCTCACCTTCTTTTCTTCAACATGCCCAGAGCTGAAGGTAAATTACCAAGATTATTACTCATTTACGCAAATAATTGACCCCTTTTGACAGTTGGAACACCCAAATATGTCGCAAATAAGATGAAGTCCAAGGGACTTCAACGTCTTCGATGGTACTGCCAAGTCTGTGAGAAGCAATGTCGAGACGAGAATGGATTCAAGTGCCATGCGCAGTCCGAATCTCATCTGCGTCAGATGTTGGTTGTAGGAGAGAATGCAGGAAAACATATTGCCAGCTTTTCGATGCAGTTCCAGTCGGAATTTGTTTCGCTATTATCGAGACGGTGAGTTAGTTTAAGTAGAAAGTATAATCTCAGCTGACAATCCCAATGTAGGTTCGGCACCAAGCGTGTGCTCGCGAATCGTGTGTATCAAGAATATATCGCGGACAAGAGCCATCTTCACATGAATGCCACTCGTTGGGTCACTCTCACGGAGTTTGTGAAGCATCTCGGAAGAACAGGTGTTGCGAGAGTGGATGAGACGGAGAAAGGATGGTTTCTTGCTTGGATTGATAACAGCCCCAAGGCTCTGGCGAAAGCAGTACGTTTTCATTACTCGTTCGCCGTAATTTGCTCTGATAATGTCCTTTTTCATTAGGAGGCCTCACTGAAGAAAGAACGTGCTACCACGTCGGATGAACAGAGGCAGCGGCTACTTATTGCTGAGCAGATTGAACGTGCTACTGTAGAAGCGGACAAACAAGCTGGACCTTCACGCACATCCGATTCACCACCAGCAGAAGAAGGTTTGAAACGAGACGAAGGTGCCGAACCGGTCAAACTCTCCTTCTCCATCAAACCTACCACCACTTCCGAAGCGCCCTCAACTTCGACTTTGACGGCCGCCACACCAAGTGGGCTGAAAATGAACCCGCTCAGACCCGCCACAAATCCTTTGAAGGCGGGCAATCCTTTGAAGCGATCCAACCCACTCAAAGCTGGATCATCTACGTCCTCTGCCCCCCCAGCAGAGGATAGCAAGAAACGCTCAGCGCCTATGACTGCGGCAGAGCAGCTTATACTGGAAGATCAGCAACGGAAGAGGAGGAAGATGGATCGAGAATCATTGGCGTAACGTGAGTAGATACGGTTTATGTGGCACTGTACTTTGTAATTATCTTCATGACCCTGTACAACGTGCGATATTTTGGAAGATCAGGTCTGAAATTCGATCGCAGAAATTTCTCATGGCAAAAGATTCCGTTTCTCGATGCGTTTCAACGATATACGCCCGGCCCTGCGGTTTCCAGATAGCCTGTCGATCATATTAGCCTCACCTCAGCAAATGAGAGGACTCGGCGTCACTACCTTTCGTCTTCACTGTCGGCCGATAGCAGGTCTGGACGCAGAGTTGCTTTCAATGTTTGTCGCCGAATGCCCTCACGAATACGTAGACCATACTACTTCGTCATGGCCAGGTCTAGCTCAGGCCGTATGTCTACGAGCCATTATATTTTGACATTTCTACATTTTTGACGGCAGATTGTTTTCGCCGGAACCGTACGAACTTCCCAGTTATCTTCGCACTTCGGACAGCGATGTAGCCTGGTAACACCTTGAAGGTTCCGATGCCCAAGGATATCCACGTCATGTCCAAGTGACGAGTACCTTGATCCAAAAAGCCTTCCCATAACATGTCAACCAAAATCTAATGCGATTCGTCCGAAGCCCCATGGCCCAGAACACCTTCCGTGAGTGAGTGATGATGTCTCCGTTGGGTATTGTATTGATCGTATTTCTGTCAACACTTAATTCAAACCACCATCAGAAAAACGGAAAGGAAAGTTGCCTATCACACCCCGTCCTTCCAAGTATGAATATGGAACTGAGTTTCTGGAAGTCGATCCGAGTCGTTTCTCGATCTTGATCGATGTTTGTGCAGCTACTGATATGTTCTCGGCCACCAACTTCTCGACAGAATATGGGATTTCGGCGAGTCTTCGGTATACACAAGGTGTTCCTTTCAAGACACGGAAGCGAATAGAATGTTCACTGCTTATATTGGGTTCATGGTGCCACAGAATCGACATGAGGAAAGTAGTTATCGCATTCGCACCATTCACAGATCAAGAACGCCACCATCAACCACTGCCGTTGCTGCAGACCCCATGCATCCCACGGTCCCTCTAGTCTTTTAGCGATGGAGAGATCGAGCGCCGGCATGTTGTGGCGTTAATAATACCACTTTGTTGAAGACAATTGGGCGTGTAAATCCGGTAGGAACTTTGGGCGCTAACCTTTTGGCTTCATCAATGAAACTGAGAGATTGTGATAATTTTATCACACGGATTGGGGTATTAAATTGGCAGACGCGGTTCGATTCATTTCTCATGACAGCTGCCGCCTTCTTCGAGGTTGGAAAGATTGTCCAATCGCGACCGCCCTGGTATTGAATGCGTCAAGGTCTCGCAACATTCAAAAGTGATAGACTAGTACGTGTGCATGACCGCAGAAATCCGGGCCCAAGTAGTGCTAGACCCTTAAATTAGACACATGCGGCTACAAAACTCAATCATACGGAGGAATCAGGGGACGTCTACTGGTTGTGGCAAGTTTGTGGTAAGTGTTAGGCGGCATGCATTTTGATTCTAATGAATAATTGCTACATCATCATGTTACAGGCTGAGGTGTGGTCGTACTCACACGTCCCTCGTGAACCATATGCCGCCCAGAGGATGACAAGACATGCGGGACGCCGAGTAAAACGGATGCTACTCTTTCAGTCCTTCGGAGGGGGAATCGTGGTGTGGAAAATAAGGTTTGATACACAAGCGTCGGTGGACACCCTATGGTGTGAAGCCTCCTCCCACACCATGTGGCGCTCGATATGTCGGGAAAAGAAGGCACGATGAACCTTCCTCACGGCTATTCACCCTATACGGCACGCAATCGATTGCTTTCGGACGTCTTTGGCATGAAATACACAGTACCATGAGTGCAGTAGCGAGAAGCATTGGCTGACCTTACGGTAAGACTCTCACTGATTGCGAACGCGAGCTGGCAAGCTGACCTAGTTCGAACGTGTCGGACTAACAGATTGCTGTTGCTGCTGCTGTTGCTGCTGTTGCCGCCCCCGCTTACTTCTGCTCCCATGATAAGCCCAACCAGTCCACACAACAATCCATCACGAAGGATGTATATCGGTGACGTAAGTGTTCTCCCCAGTCTGGATAGTGACTGTTTTCGGTTACGCCCTGGACTACTTCTGTTTCTGAACATTGCCATACAGGAGTGTTAGGTCCCGTTACGCCTTGCCATAATCTGGCTTATCTCGCCTTTCGTTTTTATCAGGCCACTTCGCTTCCAAGTCAATGCAGTGCTACCACTATGTATAACCTAGCGCCGGAAGCTAGTAAAATCAAGGGATCCAGCCTCGCCAGCGTGTCTGGGTCCGCGCAGAGTTCCGAGTCCTTCCCACTATCTCTACTCTCGGATTCGATTCACCTCAGTTGCGGTAGCTTTACTTTTTGAGGTCATCGGTACTATTTTGGAATGCTATACCGGTAAGGTTTGACCTTGGGAGCAGATTTAGCTCACGTCTAACTCTGAACGTACAGCAGGACACGAGCACTCACGGGAAGCAATTTGCGCCTTCATTATGCCGTTTGGGTCGCTATCTTAGACTAACTTGTCATTGGGTGGCTATTCTCAAGCGTGCACTGCTGCGGCTGTGGAAATCCCTAGTGTTGTACATTTTGACAGAGGGAAGATGTAGCCGTACTCACACACACCATCAGCATCAGCACATGGTTATAATGCCCTGTTTCGTGTCGAAGAGACTCCTTCGACTCTGACGGAGGCATAGAAATCATGAAGAGCACGTTCTGCGTGTTTTTCTTGCAAGGTACTCGATACGTGGTTGATTTGTCAGGAAAGAGTTCGAACGGCCGAGATCCTGATATGTTGAACACCATATGGTATTTTGGAGAGCTATGTACATATTGTAATGCTGAGAATTCGGATTCTGTGCTTGAGTAGTTCCAGATTCGCAGGGTAAAATCTACGCAAAGCAGCCGGGATCAGTTGTATGAGATAAAACATTGAAAGGTTAGAACGAAAAGGAGATTCAGAGACTTGAATGGTTCCCGAAGGAAAAAGAACCTATCGTGCGTAGGCATGGTCAGGAATTTTACAGAGTAGTTTCCCATTACTTGGATGTAAGTAGAGAGCAATACACACCTATAAAGCACCATATCTAGGTCATTACGGGAAGGCGAGCAATATCAGACGCTTACTAATCCGAGCGCGCCTTATCTTCTACTCGGAGTTCCTTGAAACTGAGTTTGGCCTCTATCTCCTCAGATGCAGTAGCTTTCATGGATGAAAATCTCTCTATGCGTTCCAACTCCTTGAAGTCCCACAGGCGCCTTGCTATGTGATCCATTGGGGATACCGTTACTGTCAAATTCCAGTAAGTTCTTGCGTCGACGCACTGTACACGCTCCCGTGATCTAATATTGAATTCCCCGCAGAAAACCCCATTTTTTGCTTGCCGTTCTAATTTTGGTGGCTGTTGACGATCTCGGGCTACCAGGACCGAGCTGGAGGAGTCCGGACGTTCTGAAGGAGCGGGTTCCCTTGGGGCAGGAACTAGGCCCCGTAGTGAATTTTGTGAGTCTTCATACAATCGCTCTATTCATTTGATCTAACATTACGTTACTAGCTAGAATACTTATAGTCGCTGAATGAACGGTTTTTCTCCTGCCCATAATGTCTGACGTTCAGCCGGTCGATAGAGAAGGCAACGGATACGAGGGGGATGTAGTCTCCATGATCGAACACAAACCCGACGCGCCATATCAGCCGGAAAAGCCCCTGCCACCACCAGGGACTCCAGAAAGAATCGCTGCAGAACGGAGGCTTGTGCGGAAACTGGACATGAGGGTTTTACCGACTATCATAGTGATTTATATCATGAACTATATTGATGTGCGTGTTCCAACCTTCAACGATATCCCTCTGCTTAATCTCCCTCTAGAGGAACGGAATCACAACGGCGAGGCTCCAAGGGTTAGAAAAGGATTTACAACTCTCTGGTGACCACATTCCTCATCTATCCAACCAACTCCATCTGACGCACACTTGCCTAGATGTGCAATATTCGGTGGTTCTGTCCATTCTCTACGTGACGTATTGCCCTGCCCAAATACCATCGAACATGGTAAGAATCCATCCTTCACGCTCAGTGACAAGTTACCAACAGATCTAGCCTAGGCCTTGAACTATGTGGCACGGTAGAGAAAACTTCTGATGCTGGACTGTAGACCACAGTCTCATATCCAATTTTAGGCCATCGTGGTACATTGGTGCTTGTGTCGTTGCATGGGGGCTCGTCAGTGCTATGACGGGGGTGAGGGGGAAACCGCTGTACTCGGACCGATCTAACAGTATGAACAGGTGACTAATAATTTTGGAGGTATCCTTGCGTGTCGGATATTCCTTGGTTTACCTGAGGTATGCATCTCCATTGTCTCACCATGCATCTGAGATTCACATCGTGTCAGACAGCATTCTATCCTGGCGGTATGGTGCCTTTCCTCGTGTGAAATACGTGCACGGAATGACCAGAGTCCAGCAATCTACTTACTGTCAAGATGGTACACGAAGAAGGTATGTCACGCAATCGAGCTCCATGCAGAAATACTGATCATTTGCTTCAGGAACTAGCTTTTCGTTCTGCTATTCTCTATGCGGGACTAATGCTTTCGAATGCTTTCGGAGCAGTGGGTGCTACTGTTGCTTTTCTCGTACCACGACATTAATTCGGTCGGTAGCTTATGGCTGCAGGAATTTTGGCTGAAATGGAAGGCAAGCGTGGTATTCGTGCATGGCGGTGGTGTGTTCGGTTCGCAACATGTTCTATTGTCTCCCTTCTGGAACCCATTTACAGGCTATTCTTTATCGAAGTATGAAGTCACTGCAATACTGTTTCTGGTAACTTATCACGAAACGGATTCAGGGAGCCATCACGATTTTCGTAGGTTTGAACGCTATGTAAGTCATTCTGATTTCTACATGGAAGGCTTTGCTCGATACGTATGCCAGGTGGCTTCTCCCAGACTACGTGAGCTATTCGTATGATATGGGCATACTGAGAAAATGACTTATTACATTGTAGCCGAATAACACTCGATGGATCTCCGCTGCTGATCGCCGTCTAGCTCAGGCTCGAATGGCAGACGACGCTGGGGAAGCAGACAAAGATAATGAATCCGACTCGTAAGTGCGATACGCTTCCCGTTTCCGTCGTAACTCAAAGTGATGTAGACTGCTTCATGGACTGCAGCTGGCACTCGCGGATCCCAAAGTGCTGATCTTTGCCGCCATGACCATGTTACTGCTTCTGGGTTCCAGTTTCGTGATTTTCTTCCCTACGTGAGTCGCCGCCTGAGTTCTCGTTTGACGTGACCTAATTATCATATCAGGTTGACGCAGACTCTGGGTTTCAATACTACCATATCACTGGTTCTGGCAGCGTATGTTAACATTGTTTCTGGCCAAGCCTCCATCTCAACCCGTTTCAGACCTCCCTGGCTTCTAGTTACTGTCATTTGTTGCCTCAATGCTTGGCATGCAGGTAGGCGAAATGATTATGAGTACGAGATCCAAAATTAAGCTCGGTTGCTAGACCGAACTGGAGAACGCTTCTTTCATATCACCGGCTGGTGGTGGAGCGTTATTGTTGGTTTCATTATCGCTCTTGCCACGATGAATACGGTTGCTCGGTACATATCAATGATACTCATGGCTCTTGGATACGCTGGTGAGTTGCGTTGCCTTGTTTTAGGTTGTCACTCCGCTAAGGCCCCAAGACCAGGTTTTGGTCTCACTCTTGTATGGGTAGCCAATGCCGTACCACGGCCCCCTGCGTAAGGCACTTTTTGCAACATTCTGACTGCTACATCTGACTTACTCCCTCTAAACAGGAAACGTGCGGCCGCCATCGCGATAGTTAATAGTATTGGAAACTTGGGTACCTTGTAAGTAGCTGATATTATACATGAATTACCGGTTCGCTAACAGAGGGATGTTCGCGACCAAATCAGGATAGGGTCGTTCGTCTGGAAAGTCCAATGGGCTCCGAAATACCACCAATCAATGATCATCTCACTTTGCGCACTCGTGTTGAGCTCAGTCTTGGCGTTCAGTGCGTTTCTTTTCCGCAAGTTTCCTGTTATGATACTCATTTCCTCAAAAGCTATTCGTCAGATGTTGGTCAGGGAGAATAAGAGACTCGACTCAGATGAACTCCAAGGTACTAATCGGGTCCGGATAGAAGAAGCCGCTAAGCTGGAAGGGATCAGCTTTGAGGAAGCCCTGGAGAGAAGGAAGCGCTTCCGTTACCTGTATTGAAGATTGTGATAGTATGCCGTCTGTTGTAAGAAACCCTCAAGGCAGTGGTTTTCGCTTATTCTTGCACTATCAATAAACGGTAACATCGACTGAAAATTCAAAAATAATTTGCAGGGTCCAAAAGTGGCAAAAAGAGCCCAGAGCGTCTCTCGAGCATCGTAAGTAACAGTAAGAGCTTCTCGGAGCCCTTTTTTGTGAAAACTGCTTCTGGGAGTTGAAGTCACGCAGTCATGTGATGACCCTCTTTTCGAAGAGCGTCCCATCTTCGGATTTTCGGATTTATCAGTTAAGCCCCTCGCTTACAAGGGTCGCTCAGAACGTAGCCCTCTAAGGCTCGTCAACTCCACGCCTGAATATCGCTTCCCCAGGCTCTCTTGCCTCTCGTTGTCGTAGACCAAGAATTAAAAGACGCTCCCTATGTCGAAAGCATGACTAGTGCTGCAAGGAGCACTCCCTTATCGCATACCCGACATCGACTCCAAACTGTTTCCCCTCACATACATACACTGTGTTCCCACTGATATGATCAGCTGGTTCAGGTGCAGAATGCAGGGATCCCGTCCACTCCCGAACGATACAAATGATATCGGCAACAAACTCATTCCATGATTATCTTCTCCCGAATATGACAAAGCACAAGCCTAGATGCAAGCGTTGCACGTCCCAATGAAGCCTGTTGCTTGCACCAGGAACACCAGATACACCAGGAAGAGCATTCGCGGTTTGAAAGTGGGATATGTGAGTTCTTCCGATTATCGCATTGACTTTCACCATGTGTTGCTCATGTATACTTAGTACAGAGCCGACCAATATCCTGCTTGTAAAAGAGTGCTATTGCCACTGCGAGACTGAAGGGTCTAGAGGAACATTTAGGGGTACCAGGTACGTCTACAGTAACTTTGTTCCACAAATAGTTCCCAACGGTTTCGTGTCAGACCTTCAGTACTCAGTACTCAGTACTCAGTTCTCACCAGGCCGGTCGCATCAGACCCATATTGATGGCCACCTAAGCGCTGATGGCCTGGAAACATACTTGCGTTGTATCATATGTGTATCAGCTGATGTCGTCTTTGGAGTATCCTCCCGTTCCCGTTCAACGTTCGTGCTGAGTTCGTGAGTCTTTCTCTTGACCACTCCAATCATTTGATCTGACGTTACGTTACCAGCTCGTATACTTATAGTTGCTCCCGTAGAATGAATGGTCTCTCCCGTCCATCATGTCTGACGTTCAGCCGGTCGACAGAAAAGGCGACGAATACGAGAAGGATGGTACCTCCATGGTCGAACACAAATCTGACGTGCACTATCAACCAGAAGATCCCCTGCCACCACCAGGAACTCCAGAAAGAATCGCTGCAGAACGGAGGCTTGTGCGGAAACTGGACATGAGGGTTTTACCGACCATCATAGTGATTTACATCATGAACTACATCGACGTGCGTGTTCTCACTTTCAATGACACCTCTTTGCTTAACCTTTCTCTAGAGGAATGGGATCACAACCGCCAGGCTGCAAGGTCTGGAAGAGGACTTGCACCTTTCTGGTGACCACACCCTACATCTATCTAATGGATTCCACTTGACGCACATCTGCCTAGATATACAATATTCGGCTGTTCTGTCGATTCTCTATGTGACGTATTGCCCTGCTCAAATACCATCGAATATGGTATGAATTGCTACTTCGTGTTTAGGGTTATGTTACTAACAAAAGGTTTGGTCAAGGCCTTGAACTATGTGACACGGTAGAGAAAACTTCTGATGCTGGACTGTAGACCACAGTCTCATATCCAATTTTAGGCCATCGTGGTACATTGGCGCTTGTGTCGTTGCATGGGGGCTCGTCAGTGCTATGACGGGGGTGAGGGGGAAACTGCTATACTCGGACCGGCCTAACAGTATGAACAGGTGACCCATAACTTTGGTGGTCTCCTTGCATGTCGGATGTTCATTGGTTTGCCCGAGGTGTGTATCTCTATTGTCTCAACATGCGTCTGAGGCTCATATGGCGTCAGGCAGCATTCTATCCTGGCGGTATGATACCTTTCTTCGTGTGAAATACATGCACGGAATGACCAGAGTTCAGCAATCTACTTACTGTCAAGATGGTACACGAAGAAGGTATGTTACACAGTCAAGCCTGATACAGAGTCACTGATCATTTCTTCAGGAACTAGCTTTTCGTTCTGCTATTCTCTATGCGGGACTAATGCTTTCGAATGCTTTCGGAGCAGTGGGTGCTACTGTTGCTTTTCTCGTACCACGACATTAATTCGGTCGGTANCTGCAGGAATTTTGGCTGAAATGGAAGGCAAGCGTGGTATTCGTGCATGGCGGTGGTGTGTTCGGTTCGCAACATGTTCCATTGTCTCCCTTCTGAAACCCATTGATAGGTTGTTCTTTATCGAAGTATGAAGTCACTGCAATACTGTTTCTGGTAACTTATCACGAAACGGATTCAGGGAGCCATCACGATTTTCGTCGGTTTGAATGCTATGTAAGTCGTTCTGATCTCTACACGGAAAGCTCTCCTTAATGCGTATCTCAGGTGGCTTCTCCCAGACTATGTGAGCTATTCGCATGATATGGGCATATCGTAAAGATGACTTATTAGATTGTAGCCGAACAACACTCGATGGATCTCTGCTGCTGATCGCCGTTTGGCTCAAGCCCGAATAGCAGACGACGCTGGGGAAGCAGACAAGGATAATGAATCCGACTCGTAAGTGCGATATGCCTTCTCTACCACCGTCATAACTCAAGTGATGTAGACTGCTTCATGGCCTGAAGCTGGCACTCGCAGATCCCAAAGTGTTGACCTTCGCCGTGATGACCATGTCACAGCTTCTAGGCCTTAGTTTCGTGAATTTCTTCCCGACGTACATCTCCTCGTCCTCCTTCTTGATATGACCTAATTATTATATCAGGCTGACGCAGACTTTGGGCTTTAATACCACCATATCACTGGTTCTGGCAGCGTATGTCCACATTTCTCCTGATCAAGCCACCACCTCAACCCGCTTAACAGACCTCCCTGGCTTCTGGGTACTGTCATTTGCTGCCTCAATGCTTGGCATGCGGGTAAGTTGCAATGATATACGTAGGAGATCTGGAAATTAAGTTCGACTGCTAGACCGAACTGGAGAACGCTTCTTCCATATCGCCGGCTGGTGGTGGGGTGTTATCACAGGTTTTATTATTGCTCTTGCCACGATGAATACTGCTGCTCGGTACATATCGATGATATTCATGGCTTTTGGATACGCTGGTGAGTTGTGTTGCTTCGCTTTAGTTTCCCGCACCGCTAAGGCTGTATGACTAGGTTTTTCTATGACTCTTGTATGGGTAGCCAATACTGTTCCACGGCCCCCTGCGTAGATACTTCTCGCAACGTTCCAACAGCTGGATCTGATTTACTCCCTTTAACATGTACAGGAAACGTGCAGCGGCAATCGGGATAGTTAATGGCACCGGAAACTTGGGAAACTTGTAAGTAGTTGATATTATACATGAATTGCCGGTTCGCTAACAGAGGGATGTTCGCGACCAAATCAGGATAGGATCGTTCGTCTGGAAAGCTCAATGGGGGCCTGAATACCACCAATCGATGGTCATCTCACTATGTGGACTCGTGCTGAGCTCAGTCTTGGCTCTCAGTGCGTTTCACCCCCCGTATCGTTTGCACTGTGATACTAATGTCTTCTAAAGCTCTTCGTCAAATGTTAGTTAGGGAGAATAAGAGACTCGACGCAGATGAACTGCAAGGTGCTAATCGGGCCCGAGTAGAAGAAGCCGCTAAGCTGGAAGGCATCAGCTTTGAGGAAGCTCTGGAGAGAAGAAAGGGCTTCCGTTACTTGTATTGATGAAAGTTCAAGATTGTAATAGTCTGTCGTCTGTTGTAAGAACTCAAAAGGCAACGATTTTCGCTTATGATTGCACTGTCCAGGATTTTCGAATTCATCAGTCTGTCCTCGCGGTCACAAGAGTCACTCATGGCATATCTCCTCTCGTCGACTCCACGCCTGAACATCGTTTCCCCGAGCTCGCACCACTTTCTCGCCTCTTGTTGTCGTGCCAAGAATTACAAAGACGCTCCCCGTGTCAAAAGCGTGACCAGTGCGGGGCTCCGCGCAAGGAGTTCTCCTTGATCGCATACCCGACGTCGACCCCAAACTGTTTCCAACCCTCCCATACTCATACCGTGTTCCCACTGATAGAACCAACCGGCCATAATCAGCTGGTCCAGGTGCAGAACGCAGGGGATCACGAGCCTCCACTTTCGAAGGATATAAATGATATCAGCAATGAACTTGTTCTATGATTATCTTCTCCCCAGCCCGTCATGTCGGAAAAAGAATACGATAAAGCGCAAGCATCGATGGAGGAGGACGTTGGACGTCCTAATGAAGACCCATTGCCAGCGTCAGGCACACCGGAAAGAGCACTCGCGGAGAGGAAATTGGTTCGAAAGCTGGATACGAGAGTTCTCCCGACTATCGTGCTGATTTTCACCATGAACTACATCGACGTACGTGTCACTCGTGTATGCTCAGTACAGTCGACCAATGCTCCGCCTGTAGAGGAATGGTATCACCACTGCGAGGCTGAAGGGTTTAGAGGAAGATTTAGGGCTATCGGGTACGTCCACAATAACTTTGTTCCAAAAATAGTCCCGAACCTTGCTCTGTTTTCGTGTTAGACCTCCAGTATCAGGTTGCCTTATCTATCCTGTTCGTCACGTATGGCCCGGCTCAAATACCTTCAAACATGGTTCGTATCGTACTGTTCTCCTTCGTGTAGCTTTATATTCAAACCCAGATACAGATCCTTAACTACATAACAAGGTTGAATATATTCCCTTCGGCACGAAGAGCCTCCTAAGATGTGCTTTTCAGACCATCATGGTATATCGGGTGCTGTGTCGTAGTCTGGGGTCTGACAAGTACACTTACCGGAGTGGGTCTACCTTTTTTCGTCCTTGGATAATATCCTGTACTAACGCGGGAATCTTGAACAGGTAACTCGCGGCTTTGGTGGCCTTTTGGCATGTCGTATCTTCATAGGTCTTCCTGAGGTATGGAGATANAGGAAGATTTAGGGCTATCGGGTACGTCCACAATAACTTTGTTCCAAAAATAGTCCCGAACATTGCTCTGTTTTCGTGTTAGACCTCCAGTATCAAGTTGCCTTATCTATCCTGTTCGTTACGTATTGCCCGGCTCAAATACCTTCAAACATGGTTCGTATCGTACTGTTCTCCTTCGTGTAGCTTTATATTCAAACCCAGATACAGATCCTTAACTACATAACAAGGTTGAATATATTCCCTTCGGCACGAAGAGCCTCCTAAGGCGTGCTTTTCAGACCATCATGGTATATCGGGTGCTGTGTCGTAGTCTGGGGTCTGACAAGTACACTTACCGGAGTGGGTCTACCTTTTTTCGTCCCTTGGATAATATCCTGTACTAACGCGGGAATCTTGAACAGGTAACTCGCGGCTTTGGTGGCCTTTTGGCATGTCGTACCTTCATAGGTCTTCCTGAGGTACGGAGATATCTAACTCCGGGAGAACTATAACAAATTCAGTATTTCAGGCTGCTTTTTATCCAGGCGGTATGTTCATGTGCTAGTGTGCCTTACCGTCTCACGTACATCATCACTGACGCATACTCACAGCTATATACCTACTTTCCCGGTGGTATACGAAGAAGGCGAGTCGCATCCGCTTCAGACCGCTCAATTGTTCTGACATATGACATAAACTTCCACAGGAGCTGGCGTTTCGGTCGGCGATCTTGTACGCTGGGTCGTTGATTTCCAATGCGTTTGGCGCAGTAGGACTACCCCATTAATCACTGCTTTGTTCCTCGGACTGACGCCTTCGACGATCGTAGCTGATGGCAGCTGGGATTTTATCTGGAATGGAGGGAAAACGAGGGATTCGGGCATGGAGATGGTGTGTTGGCCTTTCTTTCGAGGAAATTACGTTGGAGCTAACGTACTCCCCAGGTTGTTTTTCATTGAGGTAAACCTGTCTCTCCTCGACACCGGGAAGTGTTGATGACTTTGGCGTAAGGGTGCGATTACAATGTCCATCGGCCTCTGTAGCATGTGCATCCGTTACCTTCCCCGTCATTTTCTCACCATCTGACTCCTGAGGTACTAGATGGTTACTACCCGACTACGTGAGTCTTCACAACTCTAAGCACTGTTCACACTCGTTCACCTCGAACATAGCCTAACAACACCCGATGGATTACCCCTTATGAACGCCGCCTCGCTCAAGCTCGATTGGCAGACGACGTTGGAGAGGCGGATCAAGATAATGCCGAGGATTCGTACGTCCTCTTTCTTCCCCTCGTCCCCTCGCTCCTACTCCTTCATTCTACTTCTCCTTTACATCCCCCGGCCGGTGACTGAAAACATGATCACGACATAGACCTCTTAGAGGCCTCAAAATGGCTATTACAGATATCAAAGTACCCATTTTGGCCATAATGACCACGTCACAATTACTTGGACTTAGTTTCGTTAACTTCTTCCCTACGTAAGTAGTTACGATGCATGGAGTTGCTCGAACTGACACTAGGTACGCGTAGATTGACAGAGACACTGGGGTTCAACACTACAATTTCGCTTTTGTTGGCTGCGTGCGTACCCTTGCAAAGGCTCCATGACTCGGAAGCTGATCCATTTATAGGCCTCCATGGATACTCGCGACCATCTGTTGTTGTTTGAATGCTTGGCACGCAGGTACCCTTCCACCCTAGACCTTTGAGAACTAGTTGACGCCGCTTTACAGATCGAACAGGCGAACGATTCTTCCATATTGCTGGATGGTGGTGGGGTGTCATCCTAGGCTTCATTATCGCGCTTAGTACGATGCACACGGGTGCGAGATACGTATCCATGTTTTTTATGGCTTGTGGATATGTTGGTGCGTGCTGCTATCTTCATCTTCTCCCCAATGGTGGCCTATTTCTGAATCTTCTTGCTCTATGCAAAGGTCTCTCAATGACACTCGTCTGGGTATCCAATATCCTTCCTCGGCCGCCTGCCAAACGAGCAGCTGCGATAGGGATTGTGAATGGGTGTGGAAATATTGGGAATTTGTATGTATACACCTCTCTGTGCCACCGCGTGTTCTTACGAGTTACCCGTGGGCCGTAAACAGGATTGGAGCGTTTACTTGGAAAGCTGAATGGGGACCCGAATACCATCAATCGATGATCATTTCATTGGCTGGGTTGGCTTTGAGTACTGCATTAGCATTGGGTATGCTTTGTTATGCTTTTCTCTTACAAATCTGACGATGAACACATTATACAGTGATACGACAAATGGTCGTACGTGACAACCGAAAACTCGACGAAGCAGATGCGAAAGCGATGGATGCCGTTAATCGGGCAAGAGTCGAGGAAGCTGCGAGGTTAGAGGGGATTACATTCGAAGAAGCGATGGTGAGGAGGAGGGGGTTTAGATATCTTTACTAGCGCAACGGAATGGAATGGGATTAGTAGTATCGAGCCTTCACAATCCCCTTCTTACTCGTTCGGTTATACACGCGCAAGAGATTCAAATGCGCCGAATACGACATTCTTCTATTGACACTTGTTATTCTGTGCTACTAAGCGCAAGGATTCAGGAATAAAATGGCATCGGTAGCGTCGAAGCGTTGAGTCTCCACAATCTATCTTTCATCCTCATTCAATCAATTACACCCTCTCAGGAGCTTCCAATGCGCCGGAATGCATGGATACGACGCTTTCATGAAGAAAGGAAGTGCCCCGAGGCATGGTGGCTTAGGGGATAAAGTATTTCTCTTCTGTTCATGAATAATAAGTGTTAAAGCTACAATTGTCTTGGTATCACATCGCCTGTAGGAAATTGGAAGGTGCCACTGGTAGTAGAACATTTCGTTAGAACATGTAGTGTAAGTGTTGAAACGACACGTACATCCAGTTCTTCCGTCCTCCGTCTGTGCATGCCACCACTTGTTCCTCATGGAGGTGCCGGAAACGCTTAGGACATCACCCTTCTTGAGGCTTAGATGTCCTGCGTTCGGATCTTCTGAGGATCCTCGATCTGAAAAACAAAAGTTTATCAGCAGCGGTACTCCATAAGAGGACCCACGAAACTCACAATCGTATAAAACTCTCGCTCTTTGGGAGTACGTGAAATTCGAGCTGGTACCTGTTGTGCCGGTTCCATCCGAATACCCATCGCTCGTTGGCCTTGTACTATCCATATCGGTGGAGTGAGATTGTTCTTTCTTCATGGTTTTGACCCAAGGAGGCTGAGGTATAGTGGATGGTACCATGCCTACATCTTGATCGGTCTCGGGTGTTGCTGTTTGCTGGCTCCCGCCTTTCACGCCCGCGCCTGACCTAGGCGGTTGATTCACCATAACTGGTGTATGACTGATTTCTTCGTCTTCATCGGCGTCTTCCTCATTGTAACTCGTGTTTCCGGGAATGGATATTGGTTGACTTTCGTTATCGTGTCTGCGAAAGAAGAGCAGTAAACCAACTAATCGTTTCACAAAATTTTGTGAGGACTCACATATACCTCCAGACCCACGAACGAGTATCCAACGTGAAGAAACCAATCCATAATAAATCTACTATGACTAGCACTAACCAGGAGGCCGCTATCGCGTGTTGTAACCGATCTTCCGAGAATATATTGCCATCCACGGCTAGTACGCCAAATACTATGCAGATTCCAGCGTATATCGAGATCTGGTGCCGGTATAGATTGACTATAGAACCGAAGCCCAGCAGAAAAGGGCTAGCCACAGCGTTCACTAAGAGTTGTAAGATAATCGCAAACCACAAAGGTCCAACCGCAGTTCGTCCGACTGAAATTTCCATTCATCCCATCAGTTTCTGTAAAAGAAAAACAACGCCAAGAGAACTCACGACGCGCTGTTGCCAATCCTTGAGATATTATCGCTACAACCCACCCAGCCTGGCAGATGTGAATCAGTTCGAGAAAGACTTGAGCAGCTCTGATGCTCACATTGGCGGCAATGCTAGAAACGATGGCGAAGGCTCTGAACATCCTATATTCAATAATAAAATGAACCAACAATCACGTACCTCCATCCCCACATGATCATTCAATTGACATTTTGATGATGATAAACAGGCTTGTAGTGAGCGCTGAGGACATAATTATGATGGTGGTGGGAAGAAGCGAAGAGGGTCGGGTCGAGGTCGGGTCGGACACGGCATTTTTCGGCGCTCTGTCCTTTCTCACATTCACCGCCCAGCGATTCGCCAGTGATCGTATGTGTTTTTTTTTACTGCAATCTTGCCTTTTGGACCAATTTTAGGTACGTTTTTTTTGTGTATAGCTGCCGGCCTCTAAACATTTTCAAAAACTCCCAGGAGATGCCAGAAGTACCTGGTAAAATCAGGGATCAGCCCACGCGCCATCTGTCACTGTTTGAATTGCGACCAATCTTCACTTAAGCTTAGATCAAGAAGTGTTGAAAGATGACGGGAACTGGGGTTTCTCAAATATGGTGACCTCGAAGCGGCAGTTTATACAACGCAAGGCAGTGGAACTGGTGCGTCGTTACGCCTTTCTTCCTTTCCTTCTCTTAAACCTTCGCGCAAAAAGTGTCGGTTTCCCATGTTCCCCCAAGTCTATGCCTGACAGCTATGATAACATTATTCGGGCCGCACCAGTTCCAACTCCAACAGAGGTAGCAGAAGGGTCACAGGCTGTCAATCGCAGTTCAGGTGCGGTCTCCTCTACTGCAAAGCTTGCTCGTTTCGCTGACTGGCTGACATTCATCAGTCGCTGCACTTGCCTTTTTGCTCTATGACATCTGCTTGACGTTCGAAGACGAGGTGCGCAGCCATACTTTCTCGACCTTTTTTCCAGTTCATGACGTATTTGTTTTTCTTCAGGTCGATTTATTCTGGTGGTACGACTACTTAAACTTCCTCAAAGGAACATGAAACTAACAATGACGACAGGCGGAGATGGTCATTCATGAAATTCAATTTCTTTTTCATTCGCTATTTTCCACTTCTTGCCCAGGCGTAAGTCGGCAACTCCGCTCTGCCCTACGAACTGTCTTGTTCACACATTTCCTGAAGGCCATTACTCCTCGTTGGCTCTGAGGTCACGAAAAGGTTCCACTTCAGCAGTCACGACTGTTTCATCTGGCAGGTACCCCTATCTCCCTACTTTGACAAAATTCGGCCCTCACTCACTTACGTGCATCCACAGGTCTATCAAGGCGTTATATCAATCCTAATCATCATGTCCTGCGACTTTATACTCCTCGCACGTAGTGAGTCGCTCAGCCTCCTACATAGCCTTTCTCATCACTCCTACTACAACACAGTCCACGTCCTCTATTTCGCAAACCCCCGCATCCGCAAACTCGTTGGTACTTGTTACGTTCTCGAAATCGGCGTCATGTGTGTCGGCTTGGGTCTCACCCTCCCTGGGATTCGTTTCGACGAAATTTGCGTCGTTATAGGCGTTCCTACCGGTTTATTATTCTACGGAGGCGCTGTGATCATCTTCCAGACGATCCTTTTCGGGTTAACGTTGTACAAATTCATCACCGGAGTTCGTGCGGGTTGGGGTAACGTACCAATTGTGAAGCTTTTGATGAGAGATGGTACATGGGCATTTTTTGTGCTATTCAGTGCGTCCTGTTTGGGTTCAACATGCTGATTTATGTAACTCACCCTATTCGACAGTAATAATTGTTGCACAATCTTCTTTATATGGTCTCGAAAATCATGCGTTCGCGGGAATTTTATATAGCTGGACGTTAACCCTCTATGGATTTTGCGTGTGTCTCCTCTCTTACTTTTCTTCTGCTTGGTGTTGAAGGCATGTGGATAGGGATATCGGATTCTTCTGAATATCAACCACCTTACGCGACGCCCACACCATGCGGATACGAGCGGGACGATATCGAATAGTATGCAATTCACTAGTCCGCCTATCACTGGCAACGAGACGTATGATATAGAGATGTTGCCGCTACCTGGGAGCTCAAGGTCGAGAAGGGAAGTACTGGGCGAGCAGTCGAGAGAAGCCGCACCTGGAGGCTCAGAATCATGGTCGAGAGAACTAGAACTCGCAGGCTCACAGACGAGGTCGAGACAGGTTGATCCTGGATGATGGACGAGTTTTAAACATTTGGGCCAGGGGTATTCATGGTCCATGTAATCGTTAGTTGTACGATAGAACTCTATAATATGTACTTGTAGTACCCAGCGCTGATTCAAATGAAACAGGTAAACACAGGGACAGACCACAATGGGTATAACAATGTTCCGAGTACTGGTGCATGGCAATCCCTTTCTTACTCCCGTTTCCGCTTGAGATCTGATTATGGATAGCATCTAGTCTCGAACCAGACATTCGAGCGTGTCCGTGCGCCTTATTAGTTACCTCGTGTAGTTTCCGAATATAGATCATTTCAGTGTTTTGTTTTGTTGATCGCTCGGGACGGCACACAGACACGCTAGAATGTCTGGTGCACTTTAGCCGCGGGACCCTCCCTCAGTGATTGTCACGCTGTTACTATCCTTCTGACGCGCTGGCAGGGACTCTGTTCTGAATGCCTGAGACTGCGCAGGCCAATCATTCACGTCACCACAAATTGGCTCAGCGGTCTCAGAAAATTCTAGATCAAGCACGAGAGGCGGCGCGTCAGAAAAATGGATATAATTACGAGACTACGCGTCAAAATCTCTCCGATCTGTACGCGAAGCAGACAGGTCATTCTGCACACAAATGGCAGCTCGATATTGCCGAAGCGCTCCTTCTTAAATTAGATTGCATTGCAATTGCTGGTACCGGCTCTGGAAAGACTGTACCTTTCACAATCCCACTCCTTCTACCTGAAAACAGATCCAACATTGGGATCATTATCTCTCCTTTGAAGACTCTGCAGGGGGAACAGGTAAGCTTTGATTATGGCTAAATCCATCCCCATTTCCTCTAACTTGTCCAATACGGCAACAACTCTCCAATCTATCGGTCCCTGTCCTTCCAGTCTTTCTCTCAACATTCGTGTCCGGTGATGGAAAGGTGAGTCGATCTTCTGCTGCTGAGATCTATACGCCATGTCTCCATCTCCTGTTTCTTCCCCTTCCGACACTCTATCTGCCAATCGATCGGCATCGACAGTTTCCATCTCTACAGATTCTCCCTCAGACTCTGGCTCTGTATCGGTCTCATCCTCTAGTGGAATATAGTCGGGATCCACTTCTTCGAACTCTCGCAATGAGTCCCAGTCAAGATCATCCCATTCCGAGTCAAAGATATTGTTGAGAGTCGGGTCGGAGGCACCAGGAGAGTAAGAATTGGCATGAAAAGGGTTTATTGCAGATGAAAAAGGCTCTGACATGAAGGTATTAGATTGGTAGTAATAGGTGGCGTGCAGAGAGTATAGTATTCGAGACCAGTCGAAAGCGCAGGCGTTAAGTGCCGGGTACACAAGGCCGCGATGTCACTGAGGGAGGGTCCCACGGCTAAAGTGCACCAGACCTCCGGTTTCCACTATGCCTCAGAAAAACGACCAAACAAAACATAAACAAGAAATGGCCCGGAAATGGAAATCCCGCCGGAGGTCTGATCGAGACTAGATAGCATCGGGAAAAAATCAAAAATGAAATTTCGAAAAAGTTTGCGGGAAACTGGAATTCGGGTCACGGTGTTAATCCTTGGTTTTTTGTTAGATTAGAGGCAATTCTGAAGGATTAAGCATACGCACTATGATAATATGGGTATGTTTTCTCTTAATATCGTACCTTTACGCCGACGTCGAGAGAGGTTGGTGTCGAGCTATAATGCCATGAAAATTGCCGGGGATGGTTGTCCGCGGCAATTCTTTTGATGCTTCGTCATCACCCGACGTAAGCAGGTATATCTGTAGACGATAACTCGCTGCCACTTGAACCCTCTGTTACCGTTACGCATGCCTCATTCAGCTCGCCTCAAGGTCCCAAATGCATAGCTTCCGACTATGTCGCGCCAGAGATAACAATTTGGCTGGACAGACGTCAATTTCTAAGGCCCTCTGTGCGTTTTACAATCCGTGATAATATCTAGTAACTCTTCAGGTTGTTCGATTCACAGCATACCCAATTCCTCCCAAGGTCCATCCAACCCAAATCCCGACCCAAAACTCCCAGCCTCGTCATTCTCAGACTCTGCTACCGACGATGAGATGCTCCCAACTCTTAGCAAGTTGGCGCTACTCAAGCTGAGATCCACGACGGAACGATAATAACAGTACGGGAGCAATGACAAAGGACCATGTGATTGGTGACTGAAGTTGGAGGGCCGGTGATGAGTACTAGTGAGTCACCGTCGCCGGAAGTGATCACCAGCAGGCGGTTCTGGGGGACTTGAAGAGTTGGAGAGGTCTGAGGCGCTGTGGGAGAGGTGCAACGAGGCGCGCCTCATTTCCGCACAGAATCAGTCTGATCCGACGCTAGGTACTTAAAGCCTGTTCCTAGAGTCTTATCAAATCCGATACTTGGGACGCAAAGGTGCTTCTCAAGACTCAGACAGTACGTTGAGCAAGAATGTCCAGCAACCGGGGGGTCGTTTCATGCACCATGTCTACCAGAAATCCGTACGGTGTACCGTTAGGGTCCGTGATTCTAGCTGAACACCGCTCTTCAACGGGTGCGGGCGCGGGTACGGTAGATCCGCGGTCAACCCGTGCTTACTTTCCAATCCGATGATTCCGATGCTTATAACCAACTCCCGAGGTTGCCAGTATTGTAGTTCCCCTAGGCAGAATCTCTACCGCTGCGAGCTCTCGCTTGGATACCAATATTGGCCTTGACTGCGGATCCCTGAGTTTATGCCTTTTCGTTCACCTCCAACCACACCAGAGGCAGCAGAAACCTTGCAATATGTTGACCGCGGTTTAGGCACAGCTCCCTTTTCGTTCTCGTTTGCTCCGCTGACAATCACCATTCTACTTATCAGTTGCCGCACTTTCTTTCCTGCTGTATGATATCCTTTTGACATTCGATGATGAGGTGCGCTTCATACTTTGTGCCGCAACTTCCGTAACAGCTCTTACTCTTTCCAGGTTCATCTCTTCTGGCGGTACGAGTAGCTGCGTGTCTTGGCAAATATCGGGGTTGACGTTAAGACAGGAAGAAATGGTCGTTCATGAAATTCAACTTCTTTTTCGTGCGCTACTTTCCTCTTCTAGCTCAGATGTGAGCAGCTACAATCTCACTCGACAGACCATTACTCACCACAACTTTCGAAGACCCTTATTGACAGGAAGGATTCACCATTTCAATAGTCTTGGTTGCAGGTTCTGGCCGGCATGTCTACTTTACATATGCGCACCTATAACTCATCCGTAAATCTCTTACAGAGGTATCAAGGCCCCGTGTTGGTGTTGACTATCATCTCGTGTGACCTCATCCTTCTGGCACGAAGTGAGTCCCTTCTCTTCGCAGCTCGCACAAATCCTAACGTATCTCGCAGTATACATACTCTACTTCGACAGCAAATACGTCCAACAACTTGTATCTTTCTCCTTCATCCTCGAAATTATTGGTGCGTGCATAGGCCTGGGCCTAGGCATACGTGGTATGCGCTTCAACGAGATATGTGTTGTAGTGGACACCCCACACGGTTTCTTGTACTATGCTGGAGCAATCATCACCTTCCAAACGATCCTATTCGGATTGACATTGTACAAATTTATCGAGGGAGTCCGAGTGGGCTGGGGAAATGTACCGATCGTGAAACTAGTGATGAGAGATGGAACCTGGGCATTTTTTACACTGTTCGGTGCGTTCTCGGTTCTGGAATGATATTTATACGTGCTCTGACATAGCAGCAGTTATGATGATAGGACTACTTATACATGGGCTCGACAATCCCTCTTTAACCGGTATTTTGTATCCTTGGGTGCTTGCTTCGTATTCGTTTTCCGTGAGGGTTTGGCCATTCATTCCATCTTGCCTCTGGAGACTCATTCTGTTTGTTTTGAATCTTAGGGATACCGAATTCTTCTTAACATCAACCATCTAAGTCGACAACCACACAATGCCGACATCAGCGGAGCACTAAGTTCAAACTTTGATTTCAAAAATTACCAATCGGAGTCGCCAATAGAGATCCCTTCAATCCCTCCCGTGGGCGCGAGAAGTTCACTAGATTCCAGTTGATGGACACTTAGGTCATGAAGCACAACACAAACTACTTTCTGCCGCATTAGAAAATGAGCAGCGTAACTTGATTGTTGTATGCTGAATGTACGATAGAGCATGTACTGCTACTTCTCAGAGGACATCTTTAGTGAATACAACGATGAGAATAATCATTACCAAAAGGGCGAGAGTCAGATCGCGACCCGGGGTCTGAGACGTCGTTGAGGGTATATCTCATCCAATTCAGGTAATCCCACGTGCCTCAGCCTTTTGCTTTCAAATTCGAAATTCGAGTCCTTGCGTCGTTGGAAGCTTGCGATGTGACTTGTTCGAGTCTTCAAGTTACAGTAATTGTTAGTGACCTGGACCTGGAGGTGAGCAACTTTGATTCTTCTGAAAACCTCAAACTTACATGAGTCTTTGTTTTAAGAGTGACAAAGGTACGTGGCTATCCGCATCTACAAATTTTAAATTCGGCCCTTGCTAATGACACTATTAGTTGTATACCTGTGCAGAAGTTGGAGAGGGTGATCCGCCCGGTTGCCTTTCCGTCCGTATCTACGGCTAGTTACCCAAATAAAATTCCCCCTCTCAGGCTCTGTTTGATAGCGAAAACCGGTTTTTGTGGCTGTACCTACCGTAGATAGTAATCAAACAAACATGACCAATGATCCCGGCAGAACCTGACTAGGCCGTGGTTAACCTGTGTTCACCCTCGATCTGATAGCTCTGATGGTTCTGATGATTATAACCAACTCCCGAGGTTTCCAATATGCTCTAGTTCGGGACTGACTGCAGACCATTAAATGCCTTTTCGTTCGCTTCCAACCACAGAAGAGGTAGCAAAAGCGTCACAATATGTTAACCGCGGTTCAGGCATGGTCTTCCTTCCATGCTCCAAATCTCGTTTGCTCCACTAACCATCACCATTCTACTTATCAGTTGGCGCACTTTGCTTCCTGCTGTATGATATCCTTTTGACATTCGATGATGAGGTGCGCCTTGAGCCGCAAACATTCAATTCCGTGACAATTCTTACTCTTTTCAGATCGATCTCTTCTGGCGGTACGAGTGGCTGCGTGCCTTGAAAAATGCTGGCATTGACGATAAGACAGGAAGAAATGGTCGTTCATGAAATTCAACTTCTTTTTCGTGCGCTACTTTCCTCTTCTGGTTCAGATGTGAGCAGCTACAATCTCACTCGACGGACCATTACTCACACAGCTTTTGAAGGTTCTTATTGACAGGAAGGATCCGCCCTTTCAATAATCTTGACTGCAGGATCTGGCTGGTATGTCTACCTTACATATGCGTATCTATCACTCACCTGTAAATCCTTTACAGATCTACCAAGGCACCGTGCTAGTGTTGACCATCATCTCGTGTGACCTCATCCTCCGGGCACGAAGCAAGTCCTTTTCCCCGCGGTTCGCACAAATCTTGACGTACCTTGCAGTACACGCCCTCTACTTTGACAGCAAATTCATCCAACGACTCGTATCTTTCTCCCTCATCCTCGAAATCATTGGTGTGTGCGTAGGCTTGTGCCTAGGCATACTTGGTATCCACTTCAGTGAGGTATGCGTTGTAACGGAGATCCCACACGGTCTCTTGTACTATGTTGGGGCAATCATCATCTTCCAAACGGCTTTGTTCGGATTGACATTATACAAGTTCGTCGCAGAACTCCAAGCAGGCTGGGGTAATATACCGATCGTGAAGCTACTTATGAGAGATGGAACCTGGGCATTTTTTACATTATTTGGTGCGTTCCCGGTTTCCGAAATGGTTGTTTGTTTATACATGCTCTGACGTATCAACAGTTATGATGATAGGAATGTCCGCCTATTGGTTCAAACATCCCACATTTACCGGTGTTTTGTATCCTTGGGTGCTTACTTCGTACTCGTTTTCCGTGAGTGTTTGGCCATTTATCATCTTGCCGATGGAGACTCATTCTGTTTTTTTATGAATCTTAGGGATACCGAATTCTTCTTAACATCAATCATCTAAGTCAGCAACCATGCGATGCCGATGTCAGTGGAGCACTGGTCTCGAACATTGAGTTCAAGAGTCACCATATGCTGGGCGGCGAGCCTCCGGTGGATATGACATCAATCCCTTCCATCCAGTAGGCGCGAAAAGTTCAGCTAGATTCCAATTGACGGATACTCTGGTCATAGAGGACCTTCGTTACCTACACACCCACAAATTTCCGCTGCATTACGAACAAGGAGCAGTGTGACTTGATTATCGTATAATGAATATATAGTAGAGCATGTACTAGTACCTAGAAGTGGATGCAACAAGCATCATTATCATCGTCGTGACCTGTGAGAGCGCCTGTGTACATCTTTTACCACGGGCGCCTCCTGGCGACCAATCGCGCATCAGCCTTTTACCACCATATTCTCTTCATCGTTCCTTCCCCACACCTCAGTTATCGCTTGAGGTCATGGACGGTACACTCAACAGAGAGACCAACAGCTATGATAGAACCATCTTGGAGAGAACCCCTTGTCGGAGGAGGACCGGAAGGCGCAACGGAAGCGAGGAACAGGGCGGGAAGAGGCATTGGCTAGTATGAACACGCGGAACGGATAAAGGCAAGTCTGAGGACACCTAAACTTCTTTCCCTTAGGTCTCGCGAATTATTTGTTCTATTGTGAACTATCAAGTCTATGCGCCCGGCTCCAACCGCAACAGAGGCAGCAGAAGGGTCACAAGCTGTGGAGCACAGTTCAGGCAAAGTCTTTTCCTGGTACAAACTACGTTTGCTCTACTGATTAAAATCTATTTCGTTAGTTAGCGCCCTTTGTTTCCTGCTCTATGATATCTGCTTGACATTCGAGGATGAGGTATGTTCCATTCCTCCAGCAAAATTTCGACTTCGTGACGATTTCCTGTATTACAGGTTGATATATTCTGGCCGTACGAGTTGACGCGATTATCTTAATACGCTAGGATTAACGATGAAGGCTAGGAGGGAATGGACGTTCATAAAATTTGACTTCTTTTTCCTGCGCTACTTCCCTTTCCTTGCTCAAATGTGAGCATCTATCCGACGTTCCACCCGAGAAACCCTGACTAATTTCCCAAAGACCATTACTTCTCGTTGGCTCAGAGCTGACAGAAAGATTCCATTTCAGTAGACGTGGCTGCTTCATATGGCAGGTCCGTCCACTCTTCTCACATCCATGGATTACCGCTCATCCACAAAACAGGTTTATGAAGGTGTTGTCCCCGTGCTCATCATCGTCGCGTGCGACCTTGTGTTTCTGGCGCGAAGTGAGTCTTCGCTTCATCAGTTTGATCAAACTCATGATCTCTGACGCATTTCACAGTACACGCTCTCTACTTTGGCAACAACTATATTAAAGGGCTGCTGCTTTTCTGCTTCGCTCTCGAGATAATCGGCATTTGTGTAGGACTGGGCTTCGCCCTCCCAGGAATTCACTTTAACGAGATATGCTTCGTAACAGACGTCTCAACCGGTATCTTGTTTTATGGTGGAGCAGTCATCGTCTTTCAAACGGTTCTTTTCGTCTTGACGCTGTACAAGTACATCGAGGGAGTCCGAGCAGTACCGACTGTGAAACTGTTGATGAGAGATGGGACGTGGGCGTTTTTTGCATTGTTTGGTGCGTTCCGGGTTCTGGTTCGCTGAAGCTACTGGCTCTAACGTCTGAGTAACAGCTTTGATTGTCCTGCAAGCATTCCTATATAGTTCGAAGTATCATAATTTTGCTGCTGCATTGTATCCTTGGATACTTACTTCGTATTCAGTTTCCGTGCGTCTTCCGTCGTATGATCGTTTCCCTGAAAAATCTGAATTTTTGTACTTTAGGGATACCGAATTCTTCTAAATATCAACTCTCTAACTCGACAATCATACGATGCTAATACCAGCGGAGCACTAGCCTCGAATGACATCGAGTTTCATCATTCGCTGGATGACGACGACGAGTTGTCGATAGAGATACCAACCCTTCCGCTGAGCAGGCGCGACTAGACCCTAGTCAACCATGCGACAGCCCACCTGCTCCAAGCAGCATAATTTGACTGTCGTTGACCAGAAACGGACGCTGAACATACAATAGTATACGTGGAGGGTATTTTTGGTAGATACAACAACCAGAATCATCATCATTATTATCGTGGTCTAAAAACACATCGAGAACGTCTGTCTTTCAATAATGAATCATAAATCGTGTCCTGAGATTGTCCTTGTCCGTAATAAGTTCCCCATTGAACGTTCCTTTAAGATTGCGTTGGATATGGGTTTGAGTATGGTCCCTTTGTCCATTAAACAGGCAACTGTCCAATCAACTTGCCGTCCCTCGAACTCCTACCAACCGTAACACCAATTGCACCCTTGGGCTTCCTCCATCCTTGTGCAACCACGTCCCAAATCGACGCATCATACCTCGACAAGAGGAGGCTAACACGTTTCGTCTCGCCAGGTTCAGCTTCCGTATTCGTGAATCCTCTCAAAATCGAAGGGGGTTCACCAGAGGATCTAGGCATATTGAGGTATACTTGAGGTATATCACCGCCGTAGACGTCTCCAGTGTTTTGAACGTCGAAACTTACGTTGAAGGCGGGTCGGTGGAGCCTGTGAATCGGATTAGTGGTTGAACAGGGATGACAGGAACATAGTTGAACGCACCAGAATGCGGTAGAAGATCCAACTTCAATCGGAGTAGCTTCGCCTCGCGCCCATGCAACCTCTTCTTCAGTGTATTGGCCATCGGGACTGTCAATCACGGAGATGTCTAGATCGCTATACTCCCATTCGGTATAGCTCATTCCGAAACCAAACTCGAAGCGAGGTTCAATGTCATGCTATAATGATAAAAATCAGCCGGGTAATGAAAAGGTTGATGAAGGGGAGACGTACAGCGTCAAAATGACGATAGTCAATCTCGAGGCCCTCGTTATAAGGGATGACCAGGATCTCTTGTTCTGTACCACCAAGCACCAACTGGGCAGAATAGTCTTCAGGTCTCTTCGCGATGGTATACGGCAATCGTCCAGAGGGGTTCCAATCACCATACAACACATCGGTAATCGAGTTCCCAGCTTCATTTCCTTGTAAGCCAGCCCAAAGGACCTGTAGAAAGTCAAACTCAATATTCGTGTGAAAAGTAAGTGTGATAGAGAAACGTACAGCCGTAACATTCGGATGATCGATCCAAGGCTCAACAATAAGCGGTCCAACACTGTTCACGATTACTATCGTGTTGTTGTTCTGAGCAGCAACTGCGAGAACAAGATCATCACCGCCCTGCCAGGCCGTGAGGTTTTTACTGCAAGGAGACGTCTCAATGATAGTGAATCAACATGTAGAGGAAAACAACTCACCGATCACCCTCGTTCCCATCAACAGTAATGTATTGCTCGCCAGAACTAGCCTGAATGAACACAAGGGCCGCATCCTTCTTGATAGCCATGTTACCCGCTCTTGGAAGATCGAAATCATGGAACGACCAAGAAAGAGACGTGCGATGTTTTCGTGCGCGTTGTTGAATCGCTTCATAGGGCTGCAAAACCGGATCAGCAAAAAGAAGAGAAGAGAAAAACAAGGGTTGATCCAACCCTGAACAGATTCGTACCGAGATCAAATACGTGAAATTAGCCGTTCCAGAACCCCACCCCATTGCCAAAATACCATCTGCTATATCTTGCGATCCACCCTGGTCTGGGTACCGATTTGGACCAATTGAAGCTGGACCTGCGTCTCTTCCTGCGAGGAAAATGCTTCGTTCTTTGCCGGTCAAGGGAAGAGCGCCGTTGACGTTTTTGAGCAGAACCGTAGAGGCAGCTCCAATCTTTCGGACGAGGTCAGCATGGTCGTCTTGGACGTCGATGTGTTCATTGGTTTCCTCGCTGTCGGGTTTGAACGCGTCAAAGTTGGTCGGGGGGTAGGTAGGAGCGTCTTGATGGAGGAGGTACCAGGCGGCGATGATACGGGTAGCTGATGGGATAGAGGGTCAGAAGAGGGTGTAAAGGAGATGTACAAGGTGAACATACCCATATCATCCACACGTGCCTCAGTAATGGTACCGTTTGTGACATAGGCTGTAAGGTTACCACCAAAGTACGAATCACCACTATTGAAGGTAATATCTCCGGGCATGGTCATCTACAGGGAGAAGTTAGCCCCGATAGACCCAAATACACGAAGAAACATACATCGAGACCAGTAACCACTGAGATAGTGGACATTGTAGCTTGCCAGTCTGACATGATAACTATCGGAAAGTGTTTAGCTCTTGATCGCGCTAACAACAGTTATTACAACTTACATCCTTGGAACGCGTATTCACGCTTGAGGATATCATTCATCATCTTGTCGTCTTCACAGGCGTACGTTCCATTATTGAGATCTGTAGAAAGCTTGTTTAGCGAAATACGTTGAATCCATGTGAAGAGACCACTAACTGTAACTGCACATAACACTAGCAACGCCAGCCTGAACACTCCTCAAGAAAGGATGTGCGTAAATTTCGTGAGCGGTTCTGTCATCGACATCGGAGGAAGTAGTCGTTCGCTTGTGCTCTTGTTCACTGTAAATCGTTCATTCCGTCAGTTGTTCGGAACAAAGTGGAGAGAGAGAATGAGCAGCGCACTTGAATATGTAATGCTTCGCACAAGCCTGTACACCAGCCTGCTGCATACCCAAAATCGTTTCATAGGCAGATTCTCCGGTCAAGTATGGATCTGCACCGAAACCTTCCCAATTCCTTCCACCTTCCGCGACTCTTCCCATGTTCATCATTGGTCCTACGTACATGAATCCTCGTTAACTCCGATTCAGTCTCCAAGGTAATGAACATACCTAAAGCAATATTGACACCCTTGCCGACATGCTCCTGACCCATAGCGATACCGCGAGCGCGAATAAGATCTCGGTTCCACCTATTTATTCGTAGAAGCATAACGTCAGTAAGCTATCAAAACAGTCGGATTCGCCACTTACGTAGCAGCAGCGTTGATACCAGCAGGGAAAGCAGTGACATAGTCACCAAACCTCACACCCAACGGCGAGTCCTAGATGCATGAAAGTTCATTAATTTGAGTTCATCTGCGAGAGTAGTAACGAACGCACCTCTAAACACAACCCAGGCCAATCCCCGACCGCTGGAATGTTCCCCTAAAGAGAAGTCGTGTCAATTCGGGTTTGATGGAACGCGCTATTGGCATGGACTTACGACACAACGGCCACCCATCCATCCGACTCCCGTAGTGACATTGACCTTCTGCTCGAGCGTAAAGTCTGCAATCTGGACGAAAACAACAAAGGCGGAATATTAGTGGATGAATTCGGAAGGTGAGAAATTGGTAACCAAAAAAAAAAAAAAAAAAAAAAAAAAAAGACGCGATATGATCAAGTCGGCATCGACAAACGGAATTAGACGCCGTCAATACCGCCGCCGCCGGAACAACATTGAAGCGCTTGGCCGCCGTGACTCCCCACGGCCAACCCTGAGCACCATGTGCGGGGAAACATGTCCGAATGTTATTCTCGGTTCTCCACAATGCAATCCACATGCCAACGTCATCGAACGGGAGATAGACCACTCACCCTCGCCTTGGCCTTTTCATACGCAGCTGCCCATGCTGGTCCAAAGTTTGGAATCACCGCAGCACCAACACTTGGAGGACTATTAGGATCCGTTTCAGGGAAAACGCCAGGAATAGAAGGTTGTGATGGGACTGGGAATGGTGTGAATGTGTATGGTTGAATTGGTACTATGTTCCTGGTCGTAGTTGATCCAGCGGAAGCTGGCGTCGAATCGGTTGGTGCTGAGCTTGGTGCTGAGCTCGGTGCTGAGCTCGGTGCTGAGCTTGGCGCTGACGAAGGTGCAGATGAAGGTGCGCTAGATGAAGCAAATGTCGAGGAGATTTCCGAACTAGGTGCCGAAGTTGCTCCCGAAGTTGCACTCTCGAACGAGCTGGACACAGATACTGCGCTCGTAAAGCTTGGGCTTGGAACCGGAGCTGAACTTAGTGGAAGGGATTCAGAAAAGACCGAGGTGGATGATGGGACTACTGAAGATGGAGTGGCACTAGGCATGCTTGATTCTTGCGCTAGAACGAGAGGAAGCAACACCAGCCATAGGGGGATCATGGTGGTGGTGGTTTGAGGACAAAAATTGTCTGCCCATTCCGAATTGGAGCTGCCATTTTATGTATGAAGTCAGTTTCATGGTCCATCGTGCCGTTACATAAAAATGATCCAAGCATGGGGCTTTCTGATCTGATCGGTCATTTAGCGTTCGGAAGGAATTGCACTGGCCACTTAGGTTAGTCGCTTCGCTTAGTGGCAAGTATGTACTACGTAGTACTGATACTCTTCATTAAAGCCCAAACTAGAGAGGAAACCTCGAGGCGATGCAGCAGGTAAAAGTATCAGGGATTGTCAAGAGACGCTGAGCGTTGTAAATCAAAGCCTGCTATATCAACCTTCTCCCGGGATATGACCACCTGACTCGTTTGAATACCCAGAATTAACCTCACCGACCGCTAAGAACGGACACCGAGCGGGAAGGGGTTAAAGACCAGCATGGCCAGGTCCTGTTTACGCCAACTGGGTGAGACGTACGCGCTTAATCGAGGACAGTGGCGGTAAGAATAGGACTCGGCATTGGCATTGCTGAACGTTTCGCTCTAGACGTCCCGGATTCTGAAGTATTGAGTAACCGAGCTTCGTTATAAACGGCCGATTCGGAGTGGTCTCATATTGCCGACAACGCAGAAGGAAACGATATTATCATTGGGCATTGGGAAGGGCATATAATTCGACTAAATCGAGCCATGCGAGCAGGAACAATCTGCGGGAGGATCAAAGTTCTGACAAGCACACATGCGCTGATAGCAGCATGGAGAAGTTTGATGCGGGACCCAACACTATTCTTGAATCTTCCCCGAGGCATTTCGCCTTACGAGCTTGCTTTCTAATCATGTTTGACCTCTACAGCAATAGGAGTCAGCTGAGAACCCAAGAGAATGACATTTACGACTCACCTGCTTCAACTTGGGTATGTCGAGAGCGGTCGAGAGCACACATGGGTAGATATGAATGATGGAGTGCTCTTCAGAACATCAGAATCCTAGAACGCCGTCCGTCCTAGAACAGTTAAAGGGACATGTCAATACAGTGAATACTGCTAAACGCGAAATCAAATACAGTGTAGTAAGTACCCAATTGCAATGCCTTGGGCGCTGTCTCACCAAGGTCAACGATCTCCGGGGCTTGCCGTTCACATTCTCAGGATTTCTGATCTTGTTCCTGTGCAGAAACGGGAGGAAGAACAAAGGAGGATGAGTTTCAGCGTAAGTGATAATGGACGTCGTCATTCAAATCATGGAATGGTTATGGCGCGTGGCGAAATGATTCCCACGATCATGCATCGGCGCGCGAGCGCATTTTCTTCTCGCCTTGACCATCATGATGTATCGCACGAACGGCCGCTCCGAGTGTCTCAATACTTCCTCTACCCCAGAAGGTTAGT
The DNA here is from genome assembly GCA_001466705.2 of Moniliophthora roreri. Taxonomy (NCBI): domain Eukaryota; kingdom Fungi; phylum Basidiomycota; class Agaricomycetes; order Agaricales; family Marasmiaceae; genus Moniliophthora; species Moniliophthora roreri. The sequence goes on along the minus strand of LATX02000013.1, from coordinate 756,260 downwards.
TCAATCCTACATTAGGACTCTTATGCGGTGATTTGTTAGCGCTCCGAATACGTACGAAGCCTCCTGCTTCTGGTTCGTCCATCCTCAAGGATACGAATTACTCGAATCTCCTGCAGGCCCTAAAGTAATCATACACCAACAGGTGCTAGATGATTCAAGCTGTCTGCGTACGTGTCAAATGACTCTCTATGGGTGTACTCCGCCGGACGCGGTAAGTACATCTAAGTTTCACTCGAAATTATGAACGGTATTCACACTATTCATACAGAATGAACTTGAGTCTCTGTCACAGCGCTGCTCGTGTGCATATAAACCTCACCTTTCCGCCGTTTGAATTCCATCTGGTGCACTGGGATCAAACACTTCGACACCGTCTGGCTACCTGGTAAATATTTTACCACCGACGGTCTGTTGCACTCTCGTGGTCTATCACCTTTCAAGAATTTAGGCTTCCCCCCCCTGCCCCCGCCGATCGGAAGATTCGATGCTTACATTGCACTACAGCAACGACCCCTGACTCCACTTATCGGCTAGACTCTAGATACGTAGGGAACTTCCAAGCTCGGAAGTCTGATCATCAAGCTGGCCAGTAGGCTTAAAATTTCACGGACTTCCGGCCCTGTTTGCGAGAAGGGGCGTACTTATAAACTTTACGCCCGCGTCCACGTCACCTCGTATTACTTGTCATGACTGCTAAATCAAATCTCGACGAATTGCAAATATGCAACCTCTTGGGTCTGAGTGGCAAGGTTGCCCTCATTACTGGAGGAGGAAGTGGAATGTGCGTCACTCCCATCTTTAAAAAGATCGGTTCGTGTTTGACAAGTTTTGGCAGCGGATTGATGATGGCGAAAGGTTTTGCCGCGAACGGTGTGAAGACATATATCACCGGTCGTAGAGAAGATGTCCTTCAGCAAGTACACCTTCAATACCCGAATATCCTTCCGTGTGTTCTGCGCTCGATATAGTTGCATCAGGCTTCTAATCCTCGATGTTTGCAGACTTAGGATGGATGTAACCAACAAGGAAGAGATCGCGAATGCAGCAAAGGTAATAGAGGAGAAGGAGGGAAAGCTAGATATCTTGGTGAACAAGTCAGTGCTCCCTTTCTCCAGACTCTGCTGGTATGAACTTGTCACAGCGCTGGCATAGTCGGACCATTCTACACACTCTGCCAGTCTTCCGAAAGTACGATCAACAACCTAGCCTACTCCAGGGCCGAAACAAAGTCTGCTAATTTATGGAGCAACTCGCACTTTTTCAACCAATACAGTTTTGAAAGCTGGGCACAAGTATTTAATACAAACACAAGCGCGCCATTTTTTGTCACCATGGCTTTTCTTGATCTTCTGAAGAAGGGAGCGGCCGTCGGAGGAACAATGTCCAGTGTCATCATGATCTCAAGTGTGACTTCAAAAGCCAAGATCACTTACAACATTGTAAGCCGTGTTTCCCTTGTACGATGTAGACATCCATATTCACATTTTGCGTTTAGCCAGCCTATACAGCTAGTAAAGCAGGCATAAACTACCTTACTACTGCACTGGCGACCGAATTCGCTCGGAACGACGTCCCAATACGCGTTAATTGCATCAGTCCAGGAACTTTTCCTTCAGAATTGACCGGCCGCGATGAAGATAAATTAAACGAGTCGCTGCGTACGGGACCACTGCTAGGAGTTCCGTGCTCTGTCCCGCTGCGAAGAGCTGGAACGTAAGTCGCGTCCAAACCCTTTGTCTTGATGAGTAACTCACAATGATGCTGTAGCGAAAAGGAGATGGCTTCAGCTGCAATCTATCTTGCTTCTCCAATGAGTGGGTATACGAATGGGAATAATATTGTAGTTGACGGGGGGTTGCACTTGGTCAACCCTTGAGAAGAATATATTGTATGATAATGAACGCGACGTGTTTGTGGAGTCGAATAATGTGAACGAGATATGTGCATGTGAAGAATATGAGCCCAAGAAATTCTTACAACCCGGGATACCAGTCCAAGAAAATTGCCGCCATCAACAAAAGTAGCGGGTCAAGACGCGTCAGCGCCATGTGATGACTCGGAGAACTTTGCCACGTTTTGCTTACAGCTTACAACTGTCAACATCATATGTCTGTGCCCCAAGATCGAATCTCCTGCAGGCTTTGGCGTTTCAAGTCCCAGATCCTCCTATCGCATGTCCTGGTCTAGTTGAAATATTCGCGGATGCAGTAAGTCAAAACTTCATCGGAATATTGAAATATGTTCACGCTCATCTATACCGTGACCAAGGGGGGGGCAAGAAAAAAATTTAAGATATAGCGCCGGATTTTTTTCTAAGAGGTCCTCAGAGGGAACCAACCAACCATCACGTGCTGGACTTGCTATATATGGTAGTTATTACATAATCAGACTGCTCTGCATCCGCAACCTTTTCTCCTCAATAACGACGCCTTTTGACCATCTCGCACGCCCTGCAGGTCCAGTTCAACCTCGAATATGTTATGCCTACACAGTCCATATGGAACTAGATGAAACACATGGGTGAGTAATGTGTTTGAACCATTACATTGAATCTGACTTACAAAGCGGGTTTCACAGCCCTTGCTTTTGCAGGTTACAATATGGTTTTCCGCTATGGCAGCCTCAGTTTCGCTGATATGAACTCCACACTCACATTCACACAATATTACGGCCTCGACGTAGCCGGCTGGGTCGCCCGCTTATTTGATTATCACCCGGAATCGCGACCATTGCATTTGAGGTCACAGGATGATTGTCAGTTGGCCTCGGGCTAGCGTTGGAAGTCGAGCCGTCAGCTGGAGTAGGGCTGGTTGTGATGGATGAGTTGTTATGATTGACATCCATTGAATTGCTTTCGCATTTGGATTCCCCTGGTACGTCATCTTCTACTTCGCCTGATTCATTACTCTCATACTCTTCTGGTCTAAAAGGGTGGTACTTCATTACTATGTCCTTGAAAAGAGAAGAACGACATACTGCAGTGCAAGTCGAGAGCTTCCCATCAATAACGGGAAGGTTATCCAGTTCCTAAGTTGAGCGCCGATGAGTCTATGGGACATTATGGCATATACAGTGGTTCTTCTCACCAGTAGTGGGTCGTTCGACATGGCGTTGATGGTCAGCGCTGTGCGTTAGGACAAATTTTTTTTTCTTGGGGACATTTCTCCATGCTAGTTTGCTCCGAGTAGGTAGCTAGGACAAAGGAAACTGCCTAAATTTTTTGGGTATGGAAAAATTTTTAAGAGACCTCTGGACCGAACCAACCAACCGGCGGTATATGCCGGAACCATGGTCCGCCCCCCCCTTGACTGTGACAAAGATGGGAACACCCTTTGCTGCTGTAAACCAGCATCAGATGCTGCTTCCAGTCACTCTGCAGTGATGGACTGCCACTCAACAGCCCATACGTGCAACATATAAATGTACTCTAATAATTATTCTTCTTGGATTTTCGGTTCTACTGCGCTTTTAAGGTCCATCCTCAATCAACGGACAGCCATAGACAGGCAAGCGGGCAGGCACGCAACTCGATGTCTCGATAGTGGGCACATATCTTGGTTTGTCTAGGTAGATGATTAGCTTCCAAGCTTGTGTTCTCACCCTACGTCATGATGAAATGGCAGGAAAGCTGGTTAGAAGGTTCAAAACTGTACTAACTCAAATTCTTTAGGCTTGTTGCGAAGAACCTGATATAAGTCTACACCCGCACACCCATCATGTCAGTGCCACTTGCCATGACTGTTGGATCGAATATCGACGAACTGCTAATATCCAACCTGGTTGACCTGAATGGAAAGGTTGCCCTCATTACTGGAGGAGGAACCGGGATGCACATTATACTCTGCTGTGAAACGTTGGTCCATAGCTGGCAAGTCTTGACAGCGGATTGATGATTGCCAAAGGTTTCGCCGCAAACGGTGCGAAAGCATATATCACCAGCCGCAGTGAAAATGTCCTCCAGCAAGTACACCTTCAATACCCGAATATCCTTCCGTGTGCACTGCATCCGATATTATTGTATGAGGCTTCTAACCCTTTATGTTTGCAGACTTAGAATGGATGTAACCAACAAAGAGGAGATTGCGAACACAGCAAAGTTATAGAGGAGAAAGAAGGAAAGCTAGATATCTTGGTGAACAAATCAGTGCTCCCTTTCTCTGGACTTGACTAGTCTAAATCTGTCACAGCCCTGGCACAATTGGACTATTTTACTCTCTCTGCCAGTCAGCCGCCAGTGCAACCAATAATCAGATTTACGGCAGTGCCAAAGAACCTGCTGCTGATTTGTGGAGCAACTCGCACTTTTTCAATCAGTACAGTTTTGAAAACTGGGCACAAGTCTTCAATACGAACACAAGTGCGCTGTTATTTGTCACCATGGCTTTCCTTGATCTTCTGAAGAAGGGTGCGACCATTGGAGGAACAGCGTCCAGCGTCATCATGATTTCAAGTGTGGCTTTGAAAGACAAGATCACTTACAACGTTGTAAGCCGCATTTCTCTTGTCTGAGGAAATTCACGTTCACATTTTTGCACCCAGCCGGCCTACACAGCTAGTAAGGCAGGCATAAACTACCTCACTACTGCATTGGTGACCGAATTCGCTCGGAACAAGATCCCAATACACATCAATTGCATCGTTCCAGGAACCTTTCCCTCTGAATTAGGTGTCTGTGATGAGGATAAACTAAACGAGCTATTGCGTGCATGCTGGTCCATTGCCAGGAGCTACGTGTGCTGTCCCACTGCAAAGAGCTGGAACGTAAGTCGTGTCCAAACCTTCTTCTTGATCAAGCAGTAGCTTACCCTTTTCAGTGAAAAAAAGATGGCTTCAGCTGCAATTTATTTCGCTTCTCCGATGAGTGGGTATACGAATGGGAACAATCTTGTGGTAGATGGTGGAGTGCACCTGGTTAACCCTTAAGAATATTGTACGATAATAAACGCGACTGGGATGCGTTTCGTGGTCCTGTGGAACCGAATAATATGAACGCGACATGTAATCGTGAAGAATACGAGCCCAAGAAATCCACAGAATCCGGAATAAGAAAGTTTACAAAATGCCGCCATTGAAGCAGCGGCCCAGACGCGTCGGTGCGGTCATGTGATGAGAACTTTATCACGTTTTGATTTTGTTGCTCCGCGCAGTACGAAAGGCGGGTACATTCATGCAACTGTTAAGGTAAGGTCTCCTGTCCAATGTTCTATGTGATTGAGCTGACATGAACAATAACTGTGGCATTCAGGATGGAAGCCTCCCGTATGCTGAACATTCTGTCGAATTCCCGCCCGCTAGGCTCTGCAGTGGTACCGCTTGACGATGCCGCAAGTTATTCCTGAATAATTCTACCTGTCATCTTACCAACCTTAGATCTCTCGGTTGCACGGTGGGACTGGTATGTGTCCTCTCTGCGGATCATGGTGAAGTCGACGAACTGGTGGGTATTTACTCAGGTACTGATTCCATTAGCGTGCCACAGGGAACAGCGAAACTTGGAAGACTCACGCCGGCGGGGAACCAATACCGGTGAATTCAAAAGATAATCCCTCAAATCAAGGTCTACAGCCTTTCTTGGACATTGCTGGCACCGCGATAACTCCAAACTGCTCGTTTTCCTGGGGTCAGTCTATGCAGGCCTATTTTCCAAGCAATCTGCCTTTCACAGCCCTCCCCATGACACTGTTTTGTTTGTATCGGGATTCCTGATTGCATAACTGGGGTTTCTTCTAGTCAACCACCGGTGTTCTTTGTGGTTATCATTGCGCATGGTTGACGACCCTATCACTTTGGCAGCCGGCCTCAGTGCGGATTCTGGAGCCCCAATTGAGACGTGATGGCGAATGCAGTTAGGACATAAGGCCTTTTTCCAGCTTTTGCATCCTTAGAAACCCCATCCCCCTCATAACATGAAGTTTCTCCAAGTTTTTCTCGCCCTCTTCCTCATTTCTCAAGCTAAGACTCAGCAAATCCCCTGTCCTCCAGGATACGATCCCGTCGAAGTTCCTCCTGGATCAGACAACTTCAGATGTGAAAGCATAGTAGGCATCATTTGCCCAGGAGGGTGGGAGATGTACATAGATGCTGTTCGTGTTCCTTCTCTCTGCTGCTCTCTGAACACCACTAATGCCACAGCAGACAATTCGCGAATACCTGTGCTGCCCCCCGGACCGACAGTTTGTCATTTACGATGAGGCCAATGGTACAGGAGTGGTTAGCCTTGACTCTTTATCTATCTCGCTACGTTAACTAACGGCCTGGGGCTGTGTAAAGTGCTGCGCTAAAGGGCAGATTTACGTCGGCAATGCACCCAACGGTCAATGTGTTGCTGCGACTGCAGCTTAGCCTCGCATTCAGTTGTGTTTGTGAATCAATCCCTCGGCCAATTAACTTATCTCACCAGAGATCATTGCAGCTCAAAGTAATCGAGAATGACTTCGGCCGAAAGCACCCATTGCAATAGTATCAGAGGACGTTGTAGATTCAGTTCGTTCACGACGTGTTGCCTTACGTTGATTTCACCTTTGTCGAGATTCGCGAATCATACATCCATCTTCCTTGCCCAGCAATCAGTACCGCTTGATATGTTGAATCTTGATGGAAGGAGGTCTAACCAAGGAAGTTGTTCCTGAATCATTCTACCTATCATATACTAAGCTGTTGACCTCTCGGCTGTATGGTACGCCCGGTGTTCGTTTTCTCTTCGACATTTGGCGGTTCGTGGCAAAGCCGATGTGCTGGTGAGTACTACCCAATTGAAATTCGAGACGTCCTTCTTATTGAGATGTCTGACAGTCTCTGAGCGGCCCAATAGCCGCACCTGTGAACGTTCAATAAGTCCTTTTTTCTTCGATATTCCGAGTCGCAGAAACAGATCTGCTGAGAATCACACCACAGTAAGTACGAACATTGGATCGTACCCGGATCAATGAAAGAGTGACTACGCTCGAACGGTGTTGGAAGACGACAAGTCGCGACAAGGACGGAAATATATGCCTTGTACGTGGAAGAGAACGCATCGCACCTCGAGGGCGTCCAGTTCTATCTGACGATCTAGGACTGATCCTCAGTACTCGTATCTCTTCAATTCAGTCCCCTTCCAAACAAGCTGCCTTTCTCAATATTCATAGCATCCCAACGCCTGCCGGCGATTTCTCTGACTTGATTTGCCGGTTGTTCAATCGAATAATGATAGTTCTGCGTTGCCATCGGCGGCAAGTGGTCATTCAGCGCTAAGAATGAGGGTGTCACACGCTTCGGACCCCAGTTGTGGTACGTGAAAGATCAAATGAACATGAAATATATGAAACCTTGGCCTGGAACTACATTCTTAGAATCAGTCCTCAATAAACCGAACCCTCAGCTTCTCCAGCATGAAGTTCTTTACCATCGCTTCCATCTTCCTCCCTATCCTGCTTGTCAGTGCTCAAGAACCTGAATGTCCTCCCGGCTACCAGGCCATCGAATTCCCACCTGATTCAGATAACTGGTTTTGTCGCCGCATACTAGGAGGGGCTTGTCCACCTGGATCGCAAAATTACTTTAACGTGGTTCGTATCCATCTCAATTTTTCGACCAATCATCCTAATTTCCGATTCTTTCTCTCAGGAAACCGGCGCAGGTTTGTGCTGTCCCGACGGTCAACAGCTCGTCATCTATGACAAGGATACCAATGCAGGTGTTGTAAGTTTCCTCCCTTGTCTTTACATTCAGGATGAATAGACTCAATAAACCATGTGTAGTGCTGCGGCAGAAACCAGATTTACACTGGAGTTGCGCCCAACGGAAAATGCGTAGATGTTTAGTCCTGCCTTGCCTAATTTCATCACGTATAAACGGGAGAGAAGATGCATCATCTTAATACAATGGATTCTATACCTTTGTACATGTAATTTATTGGAGCTTAGTCTTAGCTTTAGGTGCATTTCTCTCCCAGAACGTTTCCCTCAAAGCTGCCCGTCAAATGTCAGTCAAGAAGAAGAATAGTTTCGTCGCAGAGACCTTCAAGATCCGAGTAGAACAGGCACCTTCCCACCTGTCCTACGAAGAGAGGGTCAACAGCCAATCACATCACGACCTAAATCACCCCAACTCTTCGTAGTAAGCCGAGGAAGATCTAAGAACGACCAAAATCAACAGTGGAACTTTGAACCAGGAACGTCAATGAGGCGGCAGTGAGCTCTTGTCGAGACTCACGGATCATACTCATACTCCAGGTCCATCTTCCTTGTCTACCCGTGCGATAGTGCAGAATCATCAACGTTCTTAGGTCGATAGGGTACACGTAGCCTATTAATTTGTCCTCCTATTCCTTTAACATATCCGCAAAGAAAAAACACGGAATCGTTCCTTCGCTCACTAAACACCATTGACAACAGGCATACTAAGTGACCTAACCATCCCAGCGCGAGCGCCAGTATCACCACTCACACCACTCTTCCCAGTCATCAAACCCAAACTTCTCGGAACCGACTCCCCATTATAATCACCAGCATCAATAATATCCAAGGAACTCATCGTCAGTGAAGGTTGCAAACGATGTCCAGATCGTCCATGTCTAGGCTTTCTCTTCCCAGACATCGACAGAGATTTGGCTAGATCGGGTCGGAAGGCTAGAATCGGGGGAAGAGTTGAAAGACGCGTAGGTGACGAGCTAGGAGAGGTGGGAGTAGCAGGATTCGACGGATTCTGATTCAAAGGTCTTCCCTGTTCTTCGGTGATAGCGGTAGTGGTGTCTTTATCCGGGCCAAGTCCGACCATTCTCCCTTTATTCAACTCATCGTCCGCCCAGCTCTTATCAGAATTCACACCTAACCCATGTCCGATGGTCATCGATTCAAACTCTTCCTCGATCCTCGTTCCCTGTTTCCGTTCTATTTCCCTCGGAGACAATGGCGGTGATATAGTCTTGGCGCCAATGTCATGATCGACAGAGCCAAGTGAGCCAAACGGTAAACCCGGTCTCTTCGGTTGTAGTTTTGGTGTAGGCTCTGACTTGGCCTCGGTATCGGTACCCAAATCAACCACGATATTCTGTTCCCTTCCTGTTTGTGTATCGAGTGTAGATGACTCGGGAGGAGCCTGCGTGTGGACGATAATTTTCGGGGATACACGTTCGGCCAAGACTGAACCTTCAACACCCTCGACGAGTACTTCAAAGAGCTTGCGAGACTCTTCTGCTGTAAGAAGTGTACCCTTGATCATTGACCGCGTGAGAGAGACGAGTTTGTTTTTCAGAGGCGAATGCGGTAGATTGGGTAAGAGGCTAGCGATGATATGGCCCAAGGCATGGATATCCTCGCTATAACCCGATCTCGGAGACGAAGTTGATGGAATGCCATGGCCATCTATGAGCGAGGATGGCATCGTGTTGGAGCGATGAGCACCATGTTGTCGTTGGCGTGGTGCAAGTTGTCTCGCTTTCTCGAGGTTGGCAAAATAGTACTTGACAGGATACTTCGTTCGATCGAAATCTTCCGGTCGGTCCCCCTCGAGTGCGATCGGGTCGGCAGAGATGTCGACCATGATAAGCGGAACCCCTTCTTCTTCGTCCACCTCCAACCCATTAACATCTAATCCGCCGTGGAGAATCCCATTTTCGTGCAAAAAGGTTAAGCCTTCGAGGAGTTGCCGAAACATGTCTATCCAATTGCTGACAGTTCGGAACGGAATACGGTTGTATGGTACGAGGTGCTTGAGACAGAGGAAAATGGAGTCGTGTGATTGTGCGCGGTCGACTGCACATATAATGTGAGGTGCTGGGTTCCATGGATCCGGGCGAAGATCTCGGTGATTCAGAACCAGCTGAACCAAGAGATGCGAGGATGTGGTTTCGAGAGTCAAGAGTGTGAAAGGGGTTCTAGGGTCTCCGCCAATCTTCTGATGAGATATGGGTCTTGTCGAGAGTGTGGAATCTTCTTCCAGAAGATTGTCAATATATTCTTCGAAATCGCTACGGAGCGGTTTCTTCAGCGGGAAACGGACGAAAGGCTAGGCGAAATACGCACATGTCGTAGACAACAGACGAGCTATCCGAAGCGTCATCGTTGTAACCATTGTCATCATCATGCCCATGAGCGCCTCCTAACAGAATAGTAGCACAAGCTGCATAGAGCGTATCATCGCGCATTCTAGTGAGAGGATGTCCCCAATTTTCGAGCTCGAGATCATCGATAGTTTCGTCGCTGGAAGGGGAGTCCATGTTGTAAGACAGAGTGCAGTACACGGACCATTTGAAACATGAGGTGAGCGACAACTTGTACCCCTCGCTGTGTCTAAATCGGGTATGAAAATGACGCTAAGGCCGCTCGCCTCGTGTTGGGGGTTGCATATCGGCTCCACCCTAAAGATTGACATGATGAATGGCCAAGAAGACTAACGAGACAGGTACACGGTACATACCAGTACCTGCCAGCTACCGACTACCAGCTATCCCTAGTACTCCAAACTCCCGGATCCAATGAAATTTCAACAGTGCAGGAGTTATAATACCCTGTCCGGCTGTTCAGAACAGGGACAATCTGCGCACCGCACGGCTTTGAGACTTTTTTCAACAATAAAAGTATGATGGAAATGTACTACTCACTACTCAAGGGTTCTTTCCAAACAAGAGGCTATAAGTCCTGTCCAGTATGACTGTGGTCGGAGTCAAGGAGCAAGTCGTGAGAACACGACCCAAAGCTTCAAGTTTGACCACCATGTCCTCGGAAATCACTTATGACCAGGCCTTATCTTGAAATTCCGTATTTCTCTATGTTGGGCTGACCGGGCTGGGTGGCGGCATCTATTCGAAAACGTTGCAGTTACCAAAAAAAAGATGACCGCAGAATATCATACGGACAGTGCGGAGTTCCAGCCAAGCAAGTTTCAAGGACTACGGAGAAGAACTACAATGATGGGGCATCCCTTGCAGCGGGTGCAGAGGAAAACTGCTATAGTTACCTCCAAACGTTTCTTAGGGGTTCTGTCAATTTCGTTCGCTACCCCTCGTCTTGCCCTCCATGTTCCAGGTCATGTTTGTCCTCCCTCTGACATGCTACTGTATCCTTCAGACCGGCGCGTCTCCCAATTAAGACACGCTTATCCGCTTCGTTTGAATGCAGTTTCTAAATCCCAATGCGCATTCCTGCTCTCAGATTTCCGCAAAACCAGGGCTCTTTTCGCTCAATACCTTTTCGGTGGAAGTGTCATTATTGACGAAGTCCTACGATATGTGTACAAAGTTGTTCCCAAGGCAAGTTGCGTTCCCTAGGTGAGTGTACAATCGCGATAGTGATGCCTCGATAACAATTATGGCACACTCAAGCGATCAGAGAGGCACTTATCTACCGGGCAAGTATGGAAAAAAAATCAGTTAGACAGAACAATTAGCTGAAAGGTTACGTTTCGGGTTATTAGCGTGTTTCTGATTGATAACCCGAAAACCCACATTTCAGTCATTTGTACCTGAAGACTCTGTTCAGCTAAGGTCAGCGGGATCAAGGGGGTGGCAGGATCAGAATTACCGGTCCGAGGAGGGGTGAAATAGGCTTCCAACAGGCTCTAGATCCTCTAAGGTATTGTATTATGGTGTAGAATATGTTGTTTTGAGTGTCTGGAGACTGTTCCAATACCTCAAGGCAACATGAGGTCGATTAACAACTTGCCACGTGGGCCATCAGGGTCAGATGGCAAGTACAAGTCCATTTTCTGGCGTTGTAACTTTCTGGGCTAACAGATGATGAGAACAAGCAGCAGAACGAACCAAACAAAATGATCTATCAAGATCTATCAGACCACAACTTTCCCACCCATCTATACCTTCCATAGGAAAAATTGGCAGAAGAAGACGAATCCTCATAAACTACAGCTGCTTTGTTGCTGATGTCATGGCTGGGTTGCATAGAGGGCCACTGAAAGTGATGAGAAGGGTTTGAAGCACATTTTGGCAAAGGATAGCAGGAATTCAGGTGAGAGCTATGGTCATCTCCTGCAAGAAGACTCTAACCACTGCAAGCAGTGATGCTGACATTTCCCTTTTTGGAAATGCATGGGAATAACATACCCAGTAAGGCAGGAAGGGGGGGGTGGGGGTGGTACTACCCTCTCTCAGCCTTAAAAATTTTTTTGACCTCATACACTAATTAAGGTCTTGCCACCCCCTTGGGTGGGATATGCAAGGATGAATCAAATCACTTTACCCACAGACACTGCCATTTTGTCCACATACACATGGACACATGGTAGACGATGACATCGACAGGGGAGTCAAACTTTTGCAGCTTGGTGCATCCAGAAGAAAACCTCCCACTGCAGAGTCTTGAGATTGATCTACGAACCCTCAATCTGGTTGTCTGTGGGTCGCCAAATACAAATGATTTCATCGAAACCATCAGCTCAAACGGTATGCTCCTTGTGCCTTGACGATGCAGCCGTACTGACATATATTTGCTCCAAGGTTCATCTTGAGGAATAAGAGAACTATTCCTTCCTCCACATGTTTGCTGCCAGATGGACCAAACTTGAATTCATAGTTGGGATGTTCGTTGAGAAGAGGAGTGTTTTTCTTGCCGAATGCATTTTCTCTTAGCTTATACGTTCACAGATCAGCCAGTCATGCCAGCTGTGGAAGAGGCACCTTATGCTGACAAAGAAAGACAACATCGAGGGCGAAGCCGTTGTATTGACGTATGCTGAGGTTTACAGAACGCATCACATAAAAAGGTTTTGCGTTGGTGTTGCTTACAATACTGGGATGTTGTGAAGATTTGTTGTACTGAGTCCATTCAATCTGGTGTGCCAGTGGTTTAGCAGAAACGTTGTCGACATCCATCAGACCAAAACTTTCTCACCCAGTACCTTCTGTGTAATAGACAAAAAGAAGGCGAATCCTCATAAACTCGGACTTGTACTTCCAGTGGCGATCTACACTTTGATCATTGTGTCTGGTGATGGCATCATTGGTTATGCTCATGTGACTTGTGACCTGACAATATATATCCAAGACTCAAAAATTTCAAGCCGCAATTGTCATTCAACACCCTTTGTTCAGCCATGATTGTGAGGTGCAGCTACATTGCTTTCATCAGGTCTCCTACACCACAGAACATCGAAACCATCCAGATTGTCGCAGACATGGTGGAGGTCGAGTCAACTGGTTTCATTTTCGACCTTAGAAAAGAGATATTTGCTGACCATCCTCAACTATGGGGCACTTCTGCTACATTCCACAAGGCAAGTTGGGACAAGCGCATAGTCATAGACAGCATCACTGATATTGAAATAGCCCCATTCTCCAACAAAACTGAACAAGACCATTGTCTGTCAAGCCCTTAGAGACAAAACCTTGAATGAATATGCAGATGAACTCTTCCAGGTTGATGTGATCCACGAAGTGTTTGGCATAGCAGCCGATAAGATATTGCCCCAGTGGTCTCTCATTGTATGCTTTCATAGAACCTCACAACTAGTGGTGGTTCCTGCCTCCACACAGGCTAATGATGTTGTTAGGCAGTTGGAACAGGGTGTGTATGTCGAGATTGCATTTCATTTTGATGCTCACCATATGGTAGATTTCAAGAAGTACACCAAGGCTGTAATTTCAGGATGATCCCCCTCTATTGCCACAAAATCGACCAATTATAATGAAAACCAGGTCTCCGATGCTGCCCTTCTTGACAGGTGTTTCAATGCATTTTGGAAAGCGACCACTGCTCTCCCCATTGAACTCTATCATCCAGCCTTTGCCAACTTTTCATCCAATGCTCATGATTCCAACCTGCAAGTCCCTGATGATGTCCTGTGTACTACTGCCAAGCTCATCCGACAGCTGTCTGCTATCAGGGTTTCCGGATCATGTGTTGGGGACAATGATTTTCTGCAGACACTGTCTGACATCCTTGGAGTGGTGATTGATACTCCTGTTGGCTCCTCTGATTATATGTCAAAACACCCGACCCCCATGAACATCAATGCAGCTACTGAAATCATTGAGATTCAAAGTGACTCCGATATCGGTGGTGCTGACCTCTCTGTGCAGGTCTCTTTTGTATATGCTAGGTTTTACTGCCAGGAAAATGTAAGTTGGTCACCCCTCGCTCTCATTCTCCTCAATGACATCCTGATCTAGCGTACGCGTATCTGCAATATCTGCTGCTGTCCAACGTTTCTCATAAGTCTAGCAGGCCTATGGATCGTCATCCTCAGTGCTGTGATGACATCTCATACTATTGTGCAACATCTATCTGGCTTCGAGTGGTTCGGTTGCAGTTGCGCACTGGATAATGAGCAAGTCATCAACCTTGGGAGATTGCTCTATGCCCTTTGTCTTGGGATTGCTGAGCTGAAACAGTACTACAGCAACCTTGCAGCACCAACTGTTATCCCCAGGCATGTTGCACCATGATTTTGCCCCTATATCAATTCCTTCATCGATTCCACTGGACAGACTGTGAACTTTTCATATGTCAAGCCACTAGAGCCTGAGGTGATGTGTGCTATTTTCCAGGCCAAACTATTGGACAGAGAAGATGCTGGAAAACTTGTCGTCATCAAGTTTGTCAAACAGTACTGTGCAGCTGCGCATATCTGGTTGGCAGAGAGAGGATTTGCACCATGATTAGTTTATGACGGTACTTCTGGACCTCGGTATGGTGGCTTTGCGCTCGTGGTGATGGACTTTATCGAAGGGTAAACTCTTCATGAGCTCTATGCCACAGAAGGGGTCCCCAATGACATTCAAAAGGCTGTACAGAAGGCACTTGATGAGCTCACAAAGGGAAATTTCATCTTTGGGGATCTTCGAACACCTAATATCATGCTTACCAAACCCAATGGAGATGAGTCTGTAGAGAAGTGTCTATGCTTCATTAACTTTGACTGGGCTTGCTGTGAAGGTGATGGGGTAAGGTATCCCTTCCACCTCTCCAGTGCTATTTGGAGATTATCTGGAGCCAGTGATTATCAACCCATTAAGAGGAAGTATCAGGAATTGATGTTTAATAGGTTGAAGTGAATGGCAGTTTGACAATACCCCAATTAACGTTAAAGTACATTTTTTAATTTTGTTTCTCTCCTTTTTGTAGATGCTGATTCAGTTGCATGGTTTTCTGTACATTTGCAATGTATTCTTATTGGCCCAATTCATATATGATTATACTGGACATTGCCTTTGAATAGCTGCATGTTGACCCCAATGCGACTCCCACCCTCGGTCCAATTATACTTACGATTCCGTTGGTCACTGAACAGGATGTGGTAGTTCATTTGGTGATGAATGTAGTCTATTTACTGCACAGACTAGTTTCCAGTATGTCTTCCCAGTTCTCTTACTCTTCCAAATGCTTTCCAATTGATGACAANTGAAGTCGAGATAGCGCAGGGACGAGAGTTTGCGGGGGTAAGTATTGGGTAAGTACTAGCAACACCAGAGAAATCTGGAATTCTTGATATATCCCATGGCTATCCTGCACCCTCCCAACGTCATCCCTACAAATCCCGCACCATCTCACTGTATCCTGCACCATCCCGCTGTATCCTGCTTCATCCCTCCATATCCTGCATCATCCTGCATCATCCTGCATCATCCTGCATCATCCTGCACCATCCTGCACCATCCTGATTTTTGTCCAAAAAACCCTGGCATAACTCGGACTTGTACTTCCGGTGGCAATCTACACACCACTTTTGATCGTTGTGTCTGGTGACGGCATCATTGGTTATGCTCATGTGACTTGTGACCTGACAATATATATCCGAGACTCAAAAATTTCAAGCCACAATTGTCATTCAACACCCTTTGTCAATGTTCAGCCATGATTGTGAGGTGCAGCTACATTGCTTTCATTGGGTCTCCTACACCACAGAACATCGAAATCATCCAGATTGTTGCAGACGTGGTGGAGGTCAAGTCAACTGGTTTCATTTTCAACCTTAGGAAAGAGATATTCGCCAACCATCCTCAACTATGGGGCACTTCCGCTACATTCCACAAGGCAAGTTGGGACAAGCACATAGTCGTAGACGGCATCACTGATATTGAAATAGCCCCATTCTCCAACAAAACTGAACAAGACTGTCGTCTGTCGAGCCCTCAAAGGCAAAGCCTTGGATGAATATGCAGATGAACTCTACCTGGATGATATTATCCATGAGGTGTTTGGCGTAGCAGCTGATGAGATATTGCCCCAGTGGTCTCTTATTGTGTGCTTTGAGCACTCTAACCAACTGGCGGTAGCTCCTGCCACCATTGTTGGGCAGTTGAAATGGGGTGTGTATGTCGAGTTTGCATTCTTTTTTGATGCTAACAGTATTGTAGATTTCAAGAAGTATACCAAGGCTGTAATCTCAGGACGATCCCCCTCCATTACCACGAAATCGACCAACTATAATGAAAACCAGGCCTCCGACGCTGCCCTTCTCGATGGGCATTTCAATGCATTCGGGAAAGCGACCACTGCTCTCCCCATTGAACTCTATCATCCAGCCTTTGCCAACTTTTCATCCAATGCTCATGATTCCAACCTGCAAGTCCCTGATGATGTCCTGTGTACTACTGCCAAGCTCATCCGACAGCTGTCTGCTATCAGGGTTTCCGGATCATGTGTTGGGGACAATGATTTTCTGCAGACACTGTCTGACATCCTTGGAGTGGTGATTGATACTCCTGTTGGCTCCTCTGATTATATGTCAAAACACCCGACCCCCATGAACATCAATGCAGCTACTGAAATCATTGAGATTCAAAGTGACTCCGATATCGGTGGTGCTGACCTCTCTGTGCAGGTCTCTTTTGTATATGCTAGGTTTTACTGCCAGGAAAATGTAAGTTGGTCACCCCTCGCTCTCATTCTCCTCAATGACATCCTGATCTAGCGTACGCGTATCTGCAATATCTGCTGCTGTCCAACGTTTCTCATAAGTCTAGCAGGCCTATGGATCGTCATCCTCAGTGCTGTGATGACATCTCATACTATTGTGCAACATCTATCTGGCTTCGAGTGGTTCGGTTGCAGTTGCGCACTGGATAATGAGCAAGTCATCAACCTTGGGAGATTGCTCTATGCCCTTTGTCTTGGGATTGCTGAGCTGAAACAGTACTACAGCAACCTTGCAGCACCAACTGTTATCCCCAGGCATGTTGCACCATGATTTTGCCCCTATATCAATTCCTTCATCGATTCCACTGGACAGACTGTGAACTTTTCATATGTCAAGCCACTAGAGCCTGAGGTGATGTGTGCTATTTTCCAGGCCAAACTATTGGACAGAGAAGATGCTGGAAAACTTGTCGTCATCAAGTTTGTCAAACAGTACTGTGCAGCTGCGCATATCTGGTTGGCAGAGAGAGGATTTGCACCATGATTAGTTTATGACGGTACTTCTGGACCTCGGTATGGTGGCTTTGCGCTCGTGGTGATGGACTTTATCGAAGGGTAAACTCTTCATGAGCTCTATGCCACAGAAGGGGTCCCCAATGACATTCAAAAGGCTGTACAGAAGGCACTTGATGAGCTCACAAAGGGAAATTTCATCTTTGGGGATCTTCGAACACCTAATATCATGCTTACCAAACCCAATGGAGATGAGTCTGTAGAGAAGTGTCTACGCTTCATTGACTTTGACTGGGCTTGCTGTGAAGGTGATGGGGTGAGGTATCCCTTCCACCTCTCTAGTGCTATTTGGAGATTATCTGGAGCCAGTGATTATCAACCCATTGAGAGGAAGCATCAGGAATCAATGTTTAATAGGTTGAAGTGAATGGCAGTTTGACAATACCCCGATTGATGTTAAAGTACATNAAAATTTCAAGCCGCAATTGTCATTCAACACCCTTTGTTCAGCCATGATTGTGAGGTGCAGCTACATTGCTTTCATCAGGTCTCCTACACCACAGAACATCGAAACCATCCAGATTGTCGCAGACATGGTGGAGGTCGAGTCAACTGGTTTCATTTTCGACCTTAGAAAAGAGATATTTGCTGACCATCCTCAACTATGGGGCACTTCTGCTACATTCCACAAGGCAAGTTGGGACAAGCGCATAGTCATAGACAGCATCACTGATATTGAAATAGCCCCATTCTCCAACAAAACTGAACAAGACTGTCGTCTGTCGAGCCCTCAAAGGCAAAGCCTTGGATGAATATGCAGATGAACTCTACCTGGATGATATTATCCATGAGGTGTTTGGCGTAGCAGCTGATGAGATATTGCCCCAGTGGTCTCTTATTGTGTGCTTTGAGCACTCTAACCAACTGGCGGTAGCTCCTGCCACCATTGTTGGGCAGTTGAAATGGGGTGTGTATGTCGAGTTTGCATTCTTTTTTGATGCTAACAGTATTGTAGATTTCAAGAAGTATACCAAGGCTGTAATCTCAGGACGATCCCCCTCCATTACCACGAAATCGACCAACTATAATGAAAACCAGGCCTCCGACGCTGCCCTTCTCGATGGGCATTTCAATGCATTCGGGAAAGCGACCACTGCTCTCCCCATTGAACTCTATCATCCAGCCTTTGCCAACTTTTCATCCAATGCTCATGATTCCAACCTGCAAGTCCCTGATGATGTCCTGTGTACTACTGCCAAGCTCATCCGACAGCTGTCTGCTATCAGGGTTTCCGGATCATGTGTTGGGGACAATGATTTTCTGCAGACACTGTCTGACATCCTTGGAGTGGTGATTGATACTCCTGTTGGCTCCTCTGATTATATGTCAAAACACCCGACCCCCATGAACATCAATGCAGCTACTGAAATCATTGAGATTCAAAGTGACTCCGATATCGGTGGTGCTGACCTCTCTGTGCAGGTCTCTTTTGTATATGCTAGGTTTTACTGCCAGGAAAATGTAAGTTGGTCACCCCTCGCTCTCATTCTCCTCAATGACATCCTGATCTAGCGTACGCGTATCTGCAATATCTGCTGCTGTCCAACGTTTCTCATAAGTCTAGCAGGCCTATGGATCGTCATCCTCAGTGCTGTGATGACATCTCATACTATTGTGCAACATCTATCTGGCTTCGAGTGGTTCGGTTGCAGTTGCGCACTGGATAATGAGCAAGTCATCAACCTTGGGAGATTGCTCTATGCCCTTTGTCTTGGGATTGCTGAGCTGAAACAGTACTACAGCAACCTTGCAGCACCAACTGTTATCCCCAGGCATGTTGCACCATGATTTTGCCCCTATATCAATTCCTTCATCGATTCCACTGGACAGACTGTGAACTTTTCATATGTCAAGCCACTAGAGCCTGAGGTGATGTGTGCTATTTTCCAGGCCAAACTATTGGACAGAGAAGATGCTGGAAAACTTGTCGTCATCAAGTTTGTCAAACAGTACTGTGCAGCTGCGCATATCTGGTTGGCAGAGAGAGGATTTGCACCATGATTAGTTTATGACGGTACTTCTGGACCTCGGTATGGTGGCTTTGCGCTCGTGGTGATGGACTTTATCGAAGGGTAAACTCTTCATGAGCTCTATGCCACAGAAGGGGTCCCCAATGACATTCAAAAGGCTGTACAGAAGGCACTTGATGAGCTCACAAAGGGAAATTTCATCTTTGGGGATCTTCGAACACCTAATATCATGCTTACCAAACCCAATGGAGATGAGTCTGTAGAGAAGTGTCTACGCTTCATTGACTTTGACTGGGCTTGCTGTGAAGGTGATGGGGTGAGGTATCCCTTCCACCTCTCTAGTGCTATTTGGAGATTATCTGGAGCCAGTGATTATCAACCCATTGAGAGGAAGCATCAGGAATCAATGTTTAATAGGTTGAAGTGAATGGCAGTTTGACAATACCCCGATTGATGTTAAAGTACATTTTTGAATTTCGTTTCTCTCCCTTTTGTAGACACTGATTCAGTTGCATGGTTTTCTGTACATTTGCAATGTATTCTTATTGGCCCAATTCATATATGATTATACTGGATGTTGCCTTTGAATAGCTGCATGTTGGCCCCGACGTGACTCCCACCCTCGCTCCAATTACACTCGCGATTCCATTGGTCACTGAACAGGATGTAGTGGTTCATTTGGTGATGAATGTAGTCCATTTACTGCACAGACTGGTTTCTGGTACATCTTCTGAGTTCTCTTACCCTTCCAATTGACGACAACACGACACAGTGAACACTTTGGCAAGTTACTACTACTCCACAATAAACACGCTATCATTCGCACCTTCCATCTTCAGGTTAGAACCCATCTTTGCGTGGTTGGCTGATATATCGAGTACATATTAATAAATGGACTCCGGAGTGAATGCCTTTACTTTTATTGAGGGTATTAGTGGAAAACATCATTGTGAGCCAGGTTGAACTGACAGATTCTGATATAAGATGTACCATTTGGGAGTCTGAAGGGCCCTTCGTTGTACTGTGAAAATCTTGGAGGTGTTGGGGTCATGGTGGTGGAGACAGGTCCCTGATAGTAGGTGCCAAGGCTGTTCTGAGAATTTCTGGATTTGGCAGCCTTTTGTCCAAACTTCAAGTTGGCCTAGTCCCAGACTCTTATTTCTGTCCAATTCAGCGAACAGCCTATAAAACTCTCAAAAGAATTCAGAAATGTACTCTTTGAGAAGCACAGAGTCAAAATATGATCTATGACTCTCATGGCAGCTGGCGACAGTATTTCCATTGTCCGTCTATCTCTGTGCAGTGAATAATGGTCCTTGTCCCAACCTGGTATGGCTGTTGAGCCCACATGGCCCACTTTTTGTGCAGACCTCAGAATGCACCATACTATTCAAAGTCCTGGTGAAGACTTGCTGCAATGGGCCATCAGGGTCCAATGGCAATTACAAGTCTGCTTGCGGTGTGGTGGTTCAGCAGAAACGTTCTGAGTCTGATCGACAATGAGAGCAAAGCCGAAATGAAAAACAAACTATGTTTTCCCACCTCATGTTATACATACCTTCCATATAGGGAAAAAGCAGAAGAAAACTCGGACTCGTAACTCCAGTGGCAGTTCTGGGTGATGGCATGGTTAGTTGTGCTCATGTGACTTGTGACCTGACAATAGCCGAGCTCAAAAATTGGAGATTATTACTCAACACTCCTCGTCAATGTTCAGCCATGCTCTCGATGGTCAACTACATTGCTTTCTTCGGCAAACCTATACCACAGAACATTGAAACCATCGAGATTGTCACGGAGGTCGTGAGGGTCGAGACAACTGATCTCTTTCTTGACCTTTAGGAACAGATAAACACCCAGCGTCCCCAGCTAAGTAGTGCTTTTGCTACATTCTACAAGGCGAGTGACCAGCGCATAGTCGCAGACTGCACCACTGACTGACCATGATATGTAAGCAGCCCAATTCTCCAAGCAGACTGAGTGAGCCCATTGTCCGTTGAGTTCTCCAAGACTAGTCCTTAGCCCAGTATGCACAACTGGTCTTGCAGGATGAAATCATTCATGAGGTGTACAGTGTAGCCGCCGATGAGATATTGCCCTGGTGGTCTCTCATTGTGTGCTTTGAAAACCCCCCACTGGCAGTGGTTCCTGCCTCCACACAGGACGATGATGAGGCTAACAATGTTGTTGGGAAGATGGAACGGGGTGTGTATGTTAATTTTTGCCTTTAGCCCTGACAATAACTGTATTGTAGACTTCAAGCAGTACACCAAGGCTGTAATGTCTGGGAAATCCCCTTCCGCGGCTGCGAAATTGAACAACTACAGTGAAAACCAGGCCTCCGACAATGCCCTTCTTGACAGGCGTTTCAACGAATCAGAGAACACAACCACTGCTCTCCCCATTGAACTTTATCATCTGGCCTTTGCCAATTTTTTGTCCAATGCTCATGACCCCAACCTGCAAGTCCCCAATGATGTTCTTTGCAGCACCGCCAAGCTCATCCGACAGCTGTCTGTCATCAGGGTTTTGGAAAATCCTCACTCAAGTGATTGTAAGCAGACACTTGCAGACATTATGGAGTGTGCACTCAGTCATTTTGTCAACAAGAACAGCTCATCGGCGGATTTTATGTCACCCTATCCAACCCCAATGAATGCCATAGCAGCTCCTGGAATTGTCGAAATCAAAAGCGAGTGGGGTAGTGGTGGCTGTGACCCCTCTGTGCAGGTATCTTTTTCATATGCTAGATTTTATTGCCAGGACGATGTAAGTCTGCTACCCCATTCGCTCATTCTCCTTACTGACACCGTGGTTTAGAGCGAGCGGATTCGTGATGTCTCCTGCTGTCCTTCATTCCTTGTAGGACTAGCTGGATCATAGATAGGCATTCTTGGTGCCGTCATGATGTCTTGTACTATCGTGCAACGTCTATCTGGCTTCGAGTGGTTCAGTTGCAGTCGTGCACTGGATAATGAGCAAGTCATCAATCTTGGGAGATTGCTCTATGCCCTTCATCTTGGGATTGCTGAGCTGAAACAGTACTACAGTAACCTTGTGGCACCGACTGTTATCTCGGGACACGTTGCACCACGATTTTGCCCCTACATCAACTCTGTTGTCGATTCCACTGGCCGGACTGTGAACTTCTCATATGTTCAGCCACTGGAGCCTGAGCTGACATGTGCTACTTTCCAGGCCAAACTATTGGACAGAGAAGATGCTGGAAAACTTGTCGTCGTCAAGTTTGTCAAACAGTACTGTGCAGCTGCGCATACTTGGTTGGCAGGGAAAGGATTTGCACTGTGTTTGGTTTACGATGGTAGTTCTGGACCTCAATATGGTGGCTTTGCGCTCATGGTGATGGACTATGTCGAAGGGAAGACCCTTCACGTGCTCTATGATGAAGAAGTATTGCCCAATGACGTTTGAAAGGCTGTATGGAAGGCACTCAATGAGCTCGCAAAGGGAAAATTCATCTTTGGGGATCTTCGAACACCTAACATCATGCTTACCAATGGAGATGAGTCTGTAGAGAAACATCTATGCTTCATTGACTTTGATTGGGCTTGCTGCGAAGGTGATGGGGTAAGGTATCCCTTCCACCTCTCTAGGGCTATTTGGGAACCATCTGGAGCCAGTGAATATCAAGTCATTGAGAGGAAGCATCAGGAATCAATGTTCAATAGCTTGAAGTGGTTGAAGTGAATGGCAATTTGACTCTCTCTTTTCTCCTTCAGTTGCATGCTTTTCTGTACATTTGCAATGTATTTTTATTGGCACAACAGATGTATGGTTATACTGGACTCTAAATAGGGAAAAATTAGCAGAAGAAAACTTGGACTCATAACTCCGGTGGCAGTTGCACTCATGTGACTTGTGACCTGACAATATATAACTGAGCTCAAAAATTGGAGATTGTCCTTCAACACCCTCGTTGACATTCAGCCATGCTCTTGATGCTCAGCTACATCACTTTCGTTGGGACCCCCACACCACAGAGCATTGAAACCATCGATATTCTCATGGACTTGGCAGAGGTTATGAGTTCGGAATGTAATGGAGAAATTGTCCAACTTCGTCTATTGTGGATCTGACTGTCTCAGAGACAGTAAGCTAGTAGTTGGGCTAAGGACAAGTGAAGCTCGGCCAGGAACGTGGAGAGATCATGCAGGTGTAGGGGTGCCAACAGCGCGGCTTGGCTCACTTGCGGAGCTGGTTCCCAGCTCCAGCTTGGAGCTGATTAGTCATAGCGGCTCAGCTCAGTTAGCAGCTTTGGAGCCACTAAGCCAACGGCTCACAGGGTTTTTTTCTTTTTGGATGGGTTTGGTGACTCAGAAGTGCAGAAGTGGGCAAAGACCTGGTGATGCACAAATGAACAGAGAAAACACCTCGCCGAGACTCAGCAAGGCCACAAATGTTCAGAAAACACCTGGATATCTTGACTGGAGTCTCTGGGCACTGGTGGCTGGGGCCAGAAGCTTGGCACAACATTGGGGCAGGTAGTGGGTAATTGTGAGGTTCAAGAATGACGGCAGCTGGTGTAGACGAGGACATGAATGAGCAAGGTACCTACTAGAGGTTGTAAGATCTCAAAAAAGATCAAAGAAGATTGAAAATGGCAGCGCACCTAATACTCCATCTTCCTCACACTTCTTGCATCTCCATCCCACTTTTTTCTGCCCTTTGAGTGTAGCCTTATGATAGTCAAGTTAGTAAATGAATGTACAGAACTGAAAAAATGCATACCTTTGAACATCTACACCCGCAGCACTGGTGGTAAGAGGTAGAGACCAGGTACAGCAGCTATGGGAATCCCCAATTTTCCCAGGTCACAGATCCTGGCTCTCCTTGTGTTTGGTCCAACCTATACCTTAATGTTTTACTACCAGAACCTACTCTTTCTGGTTAAACCTGTGGACTGAATAATTTATTGGCTCAGCTGTAGCTTAGCTGCTCAAAGCCACCCAGGAGCTGCTCATCTAAATGGCTTGACTGGAGCCATTAAGGTGAGCGGCTCTGTCTGGCTCGGCTCCAGAGCTGCTTAGCCAGAGAGCAAGCCAGACTGTTGGCACCCCTACATGGGTGGGTACCGTTCTGAAGCCATGTGATCCCTCGGTGAATTTCACTCACTGAGTCTGAGAGTCCAATTCAGTCCAAGCTCGAGTAATTATCTGACTATGCAGTGATCTGAACTGCAATGGCATCTAACTGAATGCTGAGGTTTCAAACCTGTTGACAGAATTTGTAGAGAGAATGAATTCAGACTGTATAGACAGATGATATTAAACTCAGAAAGTTGATTTCTGATACATGAAGCTCTGGGCTTGCCGCTGAGCATGCCACTCATGCCCTGGAAAGTCAACCAACTGTGGAATCTCAAACTGAAATAGGTGGGTGGGTGGGTGAAAGCGAGATCTTGAAGGCAGATGGTGCTGAAAATCTGACAGTTCTGACTGTCAGGTGGAGGAGCTGAAAGAGACAAGGCCAGCTTAGTCAGCCCACTAGCCACTCAGTTGGAATGCTGATGCTGACACCTGGCTTCGCTTGCAGTGTTGGCATCTACACTTCATCCAACTTCATCTATTGTGGATCTGACTGTCTCAGGGACAGTGAGCTAGTAGTTGGGCTGAGGACAAGCGAAGCTCAGCTGGGAACACAGAGAGATCACGCCACCCACCCATGAGCTGAGGAACAACCCCACAGCATGAACTCGACACAAAGCCCAACCCAAGGGACGAGGCTCACTGCACCATCTAGATTCATCAGGAGGCTGGGGAATGGACAAAGATAGAAGGTTTAACATGACAACTGGAAACAGAAGAGGAGAATTGTGTAGCAATGATAGAGGCCTTGCAGGAGGCATCAAAAGATACGGTAGATAAGGACATCATGGTAGACTCGAGACCAGCCAATGCACTGATGAGTCAGGGTCTTACTCAACACATCGGCATGGAAGGTTTCACTTGACTGTCATCAAACCATGCAGAGGCTAGTTATGAGTTTAACATTGCAGACACACCAATTCATGTACAAGTAATGGATGAGAACAGAACTGTCATTGGCAACAGGAGCAGTGGATGTGGTGCCCATACCATGGCCTACAAATGCAAGCTCCATCTCAGTAGAGATGGTCAGAGGTCAGATATAGCCAGAGGTTGCTACAGATTATGGCACAGCTCTATGGATGGGGATTGCTAGTTATGCTATAGACTGTGACATAGCAACAGGCAGAAATACTGGAGGTCATTATGGAATGTGACGTGGAAACAGGCAGAAATAGAGGTCGCTACAGACTGCTACATGGAAAACTGACAGAGGCAGCCAGAGGTTACTACAGAATGTGACGTGGGAACAGGTGGAAGCAGAGGTCGCTATGGACTGCAACATGTAAAACCAACAGAGACAGCTAGAGGTCACTATAGACTGTAATGTGGGACCAGATGGAAACAGCAGTCGCTATGGACTGTGACATGTAAAACTGACAGAGACAGCTAGAGGTTACTACAGAATGCGACTTGGCAAAGATACAGAGAGTGTAATTGGTCTTTACAGATTGCTTGTGGCCGGCTGGCATTGGTGCTGCCCCAAATTATGGAACCAGAGCTCTTGAGACAGATTGGAGTGCGACAGAGCAAGATGCAGCAGAGAAGTTGCTTGTGGGTGGAACCGTTGCTAAGGAGACCTCGCCCACTTGACAATTTGTTGAGATACCCAACATGGTGGATGATGAAGAGGCCTAATTTTCCATGGTGCAACTATCTGAATGCCCATGGTAGGTGTAGCAGGTGTGCTGTTCCGGATGGATGGCCAGAGTATCAAGGAAGGCCGTTATGTAGGCATTGTGTGAAGGATGTGATGGCTGATGAAGAGGTGATAATTTGAGGTATTGCAGCTGCGTGTTGGGAGTACTCATGCCAAAGATAATAGCCAACAGAGGTTAGACAGTGCTGTACTGGATAAATATAGGAAGATGCATAGTTTAATAGTGAGAAACTGTGGCCATTGAGCCTTCATAGACTTGCCCATTCCTTCAATGAGCTATGGTGGTCTTACTCAATCCTATATTGAGCAGTCCTGGAAAGGATTATTTAGAACTAGAACACTTAGAAATGGAGATGAAAGTGAGATCTTGAAGGCGGATGGTGCTGAAAATCTGACAGTTCCAACTGTCAGGTGGAGGAGCTGAAAGAAACAAGGCCAGCTTAGTCAGCCCACTAGCCACTCAGTTGGAATGCTGATGCCAACACCTGGCTTCGCTTGCAGTGTTGGCATCTACACATCATTCTTTATCATACAGAAATTTTGAAGCATCTATCACAGAAATTGTCCCATGCTTGCACAGCCCTCAGCTTGGGCACTTTTTGAAGCATCTAATGCAGAATTGTTCCCATGCTGCACAGCCCTTCCCCTGGAGCACTTGATTGAATCACCCTCGCTTTTTCTTTGAGTCAAATATGTCCTTGTGAATGGGTGCTAGTTGCTATGGTGCTATAATCACTTTGCTCTTTGTGCTGCAAGCTATGCCAACTGATAAACATGGGATAAGTGTGGGAGGAATACTGGTGTGAGAAAGTTCTGCATACTTCCTGCTTATTGATTGTTGTAATTACTTTTCCTTAGATAGGGGAGGATTTGTGTCCTTTGCTCCCCCTCCAGCTGTTATTGTGCACCCAACTGTAAGACCACTTTTTTCTTAAATTTTGGAGAGTTTCCATTGCTTCTTTCCACATAGCATACAGAAATAAACACAATAAAGAAAAAAGCTGAACTCGTTTATGTCGGCGGTTGATGCCGACCCACTCCTCAACAAGTTGAGACAACTGATGTCCTTGTCAAGCTTAAGAACAAGATAATCATCCAGTATCCTGAACTATGGGGTGCTTCCGCTAGATTCTACAAGGTATGTTGAGACAAGCGCATAGTCGTAGACAGCATCACTGATATTGAAATAGCCCCATTCTCCAACAAAACTGAACAAGACCATTGTCTGTCAAGCCCTTAGAGACAAAACCTTGAATGAATATGCAGATGAACTCTTCCAGGTTGATGTGATCCACGAAGTGTTTGGCATAGCAGCCGATAAGATATTGCCCCAGTGGTCTCTCATTGTATGCTTTCATAGAACCTCACAACTAGTGGTGGTTCCTGCCTCCACACAGGCTAATGATGTTGTTAGGCAGTTGGAACAGGGTGTGTATGTCGAGATTGCATTTCATTTTGATGCTCACCATATGGTAGATTTCAAGAAGTACACCAAGGCTGTAATTTCAGGATGATCCCCCTCTATTGCCACAAAATCGACCAATTATAATGAAAACCAGGTCTCCGATGCTGCCCTTCTTGACAGGTGTTTCAATGCATTTTGGAAAGCGACCACTGCTCTCCCCATTGAACTCTATCATCCAGCCTTTGCCAACTTTTTGTCCAATGCTCACAATTCCAACCTGCAAGTCCCCGATGATGTCCTGTGCACTAATGCCAAACTCATTCAACAGCTGTCCACTATTAGGGTTTCTGGATCATATGTTGGGGACAATGATTTTCTGCAGACACTGTCCGACATCCTTGAAGTAGTGATTGATACTCCTGTTGGCTCCTCCAATTATATGTCAAAACATCTGACCCCCATGAACATCAATGCAGTTACTGAAATCATTGAGATTCAAAGTGACTCTGATATCGGTGGTGCTGACCCCTCTGTGCAGGTCTCTTTTGTATATGCCAGGTTTTACTGCCAAGAAAATGTAAGTTGGTCGCCCCTCACCCTCATTCTCCTCACTGACATCCTGATCTAGCGTGCACGTATCTGCAACATCTGCTGCTGTCCAATGTTCCTTGTAAGTCTAGCAGGCCCATGGATCATCATCCTCAGCACTGTGATGACATCTTGTACTATTGTGCAATGTCTATCTGGCTTCGAGTGGTTCGGTTGCAGTTGCGCACTGGATAATGAGCAAGTCATCAACCTTGGGAGATTGCTCTATGCCCTTTGTCTTGGGATTGCTGAGCTGAAACAGTACTACAGTAACCTCGTGGCACTGACCACTATCTCCGGGCATGTTGCGCTGCAATTTTGCCCCTATATCAACTCTGTTGTCAATTCCACTGGACAGACTGTAAACTTTTCATATGTCAAGCCACTAGAGCCTGAGCCAACATGTGCTATTTTCCAGGCCGAACTATTGGATGGAGAAGATGCTGGAAAACTTGTTGTTGTCAAGTTTGTCAAACAGTACTGTGTGGCTGCACATATCTGGTTGGCAGAGAGAGGATTTGCACTCTGATTGGTTTATGACGGTACTTCTGGACCTCAATATGGTGGCTTTGCACTTGTAGTGATGAAATTTATCGAAGGGCAAACCCTTCATGAGCTCTATGCCACAGAAGGAGTGCCTGATGACGTTCAAAAGGCTGTACAGAAGGCACTTGATGAGCTCACAAAGGGAAATTTCATCTTTGGGGATCTTCGAACACCTAATATCATGCTTACCAAACCCAATGGAGATGAGTCTGTAGAGAAGTGTCTATGCTTCATTAACTTTGACTGGGCTTGCTGTGAAGGTGATGGGGTAAGGTATCCCTTCCACCTCTCCAGTGCTATTTGGAGATTATCTGGAGCCAGTGATTATCAACCCATTAAGAGGAAGTATCAGGAATTGATGTTTAATAGGTTGAAGTGAATGGCAGTTTGACAATACCCCAATTAACGTTAAAGTACATTTTTTAATTTTGTTTCTCTCCTTTTTGTAGATGCTGATTCAGTTGCATGGTTTTCTGTACATTTGCAATGTATTCTTATTGGCCCAATTCATATATGATTATACTGGACATTGCCTTTGAATAGCTGCATGTTGACCCCAATGCGACTCCCACCCTCGGTCCAATTATACTTACGATTCCGTTGGTCACTGAACAGGATGTGGTAGTTCATTTGGTGATGAATGTAGTCTATTTACTGCACAGACTAGTTTCCAGTATGTCTTCCCAGTTCTCTTACTCTTCCAAATGCTTTCCAATTGATGACAACACGACACAGTGAACACCTTGGCAAGTTACTACCACTCCACAATAAACATGCTATCTCTTATTTCTGTCCAATTCAGTGAACAGCCTATAAAAGTCTCTAAAAAATCTCAAAAGAATTCGGAAATGTACTCTTTGAGAAGTACAGAGTCAAAATATGATCTGTGGCTTTCACAGCAGCTGGCAACAGTATTTCCATTGTCTGTCTATCTCTGTGCAGTGCATAATGGCCCTTGTCCCAACCTGGCATGGCTGTTAAGCCCACATAGCCTGCTTGTTGTCCAGACCTCAGAATGACCATACTATTCAGAGTCCTGTCAAGACTTGCTACAATGAGCTATCAGGGTCCGATAGCAATTATGAGTCTGTTTCTGGTGGGAAACTTGGAATTTCTGGGGCTGACAGTAATGAGAGTGAAGTTGAACATGTGCTAAGTGAGCCAAACAAGATGATCAGCTGCTGACATCTACAGTGCCGGACACTCAAAACCGACCACCCAGAGCCATCAAAACATGTAAATGTAACTGCTCACCCAAATATCATTCTTTTATCTTGAAAAGCTGGACAATAGAACAGAATGATATCTGATGAAAGATTAACTGACTACTTTCCCCCCAGAATGGATTTTACTTTTTCAACAATACCAGAATCTGGAATAGGACCCTGAATTTCCTTTTATGGATATATATCCAGGAGATAATTAGAGCAGGATGACCTTCAACAGCATTCGTGCCTTGTACATTGCACATAACTACTGTAATACTGTCAGTAATTGTTAATAACATTGACATCCATCATTATTCTTGCAGAGACCCAACAGTGTGACCAATACTTCTTCACCACAAACTCCACCTGCCATGCATTTAGCTCTTTTCTAATGCATAGTCAACAAGGGGATGCAAAAAAAAGAGAGAGACATACTGGTAAGCATCCATATAGTGCCAACATTTCTGAAAAAATGCATGGATAGTGAGAGTTAGGCATAAGTCAAGCTCAGGAACAAGCTCTTTTGCTTGAACCCAGGTGCCATCTGCAAGATTTCTGAAGCAGATCTTCATTTACCCCCAATACATCTCAATTGGATTCAGTTCACAGTGGAATTTAGGAATGAAATAGCACTTGTGTCCTCGTCCAAATTGGGTCCAAAAAACTGCTGGCCTTTGCCCTGCAATCTTGCCTGCTTGGAACATCTACTGCGGGCGGGCATGAGGAAGGAAATTCTTGGATTCTACATCTTCAATTCATCGTCGTCGACTGGTGACCGGCGACCGATGCCCTGGAAACAACCTGGAAAAACTATTTTTTTGATCCTAAAATCTGGAATTTGTCACGTGCACGGTATATTTTCGGACATTGCATTTTTCGACCCTGTTTCCTTCCAAATCATCAAAAATTTCCTCAAAATTCACTCTCGGGGACCCGCTATCGAGTGGTCGGGTCTAAGTGACCGGCACTGTACCAGACCACAACTTTCCCACCCATTTTATACCTTCCGTATAAGGAAAAATTGGCAGAAGAAGACGAATTCCTCATAAAACTCGGACTCGTAACTCCGGTGGCAGCTCTGGGTGACGGCATGGTTGGCTACGCTCATGTGACTTGTGACATATAACCGAGCTCAAAAATTGCAGGTTGTCACTCAACAAACCCCTCCTCAACGTTCAGCCATGATTGGGAAGTGCAGCTACGTCCTCTTCATCGGGATCCCCACGCCACAGAACATTGACACCATCAAGATTTTCACGGACGTGGTGCGGGTCGAGTCTACCGATGACTTATCCGACCTTAAGAGACAGATACGCGCCGAGCATCCTGAAATTCCTGGAACTTTTGCTAGATTCTACAAGGCGAGTGGAGGCAACTGTCAAATCACAGACCGCAGCTGATTGATCATATGTAAACAGCCCAATTCTCCGACCAAACTGAGCGAGCCCATTGTCCGTCGAGCTCTCAAAGACCAGACCTTGGTCCAGTATGCACAAGAGGTCTTGCAGGTTGAAATCATTCATGAGGTTTATGGTGTAGCGCCCGATGCACTGTTGCCCCGGTGGTCTCTTATCGTCTGCCTAGAGCATTCTCCGCAAGCGGAGATTCCTCGCGTCATCAGCCAGGACGACGATGAGGCCAACGATGTTGTTGGGAAGATGGAACGGGGTGCGTATGTTAATTCTCGCCTTTAGCCCTGACACTAACGGTATTGTAGATTTCAAGCGGTACACCAAGGCTGTAAGGTCTGGGAAATCCCCTTCCGCGGCTGCGAAATCGAACAACTACAGTGAAAACCAGGCCTCCGACAATGCCCTTCTCGACGGGCGTTTCAACGAATCAGGGAACACGACCACTGCTCTCCCCATTGAGCTTTATCATCCGGCCTTTGCCAATTTTTTGTCCAATGCTCACGACCCCAACCTGCAAGTCCCCGACGATGTTCTTTGCAGCACCGCCAAGCTCATTCGACAGTTGTCCGTCATCAGGGTTTTGGAAAATCCTCGCTCAAGTGATTGTAGGCAGACACTTGCAGACATCATGGGGAGTGCACTCAGTGAGCTCGTCAACAAGGACAGCTCGTCGGCGGATTTTATGTCACCCCATCCAACCCCAATGAACGTCTTTGCAGCTCCTGAGATTGTCGAGATCAAAAGCGAGTGGGGCAGTGGTGGATGTGATCCCTCTGTGCAGGTATCCTTTTCATATGCTAGGTTTTATTGCCAGGACGATGTAAGTCTGCTACCCCCATTCGCTCATTCTCCTCACTGACACCGTGGTTTAGAGCGAGCGGATTCGTGATGTCTCCTGCTGTCCTTCATTCCTTGTAGGACTAGCTGGATCATGGATAGGTATCCTTGGCGCCGTCATGACGTCTCGTACTATCGTGCAACGTCTATCTGGCTTCGAGTGGTTCGGTTGCAGTCGTGCACTGGATAATGAGCAAGTCATCAACCTTGGGAGATTGCTTTACGCCCTTCGTCTTGGGATCGCTGAGCTGAAACAGTACTACAGTAACCTTGCGGCACCGACCGTTATCCCGGGACACGTTGCACCACGATTTTGCCCCTACATCGACTCCGTCGTCGATTCCACTGGGCAGACCGTGACCTTCTCATATGTCCAGCCACTGGAGCCTGAGCCGACGTGTGCTACTTTCCAGGCCAAACTATTGGACGGAGAAGATGCTGGAAAACTTGTCGTCGTCAAGTTTGTCAAACAGTACTGTGCAGCTGCGCATACTTGGTTGGCAGGGAAAGGGTTCGCACCGCGTTTGGTTTATGACGGTACTTCTGGACCTCGATATGGTGGCTTTGCGCTCGTGGTGATGGACTACGTCGAAGGGAAGACCCTTCATGCGCTCTATGACAAAGAAGCGTTGCCCAACGACGTTCGAAAGGCTGTACGGAAGGCACTCAATGAGCTCGCAAAGGGAAAATTCATCTTTGGGGGTGAATATCAATTCATTGAGAGGAAGCATCAGGAATCAATGTTCAATAGCTTAAATTGGTTGAAGTGAATGGCGGTTTGACTTTTTTTCTCTCCTTCAGTCGCATGCTTTTCTGTACATTTGCAATGTATTCTTATTGGCACAATCCATGTATGATTATACTGGACCCTAAATAGAGTATGTATAACAATGAAAAATCGGACATTGGCTTTGGATAGCTGCGCGTTGACTCTGACGCGACTCTCACCCTTGCTCTTACCACGATTCTTCCAACCGTGGTTCTGACCCAAATCCGTGCGACAAAAACCATCTATTCTCATATTTCCACACAACATGGCGACTCCTTGATGCACGAGGCATCATGATTCCTCAAGAAAACGTGTTAGACATGCAGACTCGACCGTAATAATGGACTGGATGCTCCAGTTCGTTCTCAAGGCTTGATCATGTACCTCAACATCCCGGAGAACGTCGCAATAGCAGATGGAGGAGGAGGAGTAGGAGGAGGAGGAGGAGTACCCAATGTCGGTACGTAGCACGTACCTACCAACTAAACTCACAAGCATACTGACTGACTTGGCTACTGGCAGGAACGGCGGTATACCAACTTGCTGGTATAATCTTCATCTGGTTGCTTTCGAAAGGTCAGCTAAGCCTTTCCAACCTGGATAAAAGTTCACTTACAAACTGACACGCGTCTGCTATTTACCAGTGGACGACGTCAAAGCCCTGTTCAGTATACACCCCAGTTGGCCGATACACATTTTCTCTGCCACTCACGCCTACCGTTCGCTCTCCATTTCACTCCTTTTCGTGTACACGAAACTCACACGACTGACAGTGAAAATACACCCATTCATCGTACTGTGCACCACCAGTCTAGTGTTTTTCGGTCCAATTACATTCGCGATTCCATTAGTCGTTGGACAGGACGTGGTGGTTCATTTGGTGTTGAATGTAGTTTATTTGCTGCATGGACTGGTTTCCGGTACGTCTTTCGACTTCTCTTACCCCTCAAATGCTTTCCGATTGACGACAACGCGACACAGTAAACACCTTGGCAAATTACTATCACTCCACAACAAACGCGCTATCGTTCGCACCTCCTATCTTTCGGTTAGAACCCATCTTTGCGTGGTTGGAAGATATATCGAGTACATATAATAAATGGACTACGGAGTGGATGCCTTTACTTTTATTGAGGGTATTAGCGGCGGCAATAGGTGTGTATGTGTTGGTCGGGATGGTTTGGTTGTGGAGGTAAGGGGCATGGAACCAGGGCGCGTTACGAGGATGCGAATCGACCCCGAATGGTCTGGTACCTGTGAGCACCTCCAAATCCACATCTGACTCTCGCATGGCTTGACCCGCTCGCTTTCATAGATCTTTGCTTATGCTCATAATTTATACGCCGATTTGGCGAAATTTCATGTATTTATGTCGACGATACTATTAATACCTACCTGACTTCCTGGGCTAAGTCATTACTTCTTGCATTCTTACTCGGTACACACTCTACTTATATCGTTGAGTTCCAGTTTGACAAGCCGAAATTAGAGTGTCCCAGAAACGGTCGGGGGAACAGAACATCACCTGTGCAGTTATCGACTTACGACGGTAAGACACTACGAAAACTTGAAAGACGACATAGAAGAAAGAACGAACAAGAAAGGAGTATCGGGAAGGATACAGGAAGAACATCAATTGCGAGGAGGGGAAAGCCGCCAGATGTCCATCCTATCCGCTTCAGTGATCGTATCGGGGTAATCTTGAGAAATGAAACCAGCTCTCATCCCAGACACCGCATCCTCTGCTGCACTACTCAACGCCTACAACACCCTGCTCCATTCATTGGAAGCTCCTGAGAGGGTGCAATTAATTAAATGAGGATGGAGGATAGATTGTGGAGACTCGACGCTTCGACGCTACCGACGCCATTCTATTCCTGAATTCTTGCGCCGGTACAGAACAAGCGTCAATCGAAGAACGTCGTATTCGACGCATTTGAATCTCCTGCACGTATATAACCGAGCGAGCGAGAACATGAAAATTGTGAAGGCTCGACACTACCAATCCCATTCCATTCCGTTGTGCTAGTAAAGATATCTGAAACCCCTCCTCCTCACCATCGCTTCTTCAAATGTAATCCCTTCTAACCTCGCAGCCTCCTCAACCCTTGCCCGATTAACAGCATCCAACGCTTTCGCATCTGCTTCGTCGAGTTTTCGGTTGTCACGTACGATCATTTGTCGTATCACTGTATAATGCGTTCATCGTCAGGTTTGCAAGAGAAAAGCATAATAAAGCATACCCAAAGCTAATGCAGTACTCAAAGCCAACCCAGCCAATGAAATGATCATCGATTGATGGTATTCGGGTCCCCATTCAGCTTTCCAAGTAAACGCTCCAATCCTGTTTACGGCCCACGGGAAACTTGTAAGAACTCCACGTGCACAGAGAGGTGTATACACACAAATTCCCAATAGCTCCACACCCATTCACAATCCCTATCGCAGCTGCTCGTTTGGCAGGCGGCCGAGGAAGGATATTGGATACCCAGACGAGTGTCATTGAGAAACCTTTGCATAGAGCAAAAAGATTCAGAAACAGGCCACCATTGCGGAGAAGATGAAGATAGCAGCACGCACCAACATATCCACAAGCCATAAAAAACATCGATACGTATCTCGCACCCGTGTGCATCGTGCTAAGCGCGATAATGAAGCCTAGGATGACACCCCACCACCATCCAGCAATATGGAAGAATCGTTCGCCTGTCCGATCTGTAAAGCGGCGTCAACTAGTTCTCAAAGGTCTAGGGTGGAAGAGTACCTGCGTGCCAAGCATTCAAACAACAACAGATGGTCGCGAGTATCCATGGAGGCCTATAAATGGATCAGCTTCCGAGTCATGGAGCCTTTGTGAGGATACGCACGCAGCCAACAAAAGCGAAATTGTAGTGTTGAACCCCAGTGTCTCTGTCAATCTACGCGTACCTAGTGTCAGTCCGAGCAACTCCATGCATCGTAACCACTTACGTGGGGAAGAAGTTAACGAAACTAAGTCCAAGTAACTGTGACATGGTCATTACGGCCAAAATGGGTACTTTGATATCTGTAATAGCCATTTTGAGGCCTCTAAGAGGTCTATGTCGTGATCATGTTTTCAGTCACCGGCCGGGGGATGTAAAGGAGAAGTAGAATGAAGGAGTAGGAGCGAGGGGACGAGGGGAAGAAAGAGGACGTACGAATCCTCGGCATTATCTTGATCCGCCTCTCCAACGTCGTCTGCCAATCGAGCTTGAGCGAGGCGGCGTTCATAAGGGGTAATCCATCGGGTGTTGTTAGGCTATGTTCGAGGTGAACGAGTGTGAACAGTGCTTAGAGTTGTGAAGACTCACGTAGTCGGGTAGTAACCATCTAGTACCTCAGGAGTCAGATGGTGAGAAAATGACGGGGAAGGTAACGGATGCACATGCTACAGAGGCCGATGGACATTGTAATCGCACCCTTACGCCAAAGTCATCAACACTTCCCGGTGTCGAGGAGAGACAGGTTTACCTCAATGAAAAACAACCTGGGGAGTACGTTAGCTCCAACGTAATTTCCTCGAAAGAAAGGCCAACACACCATCTCNCGCATTGGAAATCAACAACCCAGCGTACAAGATCGCCGACCGAAACGCCAGCTCCTGTGGAAGTTTATGTCATATGTCAGAACAATTGAGCGGTCTGAAGCGGATGCGACTCGCCTTCTTCGTATACCACCGGGAAAGTAGGTATATAGCTGTGAGCATGCGTCAGTGATGATGTACGTGAGACGGTAAGGCACACTAGCACATGAACATACCGCCTGGATAAAAAGCAGCCTGAAATACTGCATTAGTTATAGTTCTCCCGGAGTTAGATATCTCCATACCTCAGGAAGACCTATGAAGATACGACATGCCAAAAGGCCACCAAAGCCGCGAGTTACCTGTTCAAGATTCCCGCGTTAGTACGAGATATTATCCAAGGGACGAAAAAAGGTAGACTCACTCCGGTAAGTGTACTTGTCAGACCCCAGACTACGACACAACACCCGATATACCATGATGGTCTGAAAAGCACGTCTTAGGAGGCTCTTTGTGCCGAAGGGAATATGTTCAACCTTGTTATGTAGTTAAGGATCTGTATCTGAGTTTGAATAGAAAGCTACTTGAAGGAGAACAGTACGATACGAACCATGTTTGAAGGTATTTGAGCCGGGCCATACGTGACGAACAGGATAGATAAGGCAACCTGATACTGGAGGTCTAACACGAAAACAGAGCAAGGTTCGGGACTATTTTTGGAACAAAGTTATTGTGGACGTACCCGATAGCCCTAAATCTTCCTCTAAACCCTTCAGCCTCGCAGTGGTGATACCATTCCTCTAAAGGCAGAGCATTGGTCGACTGTACTGAGCATACACGAGTGACACGTACGTCGATGTAGTTCATGATGAAAATCAACACAATAGTCGGGAGAACTCTCGTATCCAGCTTTCGAACTAATTTCCTCTCCGCGAGTACTCTTTCCGGTGTCCCTGACGCTGGCAATGGGTCTTCATTAGGACGTCCAACGTCCTCCTCCATCGATGCTTGCGCTTTATCGTATTCTTTTTCCGACATGACGGGCTGGGGAGAAGATAATCATAGAACAAGTTCGTTGCTGATATCATTTATATCCTTCGAAAGTGGAGGCTCGTGATCCCCTGCGTTCTGCACCTGGACCAGCTGATTAATCGATATGGCCGGTTGGTTCTATCAGTGGGAACACGGTATGAGTATGGGAGGGTTGGAAACAGTTTGGGGTCGACGTCGGGTATGCGATCAAGGAGTACTTCTTGCGCTAGGGATGCCAACAGCTCGGCTAGGCTAGGCTCGGCTCGGCTCTGGAGCCGGTTAAGCGGCTGAGCCGATAGCTCCCTACCAATTTTTAGCATTTTTTCTGGGGTGCACACTGGTCAATATTATGAAGCACAAGTCTCATCTATATTACTGTAATACATTACTGAACACAGATGGAAGGGGCTGGCTGTGCGACGGTGGGGTTTGTGATGTACGCTGGCCAGCCCAGGGTCCTGAGAAAGTGGCTGTGAACTTTAGGCACCCAGCCTGCAAGGCCCAAATGCAGCACTACACCGCCAATGTGTCCTGACCTCCTCACGAGGTCATAGGGCTGATGTTGTGCGATCTCCCCCGCTCGCCAATGCTTGACCTCAGAAGATGTCGAAAAATCGATTCGTTGACCTCCTACGAGACCCCGGGTTCGATCAGGATTCCGCGCGGGTAGCAACGCCATCACGGCTTGCATTACGGCTCACCTTTTTACGGTTCCTGTTCCGTGCCGCCGCTCCTTTCGCTTTTGAATCATTCCAATTTCTAAGTGCGGCAAACACATATATCATTAATGAATCTAGACTACAGAGTACAACATGGTGGGCCTAAGCTACCATAAGTCCCCTCGAATTTAGAGACTCTGTATATATAAGGACAATTACCTACAGCAATACTATGTCAGTAAGTTGCCCTTTGTGAGTGAACAGTTCAAGACTTACTTGCTTTGTGACACTTCTAGCTTGAAGTTGTGGCAGAGATCTGCTCATGTAAGTCAGTGACAATGAGATGAGATGGGATGTATTGACTTACCATGAACAGAATCCAGGAACTTAGAGGAAAAAACTGCTGAAGTTCAAAAGTCAGAGAGGGAGAATGTGGGGTTAGAAGCAAGAGTGTCTTAAAGTCAATTGTCTTTTATGCCACGTCAAAAAATCAAACACTGGCAAATATCGGTAAGGGAGGGTACAAAACTGTTGAAGCGGAAGGCTTTACGTGCCATTGGAGGCTATTGGCTGGGGCTGCCACTTATATTCTGAGGCGCGCTTGGTTTTGCAGTCATGCTGTGTGACTTCTTGTGCCCAGAGTTCCAGACCTCTGATGAGCTCAAATCGAGGTCCTCCGAGGTCCCAGCACGATGTCCCTCAACCTCTCGTTCTGAGGTCAAACCAACATCTGACCACTTTGGTGGTGTATCAGTGTCTGACCCCTCATATTAGGCATAAAAAACATCAGAGAGTTGTTTTTTTCTCAAAAGGATACCATTTTCTACTCCAAAAAGTATATTGTTTTGATTTTTGAATTTTAACTGGCTCAGCTGTGGCTTAGCTGCTCAAGCTGGAAGCCAGAGCCAGCTGTTGGCACCCCTACCTTGCATGGGGCCCCACACTGGTCATGCTTTTGACACAGGGAGCATCTTTGTAATTCTTGGCATGACAACAAGAGGCAAGAAAGTGGTGTGAGCCCAGAGAAACAATGTTCAGGCATGGAGTCAGTGAGAGGAGATATGCCATGAGTGACTCTTATGACTGTGAGGACAGACTGATAAATTTGAAAATCCTGGACAGTGCAATCATAAGTGAAAATTGTTGCCTTTTGAGTTCTTACAACAGACAACAGACTATTACAATCTTGAACTTTCATCAATACAAGTAATGGAAGCCTTTTCTTCTCTCCAGAGCTTCCTCAAAACTGATGCCTTCCAGCTTAGTGGCTTCTTCTACTCAGGCCCAATTAGCACCTTGCAGTTCATCTGTGTTGAGTCTCTTATTCTCCCTGACCAATATTTGTCAAATAGCTTTAGAAGACATTAGTATCACAGTGCAAATGATATAGGGGTGAAACATACTGAGAGCCAAGACTGAGCTCAACACAAGTACACATAGTGAGATGATCATTGATTGGTGGTATTCAGGCCCTCATTTAGCTTCCCAGATGAACAATCCTATCCTTATTTGGTTGTGAATGTTAGTGAACTGGCAATTCATATATAATATCCTTACAAGTTTCCCAAGTTTCTGGTGCTATTAACTATTCTGATTGCTGCTGCATGTTTCCTGTTTAAAGAGAGTAAATCAGATTCAGCTGTTGGAATGTTGTAAGAAGTGTCTATGCAGGGGGCTGTGGAATAGTATTGGCTACCCATACAAGAGTCATAGAAAAATCTAGTCATACAGCCTTAGCAGTGTGGAAAACTAAAGTGAAGCAACACAACTTACCAGTGTATTCAAAAGCCATGAGTATCATTGATATGTACTGAGCAGCAGTA
Source organism: Moniliophthora roreri (assembly GCA_001466705.2). NCBI lineage: Eukaryota > Fungi > Basidiomycota > Agaricomycetes > Agaricales > Marasmiaceae > Moniliophthora > Moniliophthora roreri. The sequence goes on along the minus strand of LATX02000013.1, from coordinate 716,336 downwards.
TTCATTGTGGCAAGAGCAATAATAAAACCAGTAATAACACCCCACCACCAGCCGGCGATATGGAAGAAGCGTTCTCCAGTTNATTTGGACAGGATCACCGCCGTACCTTTTGATGATGAGAAAAAAAAAAACAAAAAAAAAAAAAGGAAAACGAAGACTGTCGATCGAGACGTTAGGCTTTACTTCCTTTACGAGGAACAAGGAACGAACGGAATGGGTTATCGGCCAGGGTATTTCAGTAACCCCTTTGCCGGTCCCGCAAAGAAAAAAAAAAGTGTGGGGATGCTTCTATTCAGGAGGAATGAGGAAGGAGAAGGAGAGAGAAAAGCGCACGAAAAAGTTTCTTGGTACCTCAATATTGATCCGTTGAGTTTGTAGACGTGTCACTAATGAACGATGGACAGGCAGAACAAACACCTTTATCTTCATTCCGTACTTTTTTGCTTGTTAGTTTGTTTGACATGGGTAATATGTTGGGTATTTTGACAGTTTGGAGAGATGTTTTGACCCGACACGCGGTAGTAGTAGTTGAGTAGTTGAGTCCGTCCCCCCCCCTCTCCCCCAATCGTCATAGAGCAGACGCGGAGAAAGCATATAGCGTACGTATCCTTGGTAACAACCTAAACTGGCAACGCGCAGGGGGGTATATAGACTTGAACGCGTTATTTTCTAGTAAGGACCTGAGAGTGTCTTTTCGTACCTCTGAACAAACTGATCCGTGGTCGTGGTAAAAGAATTTACGGAAGAAATAATACACCATCTCGAGAGTGTAAGGTTGTTTGACAGCGGCCCCGGCCGGAGATGTTCTTCTTGGCTGAGAAAAGAGTCGTCATAGGGGGGAGCGGAGAAAGAAAGGCAGATAACGAACGTTTACTTGCAAGTGGTTTTTCCTGCCTAACGTCATTGCGATCGGGGAAAACCCCGTGAGTATTATTACTGCATCCGACGAGGGAGAGAGAGAAAGAGAGAGAGCATCAAAGGGCGCAGATAAGAAGGGGGGGGGGTCATCAGACGTGTGGAAGCATGACGGGTAAGAAGTAGAGAATTCTGAACGTAGGTGTAAAAACGACATGGTACGTGTCAATCTCAACGCTAAAATACCGCAAGCATTCTCAACATCTTGCACAACTCCCCCATTGGGACTTGACGCGTTTCAGACGTCTTGCTGCTGCTGATGATGATGACAAGTCGATGTCAAGTGGCTTTTTGATACCTTTTGGAACGGGGATCAAGAGTGGATATATATCTCATTTTTGCCCAAAGCGTGAGTAGTAAAAAACTTTATTGGGCGGGTGGAGTCGGCGGCGCCCACGTCGATTGGTCGTAAGTTGAGCTGTTGTCGCAAATCCTGAGCGCAGGCCGCTGAGACGGGGATTATCATCAGAAAGATTACAAGAATACGACACCATTCCGGCGAAAGAGTCTCACTTACTGACCCGGAGAAAAAAAAAAGTTGGCGTATCAGCTCTTGTTTTGGCATTTACACCGAAGTTCGTGCTATCTCCTCCCTTCCTCCCTTCCTCCTTCGTGTTTTCTCCTCCCCCCCCCCCCCCCCCCCCTACCTGTTTCGTGGGATTCCTGTTAGTTAGTAGGAATGGCGGTTCGTACTATGCAAGAATGGCAGTGTTAGTGGGAAGTGGGAAAGGAGGGAGGGAAGGATATTTAGTATTGCGTCCGTGATCTGAATCAAGAATCAAGGAAGCATCATAACCGCCTTGAGGCTGAGGCTGAGAAGGGGGGGGAGAGAGAAGGGTATGCGTTCATACGTATCCTTATCCTGATCCTAGTACTAGGCAGTGACGATGATGATGATCCGTAAAATTCGAGGAGCACCCTCGTTGATGTTCTTCTTTACCTGCTGCCAGGTGAATCCGGATCGTTTTCCTGTTGTTTTTGTGGCTGACAGACAACGTGGAGGGGGGGGGGGGGGGGGGGTACGTGAACGGTAGAAGCAGAAGTTCTCGTCATGACACATGGTAAGCCAGTAGGATCTAGCGTATAGGGCGGGTAGTCGGTTAGAAAATAGAGCTCGAGGAAAGCCACAAGTAGCAGAGGTTTCGTATCATTGATCAATCAAAAGTAATGAGTATGAGTGAGTAAATCCTTTTAAAATAAGTAAGGTTATGCGTTCATGCGCAGTGGTTTGGGTAGATCCGCGTGTTGTGTGAAAAAAAGAGAATGGTATGACCCATTTCGAGCAAAAACCTTGATTCTTGAATGGTCACAAAAACTCTAATACCCTTTTCTTTTTCGTGAGGTAAGGGTATGAGCTCACCACCACCACTATCACCCACCAGCAGTACCCGTATAGAGCCCGAAACTGCCAGACTACCGATGATGCGTGGTGAAATCCGACTGGGCGTATCAATGACGGTAGGATAGTACAGCAGTATTGCCGATTCCGAAGATTGGCTTTGTTCGTCAAGTTGGTAGGCAGTGAGAAAAATAGTGATACGGAGATGCAGACCGGCTGAACGATAAATCTTTTTTTTTTTTTTTGCGCTTCCGTTCGAGTTGGTATCACTGATCGATCACGCACAAGATAACGAAGAGTTGGACGTAGGTATGCGTTCATACATGCAGACTTGAACAAAAAAGAGGGTGGGTGATTTGGCTATCAGCTCTGATCGTAATGAATGGAAGGAGTGAGCTCAGATTGAAGTCATACCCCGGTCATCTTGATCCCATGAGGCAGACTAATCCGATCTAGGATCTTGAGCTTCGCCTCGAGTACGGGAGGAAGGGATACTAGTAGCAAGAGAGAGAGAGAGAGAGGAAAGGAGGTCCTAGGAGCCGAAAAAGCGATAAGCGAGAGAAGAGTGGAACCAATGATCCGCCGTGTGGAGAGAGAGAGAGAGAGAGCTGGAGGATCGCGGTCTTGACGGGAGAAATGAACGGTTGTTTCTAGTTACAATGAAGGACGTCGGTGGTCGAACCAAGCCGCTGTAAGATTCAACCCCCTAATGACATCGGTTGGGTTGTTCAACGCCTGTGGATGTAAAAAATAAATTCGGGAGAATGGATGGATACGAGATTGCACTGCAAAAAAGCGGATTATTCTACCGGGGATGTGAGCGGTGGCTTGATTAATTGACAGGGAAGAAAAAGCGATCCACGAAAGCGATCCACATGGCCCATGTTGGAATTAGATCTAGAACATCCGGACCCAGAGAAACGGTAAAGCTGCAAACAAAGCAAGATTGAATCTCCGCCCAGGAACCAGAGAATACTCAGGAACGAGAATTGTATAACAGCCCCAATTCCCATTGCTCATCTTTTTTTTTTTTTCTTCGTACTTATGTCCCCTGAACGGCGAGCATCAGGTACCACTCCTCCTCCCTCCTCTTCTGAAGATATGGCTACCGCAGCTGTTCTTCAGCAATCCGCTCATCCACAGCAAGGCGTCAATAAACGTTATCGTCCCACTCCTGCAAAGACCTTCCAATGCAGGGGTTACGGCGAATGTCGCATGGTCTTTAGCAGAAGTGAGCATTTGGCTAGGCATATCAGGTACGCGCCCGCTCCCTCTTTCTCTTGGTTCCTGTTTCCCAATTTCCTTCTCCGCCCCGTTCCCCTCCGCCTCTTTGTTCCCTCCTTTCAACATAAAGTCACCTGACTCTCTCTGACTCACTCCCTTTTCGCAGAAAGCACACCGGCGAACGTCCCTTCACTTGTCATTGCGGGAAACAGTTCTCTCGCCTCGATAACCTTCGTCAACATGCCCAAACGGTCCATTCAGACAAGCAGGATCAGAACGAGCGGATGATGCGCGAGCTTACTTCTCTCCATGCTTCCATGGCTGCCGCCAACAAGGCTTCTTCTCGTGGTGGTCGTCGTGCTGGTGCAGGCGCAGTCGCAGGTGCAGGAGTACCAGGTGTCGTCTCGGCTGGTCAAATCAAAGTTGAGGAAAGTGTAGTAGGTGTCGCTACCGCCGTCGCCGCCGCCGCTGGTAGACCAGGGACATCCACAGGCTACGAAGGTGCCAATTGGCAAATTACCAACCATGTCGATGATAAGCAGCAACAACAGCAGTCCTTTCGTGACCCAAACAGCCATTCCTTTCGTGATAACAGCCAGTCCTTTCGTGACCATTCCGTCTCCCCCGTCTCTCCCACTAGCCCCCTCTCCACTATCTCAAACGCCGCCGGTCCCAGCAGAGGATCCGGCGGCGGGTCCTTTCGGGGTAACCAGCACCACGGCGGATTTCGCCCAGGATCACCACAGTCCTTTCTTTCCCCCCTCGCCTCCAACCACTACTCCATCCCCCATCCAACTCTCTCAAGGGCAGGCAAGTCGCCAACTCGTTACTCGTTTATATATGGTGATGACTAATTTCGTCCACACACATACACAGACTCCAGTAACCGCTTCTCATTCAACCTCCCTTCTCAAGGGTCAGAGAGCTCCTCCTCCCGCCCAACTACGGCTTCCGCTCAGGGGCCCAGGGATGGATCTATTTCACTCCCGCCACTCTCTTCAGTCGTCCCCACTAGCATCCCCCCGCCACCACCATCCTCCTCACGCCCTGGCTCATCTCACATACTCCCCCCATCAGCAGCAGGGCTTCTTCCCTCCACCACAACAACCACCTCCTCCTCCTCCTCAACAACAACAATATCCAGTACCAGCGCCTTCCCCTACACAAGCGCAGGCTTTGGCTGGGCAAGACCCGGAACCGCGCCTTCCTCCCTCAATTTCAGCAGTCCGTTCTCTATCTCTTCCTCACACCCATCTCAATTGGGTACAGGAAGCGGCGTCGATGGAGGAGATTCCAGTCCATTCTCGTTCAACCTCCCACCCCCCACAACAACAAGTCGAAAGAGGAGTTTCTCCACCGCAAATGAAGGAGATGACGATGAAGCAACAACAACAGCAGGAGGAGGTAGGGAGAGTAGACCGACAAGTCGACGACTCACCGTTATGGAGCTCTGTTCCACCCCATCACCACCAGATGTCGTCAGACCAACAACGACATCGACAATTACACGAAGGGCTGCGGGGCTCTCTCTCTTACCCTCCTCCTCCTCCTCAAGCAGCAGCGTACTCAGCCCAATTGAGACTACAACAGGAGGAACAATTGAGGAGAGTCGCGGGGTATTTGCATTCAACTTCCACTCCAGTCACGCAGCAGCAGCGACGACAACAACAACAACAGACCACCAACGGATGGCATTCACCAGTCAACAGCACATTTCCAGATCACCACCGACACGCCCACGCACACATGGGAGGCAGTTATCCTCCTCCTCCGCCGCCTCCGTCTCATCAGCAGGTTCAGGTTTACGCTCACCGTCAGTATCAGCAGCAGGTTCACCCAGTCCAGTCGCAGTTTACCGTTGATGATGCGACAACGGCGCTTTTTGGTGTCGGTGCTGTCGGTGCTGGTGGTGTAGGGGATTTTGATTTTTTGATGAGGACGAGTCCGAGTGTGGGTGTTTGGGATGCGTGAAAAAGCGAATGAATGCATTTGAACGATTGAACGATTTTTTTTTTTTTTGTCTTGTCTTTTTTTTTTTTTTTCTTTTGTTCATGTGTGCATTTTTATTTTCTTTGGGGATACTTGGGTATTTTACAACAAAGAGGTTATTCGTCGATTTATTTTTCTTTTTCTGCCATTCGTTTTTCATGTACGATCCTTTCTTTGTGATTTACCCCCGTTTTCTTGTTCTCTTGTTGTCACCGACCCATGTTTTTTTTTTATTATGTTAGTTTATATGCAACCATCTTTTGAATTGTGTTCATATTTCTTCGTCTCTCCTTTATTGCGTTCTTTTGTGTAATGTTTCGAGAAAAAAAAGTGTGTGTCAAGAGTTTTTTATATAATAACATGTTGTGTACAAGACTATTGGTTAGTCGAAGCTAAAAGGAAACACCTGCCCGCCCGCCGTTGCCGGCTTGCCCCCCGAATCCCGAATAAATACCGAGTTGCCGTATTCCCGATGTTTTTCCCTCCTCCCCATCTCCGGTCCGGATTTCCATCAGCTGGCGTGTATTTCGGGATTGGGGAACTGGGGAATTGGGGGAGCGGGGAGCGGGTATTTCGGAGATGGATGTATGAATTGAGTTTTTTTCCAATGCAATTTTTTTTTATTACACAGTGCCGGTAACGCGAGCGAGGGATGTATAGCAAGCATAGCCAATCGACTGTCAAGTTGTGTCAAGGTGTGGCGGCGGAGAGAGAGAGAGAGCCAAAGAGTCTAGACCCCTGGTTGTCACGCTCCGATTTCGGGATTTGGTTATCGCGAGGTTGAGGCTTGTTTTTTTCTTTTTTTAAACTTGCGCTAACAGCCTTTCTTCCTTTCCATGGATGTCGGGACTCGGACGCGGACGCGAGGAGTCTCTTTTTCTAAAAGTTTGCCGATTATAGGGGAGTAGTAGGAGAGTAAGGATTCGGATTCGGATTCGGGGGAAAAAAAAAAAAAAGGGGGGGGGGGGGGGTGGATGATTGACTTGTGGTGTGTTGCTGAACTTTTTTTTTTTTTTTTTTTTTTTCAACCGAGATGGAACTTCAATTTCAAAACGCCATGTCTGGTTGCGAAATCCTTTTCGCTTGTTTGAGGGTTTGGTTACTCGAGAAAAGCCGCAATCTCCGTCAACGCTACCTAGTTGTGCGTTGATTTTTTAGGACCATCATGAGCGGGCAGGTACTAGGAGCAGTCAATTGCAAGAATCACTTTTCACCTGGCATAAGAATAATGATGATGAGAGGGGTTTCGGTTGACTGGTGAGTTTCTCATGTACCCCCGCTCACTATGTATGAACGTCGCCTTCCCCCTTACGAGGGTCATTTATACAACTATCCTTTGGTGTGATGATATATCTTATCGCCGGAATAGGAACACTACATGCCCAGAAGAAACTGCCTGGTTTCCTGCAGAAGATTATCTCTTCCGACACCCGATCATTCGCTCTTGAGAGGGTTTTTGAAGCCTCAACGATGGTGTGCACTCCACTTACCATCCACAAAGCTCGCTACTTGCTGTACGTTTCCCGTGTACTCAACAATGTCGTACATCTGAACCCTGACTATTTCACTCGTAATTCATACTTTGGGTCCCTCGATCACTTTTTACTTTTTCAATCCGCGTATGTTACTCTCTTCCGCCTGTTTGACTTGGTTCTCACCTCATTTTCAGAACCCCGCAGACTAAACCAAAGTCATGCGAATACCTCGGAATCGGTGCTGCACTAGTTCTTGAATCCAATGGCAAAGCGGACATGCAGACACCTAGGAAGATCAAAAAATCACAACCTATCGTTCGGGGTGTGTTGTATGATTCATTCTCTTGTTATGCTGTTTGACTCCGCCTCCTTGTCTAGCCGAAGAGCTCCAGTGGTCTGACCGACTCGATCCGTCTCGCGCGCCTCTCTTCTTCGTTTGCGAACGTATTGCTTATTCTACCGCGAACAGGTGGAAAGAGGAACGTTCTGTCCTTGGCTGCTTAACGTAAATCGTCAGGTCGTCAACTGGAGGATAGCATTGCAATACCGCTCCTTGGTGGCGTTCTACATCGTCTTCATATGATCGTGCAGAGGCGGGGATACGTTCGCCTTGGATTTCTTAAGAGCTATGGGTCGTTTTGTTGAGATACAGGTAAGTCTGCCATCTGCGACGCAACTGTAGTGTGTCAACAAGCCGCCTAGCTGAGCCGAGTCGCTTGAGCTATTCGGAGACATTTCCGGCCAAACTGCCATTTTTGGTGCCAAAATCTGGGGTTCCTGTCAAAATTTGGACCATAATAGTAACAAAAGCTGCCAACGGCTTAATAATGGCTCAAGCGGCTGCGGAGCCGCTTATAGCCGAGCTGAGCCATTGACACACTAGACGCAAGTAAGGCGAAGTGGAGGAGATTTCCTTCGGAAAGTGCAGCTTCGTTCTATTCGTGTGCCATACGAGCCTCAAGCTGACTATACTCACAGATACGACTCTACACGAACTGAATTACACTAGGAGGTGTGAACGTGTGAACTGCCCTTAGATCCCTGTTATAAACCCAGGTGATTCCTTCGCGCTAGGTATGAAGTTGTCTTGGAACGCCGCAAGCTGTTTCTCCCATGAAAGACACGTTATTATGAACTCCCAAGGTACATTTCAAGTAGAGCTCATGTTAATCCATGACTTCTTTTCTATCAGGCCTTCCGTGGTCTTTCAAATGACCTCTTGGTTGCCCCAAAAGAGTAATTATCACTACGGGAAGCTTGAGCTGAAGATTCAAAAGAGAAGATTACTTTTCTGTTGCGTCTACACATTCACATCTCTGGTACTCGTTCACGAATTCACCTTCAGGGTACAGTGCGAACGATATTTCGTCACCACCGTATTCATTGGGGTGAAACTTCACTTTGAAGAGCGTGGTAGCTTCACTGTGAGGTGAGACCATTATCCACTACTTTGATGACGAAATGCATGCCCCCGTCTCGTCATCTATCTGTATTCTGTCCGCCTGTTTCTCTGACAAGCGGTCCAGTAGATCCCGGGAGTTGTTCTGGAGGTTAATCCTATTCACGGCAAGAGTTGGTTCTATGTACTACTTATGTTGGAAGATATATTGGTTTTAAATGATGGTATACTGACAATGTAAGGTATGCATTATCATGAGAGGAGTCAGTGAAGAAATTGCGTGATAAGAGATGAAGTTCCGAACGAACGATCCTTCGATATCCTGCGTTTAGGCGAAATACTCGTCTCCAAATTCAACATTGGACGTCCTTATATAATAACGGATAACGTTCGCGGTGATAATTCCAGACATGTTCTCTCATTCTGTACGCCCGAGATGTACTTTTGTTGCAGAATGCGCAGAAAAATCCTCCCCCGTGTGTCAGGAGATGATTCTTTACGCTACAGGGTTCAATGGCGGTCGTTCCAGGCCTCCAATGTCTGCACCCCTTCCAGCGACACAGGAATGGCTGGTTAGTCGCGACGTGGCGTTCGTGGATGTGCTCTTTGAGCCCGCACAAGTTGAGGCGTTCGCCGCAAATGTCTGAAGTTTCGGTTACCCATTGGCAAATGGCTGTTCTACCCGGTGTGTCAGAAGGGTCTAGCCTGACCGACGTGGACCTGCTGCTGGAAGATGTGGCCTGCGAAGCCCGTGTATACGGCGTGTTCGCAGATGATCTTTGTGTCCTGCACGGCGTTCGAATGGGCCCTGAAGAAAATGACGAAGCGGTAGATAGGACGGGAGAACTGGTCGGTGTTGCGATTGTTGAGCTTCGGTGCTATTGACATCATTGAAGATACATACCTTGAAGAGCTCTCTGTGGACGGTGACTCAGGAAAGTCGTCGAATGACTCCGTGTCTGGGTCGTAATGATAAAACGTCAGCCCGGCAGACCCGCTGGCAGGGATGTTAGCGTGTTGGGGCATCTGAAACCAAGAACAGGAGGGCACACCTTTCGTCCCCATGAAGAGCGTTTTCGTTAGATACTGGGAATTGACCAGTAAAGCCTTGGGTCGAACAATGGTTAACGTGAGCGGCTTGTGAAGCAGAAGAACTGATCAGGGTAAGAATTACTGAGGTTTCAGTAGCATCATGGAACACGGATACACACCTCGAGCGACTCTCTGCGGTCAGTGGCCCGGGAACGTCGAAGTACAAGCCTGTGTCTTGGTCATAATGCCAAAGCCCTGAACCAGGAGAGCTAATGGGAGTGTTAATATACGGTGTGATCCGAAACGAGGTCCAGAATGGACGCACCTTTCCTCTCCTTGGGAAGTGTTCTCGTTTTCAGCAAGTGGAGAGAGCGTGGAGGTAAGACCCCAAGACGAGTGCTGATCGGTCCTAGCTATTTGTGGACTCTCGTGTATAGGCCCTGGCTGTGTGAGTTCGGAAAGGACAGTTCCGAAAGGGAATGTGCGTGAAGAGTGAGGAAGATAGGTCGTGGGCTGTTGCTGATTGTGGGAGAACGTTGGTATTCTTCGAGAGAAATTGTCATGAGCTATGGTGGCGACGAGAACAGAGCATAGACATACGAAGATACGGCAGACATGCCATGAGAATGTGCTGCCCTGTACGTCGGTCCCTTAATGTTAGAGTCGTAAAACTGCCCAAAAAATTCGACATCGCTTGAGACCGAAGTCGCGGGAAGGGGGAATTGACCGAGTACATCGAATTCGTTTGAATAAAAAGATGCCGGGTCGATATTTAGGTCCCTATCTAATGCGGACTGCTCCTCGGCGGACAGAGCGACGTTGTCTCTGAAACAATCGAGGTGTGGGTGGACAAGAGATTTAGCCGGGAAACATGAATACTGACGTCATGCTTGCATTTGCTGGATTCATTTGAAAAGTAAGTGCTTGCTGTAAGGATGAGAGGGTTGACTCGGAGAATGAGAAATGGGATCTTGAGACGAAGAGAACGAGGTTGTCGCGCTGTATTTGTACCCTGTGAACCCATTCATCAGCTTGGACATCTGTGGCTGCTAGCTTTGACAGTGACTCGCAGCGCCAAGCCATGCCATATAAGACTCATAAAACAAGGGACAAGGTCAGTGTGAAATTGGGCCGTGTGACTTTGGACAGAAAACCTTTTCGCATTCGCTCAACTCGACAAGTTTTGAGATTTGGAAAAGGACATTTCCAAGACGTTGCTTTTGAATTTTGGAAGTGTCTCCGCTGTAATATCAAGCCCGTGCTTGCTATAAGGATGGGGAGGATGACTTGGAGAATGAAAAATGGGAGTTTGAAACGAAGAGGACGAGGACATTACAACATTTACATTCTGCAAGCCATTCATCAGCTTGGACGTTCGTGGCCATGAGCTTTGACTGTGATTAACAGAGACGAGCCACGTACCACTATACGAATTGTCCCGTCCTCTGGTTATCGTAACGACTTGGCCAGGCTTTGCGCGAGGACCACTGTCTTTCTTTTAATGCTTGCGGCGCCCTGGATAAGACCTCAGTTTATGCCACATTAATCGTAGGGTTATTCTTGCATGACATTCGTCTGGGCATGCCAAAGCTTGGTTTTCCTGTTTCTAAATTCTGTAAGAACGACTCGTTGTAGAAAGACGACTTACCAAGGACTGGTAATCGGCCGATTCTCGAATAAGTGATTATCAAAGTTCCCAGATCTTTGAATGCCCTTCATCATTGCACATTACCACAGGAAAGCGGAGCATGTCGCGTTCCAATAATTGTAAGAAAAAGGACGGAAAAAAAAAGATGTCCACGTAAGCGCACCAATACGCAACTACTCGGATGCCGGCGGCACTTGACTCTGGACCATAAGCGGCCATCGAAGCCAAGGCTTCTCCCTCGCATCTCGTTTCTACTCATAACACTGATAGACCATCCTATGTAAAATAATGTAAGTACTCAATATTCAATGATTGTAAGCTTTTGCACTGAAGTCTTGCTTTTCGGTCATCGAATTTCCACTTCAGAGTCTTAGACTTGGTGAAATTCTTTTTCGATCTTTTCGGGACCTCACCCAATCCCCTCACCTCCGTTCCCAAGCTTGAACAAGAGCCGACACATCTACATATTCCAAAAAAGCCGTCTGAAATCTTGTTTATATATACTGTCAAATTCCATGCGCGATTCTGCCATGCGGAGGATAATGCGACTTTGAGATGGTATCTGACCCTAGGAATCGATAGTCACAGCCGGCTTCAGTACTTGAAATATGGGAATATTGCTTGTGGAAGCATGTTCTGCGAAAACGTGTGATTAGGTCATTTTGCTCTCGCTTTTGTGGCCGAATGATTAGTATTCTAGGAACGGTCCTGTGTTCGCGTTTACATACACTACACATTGTACTCTAAATGCTTCGAGGTTAGTTGAGCTCACAGTCCTCAATCAATGGCCACGACTTGAACAAGTCCGCATGTAATTCTAATTCTTTTTTGCTCCAAAAGAACAGACGTTTATTCTGGAACAATAATGCCAGCGACCTCCGCTTAATGTCAAATTCGTCCTTCACAGCTATTTCGCCATATGTAATGAGATCTGATGCTCTCTGACAGGCTATATCGAGGGCTGTTTGCAGGTCCTCGGAAGGTTCAAGTTCTTGCCGATACATACACTCGATCCCTGACAGGAGAATATCGTATTGTGTGGCATTCTACGGTCACATGAGTATCAAGAGAGTCCAGAGGTATTTGGATAGACAGACCTGCATGAATTGCGCCGGTTCAACAAAAGCTTCGACTAACGCCTGAACCTTCTCGCTGAACTTAGTTTCTTCATCGAGCTCCTTAACTCGGTCGATGGAGAAGTATTCGCCACTTTGAATGCACGTCGTTCTCTTATACCCACTAAACGTGTACCTAACGTTCGACGCTAGATGAAGTGCACACGATACGTATAGTGGCCTGCCGAGCAAGTTCCGTTTATGAACCATATTTTTGAATGTGACGACGCTGAATAGAGGAGTCGCGAAAAGACGGAGAACGCTGAGCTCCGGTACGAGTTGAGGGTGACCGTCTAATTCGCTGGGATTCATTTCGGAAAGAGCTGAAATGAGGTGGTTCCCGACAAAACCATCGATATACAATTCCTTTAAATGCGGGGTACGTGCAAGGATTGAGGCGACGGTGAAATCCATCGGCGGCATGCTCTCCAAAGATAAGCGCGTAAGCTTATCGAGAACATGAGGAATGTCTAGAATACCAGTACAGCTTCCCTGAATGGTCAGGTCGCGTAACATGGGGAAGGACAAACACGAGAGCTCTGGTGGTATGTGTTGAGACAGAACGGAGACGTAAAGCGCAGTGGAGTGTGCTCAACTCACATTTGTACGAGAGCTTGTTATAACCTTGAGGGTTGTAGAGGTGCGATGTGCAGAGTAGTCAATGTAAATTGAACTGAGGAATGTAGCTACATACATGCTTGCTTTTATACTACTCTAAAGGATAAGTTCCGTAGATAAACGGAGAAACCTAGTAAGCTATGGATGTAAGCTACTGAATACTTGTGAGACGAAGTATCCAAGAATAATGTGTCTTGGAGAGACACAATACAATCCTCTGACAGCGGAAGGAACTATACATGAATTCTACATGTGTTCTACTGTATTGTGCATGAGGCTACAATACTCCTACTGGACGAGGGAGCACTCCTATGACTGTAGTGCAAGCTCCGGAGAAGCTCAGGAACGTACTTTGTAAGTTCCGTAGTTGATCACATACGCAAGTAATACAATAACTAGTGTTCCTAATGTACCTAGTTTAGTATAGTACAGGTACTGTGCTTCAACACTCCCCCTCACTAAGTTTGTGATAAACTTTGTAGTGATTGAGCTATATGGAGGAATCGGTCTTAAAGAATGTAAGGCCGAGAAATTCTCTGTGGTGTTGAAATTTGTCCCAGGGTAAGTTCTTTGTCATAAGATCTGTGGGTTGTTGATTTGTCAGGATGAAGAACACTTCTACTTTCTTCCTGGCAATGCATTCTTGGATATGGTGATATTTAATATCAATGTGCTTTGTTCATTTTTCAGTAACTTGGTTTTTACTAATGAAGATAGCATCTTGATTATCACTAAGCAATGGTAAATTGCTAATAGGATATTTCATTTCAGAGAATAAGTTTATTATCCATTTGATTTGTCTAGCACAATCAGATAAAGCCATACATTCAGCTTCAGTACTGGATAATGCTATGGATTTCTGTTTCTGTGAAACCCAGAAGACTGGAGCACAAACGAAGTTAATAAGATAACCAGTTTGTGAGACTCTAGTGTCTTCATCTGTAGCCCAATCAGAGTTGGCACATGCTATGAAACCTTGTTCTCCTGACTTATCTTTGTAAGTGAGGGAATATTTACAGGTTCCAATTAGGTATTGAATAATGTATTTTGCTTTGTTGAGATGTTTCTGAGTAGGATTAGTCCCATACTGTGAAAGTTTGATGACCAGGAAAGTGATATCTGGTCAAGTACCTAAGCATAGGTATAGAAGTAATCTGATCACTGATTGAAATTGGGATCTAATTGTAGAGTTCAATTCTCCTTTATTTGCTGTAGGTTTGTAACCAGCAGGTAGTGGAGTATGAGTACTATTGGCATTTTCCATACCAAAGTGTTTAATAATTTTCTCAAGATAATCACATTGGTCAAGTGATAAAGTACATCTCTTTTGATTTCAAGTAATACACATTTGTAGGAATTCTCTAGGTTCACTCAAGTCTCTACATTCCCAAATTTTCATGAATTCTTTCTTCTTAGACATAAGAAGGCTAGAATTAGAATCTATGAAAATTGCATCATCTACATATACAATGGCAATGATTATATCTTTACCACATATAAAGTAATATATGCCGGTGTCTGAAATACAGCACTTAAATCCAAGCTTAGCCATGGATTTTGTGCATTGGTACCACCAAGATAAAGAAGCTTGTTTAAGACCATATAATGCATAGTGTAATAACCAAACTTTTTGTGAATCTTTGACGAATCCCTGTGGTTGTGCCATGTATATCTTCTTGTCAAGTTTGCCATAGAGAAAGGCAGTTTTGACATCTAGCACTTGGATATCCCAATTCTCAATAGTGGCTAGTGCAAGTAATATGCATATGGTTTCAAAGTGTACTACAGGAGAAAATAATTCATCATCTTCAACTTGTGAGAAACCTTTTGCAACAAGTCATGCTCTGTAACGGCCATCTGTTTTGACATCAAAAACCCATCTGGATTTTATAGCTTTTCAACCTTGAGGTAAGTCTACAAGTTTATAAACATTATGTTCTTGTAGAGATTTGAGTTTGTCATGACATGCAGCCATCCATTTCTTCTGTTCATTTTTGGACAGAGTGAGGATATCTTTGTATTGCCATTGATGTACATTGTCAATAGACAAAGCTGATGCCATAATATAATCAAGGTAACAAACTCCCCCTTCCTGAGAAAGAATTTGTACATAATTGACTATTTCATCATCAGTTTGAGGTAGAGTTCAGTCAATCTCTATTTGATCATGATTTTGTTCTATTGCATCCTCATCTGATTGTTGAATTTGATGTTCTGCAGGTGGAATTTCAACATCTTCATCATGGTCTCTACTACTTCCTTGTATGAATTCTTGATCAGGACTATCACCTTGATCATTAAATTCAGGTAAGTTGTGATATGTATGTAGATGTAATCTTTCTTGGATGGACATACAATCCATACTGTCTTCATACTGCTGTGACACACAAGTCTGTTGTTTAGGATGACTTTGTTGATGTTGACTGGAGTCAAACATCTGTACTCTTTGTCACATTCTCCTGTTAATATTATTAATTTCAGGATTTATTGGGTTTTGCAGTGGTGCAGTATTTTTAGGTCATGTTTGATCCTCACCATCATTCTGGTTATGATGATGATCCACAGGATCATTACCTCTATTATTGGGGTGATTAGGTTGAGGGAAATCAGGATAATAGTCATTATTGTCATTTCCTCCCCCTTAATTGTGATTTTGATGATTGTCATCATCATTATCAGATTGTAGTTGATTATTACCAGTAAAAGGAATAGATAAGATATTGTTGGTTGATTGTCAGGTTTGATCAACTGAATTAAACAAATACAGAAAATCTTCTTCATCAAAGTCTGCTTGAGCAGCTGTAAATATCATCTTATCCTGTCACATAAACTGGTATCCTTTAGTATTTGGAGCATAATCTATGAATGTCATACATTCCATTTTCTTTGAAAGTTTATTCTTGTGTTGTTCTTCATGAATAAAGACATATGCTGAACATCCTGGTATATGAAAATATGAGACATCAGGTACTTCCTTACTATAGATTTTGGTAGGAGTTTTCCAATCTAAGCATTTGTTAGAAGTGTGATTATATACATGTACAGCATTGTTCATTATAAATTCCCACCAAAATTGTGGTAAGGATGCATGATGGTGGAATTTCTCTGCTTTTTCTGCAAGAGTATGAATAGAATGTTTGACTCTTCCTTTTTGCTGATGTATATGAGGGGCTGAGTTTCACATTTGAATCCCATTATCTTTAAGATATGATTGGAATTTGTTTCCAAAGAATTCTCCACTATGATCAGTTTGAACACATTTTATGACTTTACCAGTCTGCTTTTCAGCTAATGTGTGAAAGTGTTTAAAACTGGTTAGTGTTTCAAATTGATTTTTAGTTCATTGATAATAAATCCATGCTACTGAAGAATGGTCATCAGCAAGAACTAAAGTATATTTATTTTGGTGATAAGAATTAGTAGGAAACTCCTTAATATCCATATGAATAAGTTCTAGAATATTATTGACATGCTTTTGAGAACTGGGGTAAGGTTTAGATGCCATTCCTCCTTCAGCACAACCTTTACATAAGAATTTCTTAGATCCTTGTTTCTCAATGGAAAATCCTTTGCAATGCTTCATACAGTTTGTCAATATATAATAGAGTATATGACCAAATCTGTTATGAGCAATAACAGGATCAGTTGATTTGATTTTGAAAGCAAGAATAGTAATTGCTTTGTCTTGTTTAACAGAGGAAGCATGAAGGTATGTGTACCCATCTCTTTCTGGCTTTGCAAAAAGCAACATAAAGAGTTTACCATTAGCTTTCAAAATTATAGAGGTTTCTGGAAATGAATATTTTATATCATAACTATTTACAATATATTTATTCCCAGCTAGAAGTCTATGATTTGCTTTAGGCCAATAAAACACCAGATAAAGTTTGACCATATGAGTTTCTCCAGAAGAATTTGTGTGACAAATGATTACAGTTCCCTAATGAGTTATAGTATCCAATAATTTGTCTAAGATAAGACTAGTGGAAAACTACCCAAAAGATAACCTCCAAAAGTCTAACTCAGGTTGTTGTGCAAGTGTGGATTGACATGTTCAGAGTTACCACACTTAGAATGCCAACAAAACTCTTAGCTAAGTTGTTACTCTCTTATAGAAGTGTTCTACCTCAAAGTGTTCACCTCCAGAGGAGTATATATGGTTTTAAAATGGTTTATATCACAAACACACACACAAAACACAAAGAACACGGTGCACAAAGCACAAACACAAGAGCTACAGTCCCATACAAAGACTCAATAGCCAATATAGTCTGACTCTATGGAGTTCAAGACTTCTTCAAGATAACTACAGCACACAGTGTACTGGAAAAGGTCCTAGACCAATTTCTACAAAGAGTTCAGTGCAGGCACACCTCTTGCTAAGACTCTAAGTGTGTCACAACCTGATACACACACAGGCCACACTCCAAGTGCCCAAGGCTCCTTCTTGGTGTAAAGTTTCTTTTAGAAAAGTGCTATAACGCACTCAAGATGTTGCTCTTATCTCTTACGATGCAAGTTCATTATCAGATTTCTATCTCTCTGGAGTCACTTAGAACCAATCTCCAGGGCCTGTAGTGAGGAAGCAAAACTGGGATGGCACACAAATTTATACACCAAACAAACTTGTCATGTATTCACAATCAGAGGGGGCAGAGTTACTTGAGTATGTACAAATATCTAGCTGTCCTTATATATGGTCCAAGGAATATATCTACAGAAAATTATAAATAAGGTCCAATAATTCAGGAAATGACAAATAAGTGACTGAGATACTAAAAGAGGGATTATTCGGATGTCACGGAGTCTGGCCACTAGGGTATCTGACCATATCTGCACAGGTATCTATGCCTCCAGGCATTCTAGACTCTATAATTTGTATTTTCTCTTTTCTAAGTCGGGTATCTACAAGCGGATGGCTGTATCCATCCTGTTTCTTTACAGCATTTCCCTTTCTAGTAGCCGCACATCGGCAGAGGCCTAGATGCCAAAGTTTCCAAGGTCAGAACATGCTGTTACTGTTTCTATCTCCTTCGACAATGCACACTCGGTCTTATTATGTGTTATATATTCTTCGTATAGCTTGTTCTATCTGTCTGTAGGTAGTGGATGTCCTTCAGAAGTGATTTCTGTCTTTCCAAGCTGACTTTATACCTATTTTCACTTATCACATATTGGTTAGCTGCCGGTGAATTCTTTATTAAGAGATCCCCTGCTTTGACTCTGATCTGTATATTGACTTCAGAGGAGGATTGTTCTATGATCGTTCCTGTTCTAAGTCGTCTTTCTGTTTTGATGTCTCCTCTAAGTACCTCTGTACTGTTTGACTGCAGCTTGCACTTTGCAGATGTCATAGAAAAGTAAAGTAGAAGTTAAAATCCCATTGATAGCACTTTGAGAGCTTGATTAACTAGCCAATGCGCTCATTGGGCTATAGTTAGATTCTCTACAGGTTTCAGGAGTGATCCACTTTGGATCTGATACATAGATAGGTCAGAAAGCACAGCTTAGACACCTCTGTATAGCGTATCATATAGCTCTTCATACTTTCTAAGGTACCACAGCTTCTCTAAGGCAGTGACTAGCAGACTGGGCTCACTCTAGTCCTTATTACCCATTATCTCATGTCATATTAAAGTGTTCCAATTCAGAAATAGTGTAAAATGAATAAAAGTGGGTCTTTTCTAGGTTTGACATATTACCGAACCAGTGACACCAATAATTTGTTTGGGTTCTGTTGGAATCTCATTTAATTCAAGGAAATCAGACTTAAAAGGTATAATGTGATTGGTTGCAGCAGTATCAAGAGCCCATTCATTTGTTTGTGGTTCTACTGATACAAGTTTTTTATCACTAATTTTAGTCATCATACATTGTACAATGTTACTATTTACAGAAGAAAGAAATTGTTCATTGAGCATTTTGGTATGCTTGGAATCAATGTTTATTTCTGTAATTATGTCATTAGTGATGCTGCTCTTAAGATCAATTTGATTATACCAATCATTATAGTCCACTTCATTGAAGATGTAATCATTATGGTTTTTTTCCCAATCTTCTTTGTCAAAGTCACCTGTGATTTGTTGAAGGACTTCCCTCCATTTTTCCTCTTTTCCCTTCTGAGAATTATTATTCTCAACAAGAGGAACAACATCTGCAATGTTGGTTTCAACATGAGCATGGATGTTTGAAGATCCTTGAACAAATTCAGGTACTTCCAGTTGAGGATTGTTGACTGTTATGAAAGTAATGTTCTTCTCTAGATCTGGCATGATTGGCTTTGGTGGTGGTGATGGTGCCTCAATGTCAATTATCAGTACCTCAAGAGTATTTCTAGTTGGGTTTTGAGGTTGAAGCACTCTTGGTTGGAAGACTCTCTACTTCCATATGGATCATTGACTATTTCCTGGTTTTGTTAGTTGTCTCTGACCAACTCATTCCTATCTCTCATAGTTCTCTTCTTATCCATCTGTCCTATCTGATATCTATTTTATTGCTATTCTTCTATCTTGAAGTGATTATATACTTGATCAAATACTGTTTTAGATATTGTTGTGTCTTTTCTCTTGGCATATTATAGGTATCATCCTGAGCTTGAATAAGCTCTCTGAGAGCAAATGAAAGTTGTTTAAAAGTAAAATATCCTCTATATACATTTAACTATCAGTGTGTCTCCTGTAAAACAACACTGTAGAAGTTTCTACAGGTTTTGAGATACATAATGCACAATATTTAGAGTCTATAAACAACTTGGTACCCATGTGGGGGCATACCATAAGTACAATTAACTTATAGTTTCATGCCATCAAGCATATATAGGTTTTAACTGACTACTTGGGCTCATATCAGTCCTTCTATTTCCATGTTTAATATCATTTCAACCTTTTAAATATGTCCAATTGACATTCATATGTGTAGAATTTGAAAGATTTATAAATCTGGCATATTATCATATTTGGTGGATCAGCCATAAGGCACAGAAACATATGGGTCCTGCAATTAGAACCAATTATCACACAATTGTAGCAATCATGTATGTTTTCAACTCTCTCAGTTTAGTAAATTGTTCTCACCTATAATTTGATAGCCTTGAGAGTGGGACCCTCTACCCCATTTTTGTTATTATCACTACCATCTACACTACTTTGACTGATCCAGACTATGATGGTTCAACACTTTTTTTACTTTGGCTTATTGTGTACCAAATTGCTATATGTTTGACATTATTTTTTTTTTTTGGCTGTCAACTAACTTGGATACTTAGGGAATTGCCCCAACATTAATCATTATAAGGGTGGCCAAGGGGAGAGCTGTTGAATATACAAGCATGAACCAAGCTTTGTCAAGTCTTCACTTTACCAATAGTGCTAGTCCAGAATCTGGGAACTTAAATGCCAGATTACATGTATGGACAGTTGACATTGTGGGCCAGGCCAGCTCAACAGCAGAGAGAATTCACAACCTGGGGGAGGAAAAGGCTACATAGACTATCTTACTATGTATTATGATGTGAATACAGTTCACTTCCGACTCTGGCCAATTTGCAAATAAACTTGAACAGTACTTACTGAAAATAACTGTACATGTTTCTAAGGCAAGAAATATAGATACTATATGATTTATATTGGAAACATTTTTCAGTAATAAACATGGAAATGTTTCTAGTATATTAGTGTTTCTTGGCTGACTATAGTGATTCAATGGATATAGTATACAGATATTGACTTGTTCACTGTCCCACCTGTTCAACCAGAACATGAGACTNATTCTTCCAGTTCTATTAGTTATTCTCACCAAGATGGACTCACTGTATTTATACCAGACCTCTGTAGCCTAATTTCCCATCTTGACCTCTTGGTTATTTGAGCTAGGTATTTGACTTTAAGTCTGCACAAGGTCACCCCTTTTCCTTATTGCTATTCAACCTAGTTGCAGAGGGTCCTACCTACTGACAAGTAGTGTTGTTAAATCATCACAAAAGGTAAGGAAACTCAGAAAAAAACAAAGGAAAAAGTGTTATTCTATTATATAATCTCTAATCAAGACAGATTGCCTGTGTTCCTTGTGTAGTTCTGATTAAGTTCAGAGTGTCAAGTTAGTGCTCATCTCCACCAGTATCTAAAAAGAAAGAGCTTACCTTAGAGTGTTTGTGCTCTTGACATTTATACCTGTGTAAGAATCTGTAAGAAGTCAGATTGTCAGTGTCTCTTGCATTTCTTAAGTGTCTCATGTCTCAAAGGACTCTATTTCAAAGAACATACTCTTTTTATACCTAAAGGTTCCTCTTGAGCATGTGTCCCTTTGAGTCTTGTCTACTAGATATTTTCAGTTTTTCAGTATATTACCTTACATAGCCTAGACCTCAGTTTGAAGAGCTAGACAGAAGCCTGTCCTCAAAGTCTTGTGCTGTTGAGACACCTTGCTGTCAACCTTGCCTATTGCTTTGATTATTATTGCATTGTATAGCACATAGCCAGTACAGAAGAAGGGTTCTTGCTGTATTCTGCATATAGTAACCTACCTCCACTTCCAGTCTTTGTGTTGAGTCTCTTGCCTTGCCCTTTAAGTGGAGTGTTTACACTTGATTCCATCTTTTTGACATCAGTTTGACTAGTACCTTGCATCTTGTCTCTCTGTTGGTCAGCCCTCCTTTCCCCCAGAGTTGTATAGCTTGCCTCTAAGGTTGTATGCCCTATCTCTGTGCTCAAGATGCTCTATCTCATATGTAGTAGCTGTCTTGACAGCTCTATATACTTTAGAAAATATTCCAACAACCTAGAGCATCTGTACACTAGGCTCCAGAGTGTTGAACAAGCAGTCAGAACATAATAGCTCCACAAACTTGTAACCAATAGGCAACAAAACTTAGTTATTGACTCAACAAGTTGTTGAGTCTAGATTTGTGTCAATTGTGTGTTTGAGTGTGTTGTGTAGAAAGAGAGAGTTTAGCTCAGCATGCACTCTAGTGCATTTCTTCACTCAGCACCCCAAGTAGCCTGTCAATGTGTGGGACAGTAAACTCTGCTAGGTGGGCAAAAACAATAGATTCCCTTTGAAGATTATTCAGATGAGTCATAATGCAAGCTTTGTATAAACAAAATTCAATGNACTAATAAATACATTCTCAGGTATTGGAAGCATGACTCAAGCTAGGCCCTCTGTGTGGTATGGGTGTATCTATGCTTGGATTCTGTTACAGTTACATATTGCATTTCTTGTCTTCAATAGTCAGAAACACTTTCTACTTGTGTACAGATCATCAAATATCTCCCTGTTTTGATAAGTATTCTTATTCTGGTCAATTTAGCAAATTGGCTAAATTGATCTGTTAAAACGATAGGGACACTTGTGAAGCATCCACACTCCTCCTTTGGGGTGTAAGTACACAGCTGAGTCTATGGACCATATGGGCCCCATGTTTGGTAATTCCGTCTGCCATGACAGTCTGAGTGGCAAGTCATTGAATGTGAATGCTCTTCATGCGTCCTTTCTGGTCAAGTTCTCATGTTTTGTTACACTATTTAATCAGTACAGCAAGTAAGTCGAGTGAAGCAGTTATAGCTCCCCTGTAAGCTACAAGGTTCCACAAGGAGATAGACTCCTGGGTTGAACATACAACAGGTATGGGTACTATTCAACTATGACTCTCATATTCTGATATCTTGGTCACAGGCTCTACAATAATTTATTTATGCTGCTGGAACTATCTCAGGTACTACTATGCTGTCTTCCCAGTGTGTTGACTAAGAATAATAATACAATACAAGGTGGAGCTTTGATATATTCATGTAGTAGTGTCTTTTGACATGCTTGGCAGCCAGGGCTGCTGCAAGGCAAGTGAACTAGTTTGTATGGAAATGAGCCATCTGCTGTTATGATGCCATGTCAACTGCATGCCATGTAAAATGAACCACATTCTAACATATCTTGAAGCGACAGTGAACTAACCATGATGCTTTTCCTTAAATTCTAATATCTAACCTCAGGGCAATAGCTGAATATAGGCTTAAATCTATCAATTTAACTAAATCATGACTTATTTCTACTTATCTGCACTTTTTCAGTCATTTTTCACTAATTTTATGAGCAGAAAGAAATAGAGAAAGCAGAGAGTCAAAACTGTAGGAGACACATTAGAATAGAAAATCTTTTGCTTTAATTCTTCATATTGATAGCTGATCTTAATCTGCTGGTCAGCCTGTTCTAATGAGTGAAGTTATTGAGTAGGTGCTCATATCAGGCAAGAGTAACAGAGTAAGTGCTCCAGCACCTAGCCTTAGATTGTGTTGCAACTCACATGTGACCTAACCAACATTGAACATTGAATCTCTTCTGCCATCTTCTGAATCTCTGCAGCTGAATGAAAGCTCCCATTGAACAAGGTATATGCTATTTTTTCTCTCTATTTTACTGCAACTCCAATGCAATTTTATATTGTACTGCATATCAGTTGGTATAGAAGACAATCAGATATCTAAGTCACTGTTGCACACTTGTTTTGCTGTTCTTTANATATCTCAACTAGGTCTACTCTGAGTCTCTAGAGCCTAATGTGATGAGGAAAATCTGATTGAAGGTAATTCTCTACACAAACAATAGTCACATACTATCATGCAGTGGTGGGGCAGATTCCTCTTGCTTCTACCTACAAAACAGCTGTCCTTATATACTGCTACAAACAAATATTTACAATAAAATTGTAATACTAGGTATATATTATACAGGTCACAGAAAAGTCATGAAATGAACATATATAGGTTTAACCCTATGTCACAAAAGTGATCCAGTACTATTTATAGGTATATGGGTCACTAATAAATACATTCTCAGGTATTGGAAGCATGACTCAAGCTAGGCCCTCTGTGTGGTATGGGTGTATCTATGCTTGGATTCTGTTACAGTTACATATTGCATTTCTTGTCTTCAATAGTCAGAAACACTTTCTACTTGTGTACAGATCATCAAATATCTCCCTGTTTTGATAAGTATTCTTATTCTGGTCAATTTAGCAAATTGGCTAAATTGATCTGTTAAAACGATAGGGACACTTGTGAAGCATCCACACTCCTCCTTTGGGGTGTAAGTACACAGCTGAGTCTATGGACCATATGGGCCCCATGTTTGGTAATTCCGTCTGCCATGACAGTCTGAGTGGCAAGTCATTGAATGTGAATGCTCTTCATGCGTCCTTTCTGGTCAAGTTCTCATGTTTTGTTACACTATTTAATCAGTACAGCAAGTAAGTCGAGTGAAGCAGTTATAGCTCCCCTGTAAGCTACAAGGTTCCACAAGGAGATAGACTCCTGGGTTGAACATACAACAGGTATGGGTACTATTCAACTATGACTCTCATATTCTGATATCTTGGTCACAGGCTCTACAATAATTTATTTATGCTGCTGGAACTATCTCAGGTACTACTATGCTGTCTTCCCAGTGTGTTGACTAAGAATAATAATACAATACAAGGTGGAGCTTTGATATATTCATGTAGTAGTGTCTTTTGACATGCTTGGCAGCCAGGGCTGCTGCAAGGCAAGTGAACTAGTTTGTATGGAAATGAGCCATCTGCTGTTATGATGCCATGTCAACTGCATGCCATGTAAAATGAACCACATTCTAACATATCTTGAAGCGACAGTGAACTAACCATGATGCTTTTCCTTAAATTCTAATATCTAACCTCAGGGCAATAGCTGAATATAGGCTTAAATCTATCAATTTAACTAAATCATGACTTATTTCTACTTATCTGCACTTTTTCAGTCATTTTTCACTAATTTTATGAGCAGAAAGAAATAGAGAAAGCAGAGAGTCAAAACTGTAGGAGACACATTAGAATAGAAAATCTTTTGCTTTAATTCTTCATATTGATAGCTGATCTTAATCTGCTGGTCAGCCTGTTCTAATGAGTGAAGTTATTGAGTGGGTGCTCATATCAGGCGAGAGTAACAGAGTAAGTGCTCCAGCACCTAGCCTTAGGTTGTGTCGCAACTCACATGTGACCTAACCAACATTGAATGTTGAATCTCTTCTGCCATCTTCTGAATCTCTGCAGCTGAATGAAAGCTCCCATTGAACAAGGTATATGCTATTTTTTCTCTCTATTTTACTGCAACTCCAATGCAATTTTATATTGTACTGCATATCAGTTGGTATAGAAGACAATCAGATATCTAAGTCACTGTTGCACACTTGTTTTGCTGTTCTTTAATTTTTTTTTGACAATTTCAGCTAACTGATCCCAGATTTGGAAGCCTCAGAATACTGTGAAATGTGAAGAGCTCAGCTGTAAAACTGTCGTGATTGCATTGTAATATTGGACAGACACTGGGTGCAATAAAGTGTAAGACACATGAATTATGTTAATCTTTATGTTAGATTTTCTTTAACAAATCCTATGATAATGTATGTGAATTATAGTAAATTACTTTTGAATTTATGTTGATAAATTTCTTATGATTTTACTAGCATAATACACATGTATTATGCTGATATTATGCTAAACATTACCTTGATTTTATGCTATATTGTACAGCATCTATAATAAAGCATAAAACTCATGTAGTACTTATCTGATTTATGCTTATTTTATGCTATAAAGAGGAATTAGCATAAGTATACCATTTCACATAAAGTAAAGTACATATCTTATGTTGAATAGAGTTCATGTGATTATTAAGCATTTGATATCATTTTACCTCTGATATATTTAGCATAATTCTTGGGAATTATACATGCCTTATAGTAATAAATTGTGAAGATGGAGAGCAGACCTACCTTTAGATGTAATTAAAAGTAAGTACTAAGAATCATTAGAGTAATACATATACATTATGATAAAATTGTCTAAGGTTTATATTGATTGATAAGATACTATATAATATGCTAATAATTAGTATATTACTCCAGAATGTACTAATCCTTGGTCTCCATGCAGGTAATGTAGATTCAATGTAGATTAGTCTTTATGCAGTAAGTATAGTCCTCATGCATAGCAACAGTATAGACTCTGACAGTATAGGCTCCATGCAGACAGTATAGGCTCTGTGCAGACAGTATAGGCTCTGTGCAGGCAGTACAGTCTCTGTGCAGACAGTATAGCCTCCATGCAGACAGTATAGGCTCCATGCAGTAAATATAGTCTTCATGCATAGTCTATGCAGGCAGTATGGTCTCCATGCAGGCAGTATAGTCTCCATGCAGGCAGTATAGGCTCTGTGCAGACAGCATAGGCTCAGTATAGTCTCTGTGCAGGCAGTATAGTCTCTGTGCAGACAGTATAGGCTCTATGCAGAAAGTATAGGCTCTATGCAGGCAGTATAGTCTCTGTGCAGGCAGTATAGTCTCCATGCAGACAGTATAGCCTTCATGCAGACAGTATAGGCTCCATGCAGTAAATATAGTCTTCATGCATAGTCTATGCAGGCAGTATAGTCTCTGTGCAGTGGGTATGACCTCTATGCAGTAAGTATAGCCTCTATGCAGTAAGTATAACCTCTGTGCAGGCAGTATTATAGTCTCCATACATGGTTAATACAGGCAGTATGGCCTTTATGCAGTAAGTATAGCCTCTATGTTATGTGTATGGTCTCTGTGCAGTTAGTATAGTCTCTGTTATGTCACTTGCACAGCAACGTCAACACTCAACAACACTTAGACGAAGTGAAGTCAAGACAAGGTTCAAGTTCGAGTTCACTCAGAAGCTTCTGAGGTTCTGAGATCCAACTAGTCATTGCTAAACACAAGTTATGATTAACCAGGTCAAGTTGAGGAGCTTAGACCCAGTTCTGCAGCCTTTAAATAGGTACATTGTAGCTACTTGTTTGTATCTACTAGAACGTTATAGAACCTGAGCCTGCACAGGAACTGTACTGCCTGCACAGAGCCTATACTGCCTGCATATACTGTCTGCATGGAGCCTATACTGTCTGCACAGAGACTATAATGCCTGCACAGAGACTATACTGCCTGCACAGAGACTATACTGAGCCTATACTGTCTGCACAGAGCCTATACTGCCTGCATGGAGACTATACTGCCTGCATGGAGCCTATACTGTCTGCATAGAGACTATAATGCCTGCACAGAGACTATACTGAGCCTATACTGTCTGCACGGAGCCTATACTGCCTGCATGGAGCCTATACTGCCTGCACAGAGACTATAGTGCCTGCATAGACTATGTATGAAGACTATATTTACTACATAAAGCCTATATTTACTGCATGAAGCCTATACTGTCTGCATGGAGGCTATACTGCCTGCACAGAGACTGTACTGCCTGCACGGAGCCTATACTGTTTGCATAGAGACTATACTGCCTGCATAGACTATACTGCCTGCACAGAGACTATACTGAGCCTATACTGTCTGCACAGAGCCTATACTGCCTGCATGGAGACTATACTGCCTGCATAGAGCCTATACTGCCTGCACAGAGCCTATACTGTCTGCACAGAGCCTATACTGTCTGCATGGAGCCTATACTGTCTGCAGGGAGTCTATACTGTCGCCATGCATGAGGACTATACTTACTGCATAAAGACTAATCTACATTGAATCTACATTACCTGCATGGAGACCAATGATTAGTACATTCTGAGGTAATATACTAATTATTAGCATATTATATAGTGTCTTATCAATCAATATAAACCTTAGACAATTTTATCATAATGTATATGTATTACTCTAATGATTCTTAGTACTTACTTTTAATTACATCTAAAGGTAGGTCTGCTCTCCATCTTCACAATTTATTACTATAAGGCATGTATAATTCCCAAGAATTATGCTAAATATATCAGAGGTAAAATGATGTCAAATGCTTAATAATCACATGAACTCTATTTAACATAAGGTATGTACCTTACTTTATGTGAAATGGTATACTTATGCTAATTCCTCTTTATAGCATAAAATAAGCATAAATCAGATAAGTACTACATGAGTTTTATGCTTTATTATAGATGCTGTACAATATAGCATAAAATCAAGGTAATGTTTAGCATAATGTCAGCATAATACATGTGTATTATGCTAGTAAAATCATAAGAAATTTATCAACATAAATTCAAAAGTAATTTACTATAATTCACACACATTATGTTACGTCACTTGCACAGCAACGTCAACAACTCAACAAAGCTTAGAAGCAATGTCGAGACTAGGTTCAAGTTCGAGTATGCTCGAAGGGACTTTCGAGGTTCTGAGTTCCAACCGTTCTTTGCTAACACAAGTTATAGATTAACCAGGTCAAGCTGGAGAGCTTCGACCCAGTTCGCAGTCCTTAAATAAGTACAATGTAGTTACTCGTTTGTAGTTACTGGAATGTCGTAGAGGAGTATAGAACGATTAGTAAGTCTACATCGGAGCCATTTCTGAGTCATATAGAAAAGAATGGAACAAGAGAGAAGGAAATACGATCACATGGTAGTACAGTGGAGAGGAAAAGAAATGTGTCCGAAGTGTTTGTAACACTACCCCATTTTTACGTAGCAGACCCCGTTCTGACTACCTGTACAATGCGTCCATCTGGCAACATCACCTCCTGTGCTTCGTGGTCTGGGATTTCAACAAAAACCGGGACCAGATCATCTGGATCATCTACTTTGGATCCGACCGGGCCATCACTGCTCACCGTCTCCATAGAGATCATCATCGTAGTCACACCCGTGGAGATCGTAGTTAGGAGGCCGTGTGCTCCCGGGATGGTCCGTTCGAGGAGATCTATGCGGCCTTTGTCGGAGACTGCAATGCCAAGGTATATGCCCAGGTGCAAATAATCTGCACTCCTTGCAACGGTAGCTCAGACAGTTTTGGGTGCAGTGGTACGCCATCCTGCACACAGGGCACAGAGAAATTCATGGACCTCTTTGATGGTCGCTCGTCTCGCTGTCTCCTCCGCGGTTTTGGAGATGTTCTCATCGTCCCATACTGAAGCTTGCGTGACCGTACCGGGTTGGGGTCCAGGGGTTTGTGAACGTTCGAGTATCGATCTGTATGTTTGGGTTGGCCCTGACGGTGTCTTGGATGCTGACGAAGGCCAGGTTGAATCATCCATCTGCCAAGAAAGGTACTGAGGCAGGGGCGAGTTGTTCATCGTGGACGTCGAAGGGGTCGAAGGAGGGTGTTGGAAGGGATGTTGGTGGAGCATTGGGCTGAGGTTGGGCGGCAGGGGAGGGAGAGGCCGAGGCGACACCAATGGACTGGGCGTAGATGGGGGTGGAATCACGGGGGGAGGTAGAGTCGGGAGGGTATGTAAGTTTGGAGGGGGAATCAGAATCGGGTTCGAGTTTGACGAAACCAAGATCGGAGGGGGACTCGAGCTTGGGGACCACAAAGGGGGAACCAACCGTCCCAGGTAAAAGAGGCTCTGCTCTGGTATGACGGGGACAAAGCTGGTTCTGATCTTGGGCAAGTTCCACAGCTGCCCCGAGCCTGGCACGGTATGTCGCTGTTGCTCGTAGGAACTCTGGATCATTTGGATCTGAGTCACAAACGTCCGAGGGGAGGGGACCTAACCCAGATAATTGGGCGTGAAGTTGAAGTTCTAATCTGTTAGAATGAACTGGGAAAGACGGTACCGTCATCGGTCCCTGGAGATTCAGGGGAGTTGGTCTGCTGGCTGTTGCATTGAACGCCAGATCAGCTGTGTATACATTCGTCTCCTCAATGATCGCATTGAGGGAGGCACGTTGGGCCCAAAGACGTATGAGACCATCAATGGCGAACTGTAGGTGGGGCTGTCCCACAGATGCCGTTCAAAGGGTGTCGTCATGTCCGCCGGTATTGACCAAGAATAGCAATTCGAAGGGAGAGGGAGTAAAGGATCCGGTATACGTGATGTCGTCGGAGAAATGTGTACTAGTTCCAGAGGGAGGTTGGGGGAGGCTGCAACTGCTGTTAGAATTATCGCTAGAGGAAGAAGATGCATTCGACATGGTGTTGGGGTCTACCAGGTCACAGCTTGTTCTTGATTATATAGTCAAGGTAAATGTCCATAGTGTGTTCGAGTTCCTCTTGTCTTCCACTCATTATGTGATGAATCGAAGCCTTTTCACGACACGGGGTAACGTCTGGGCCTCCGCAGTGGCTTGTGACCAATGATGGCTTCGATTTTGAACTCCTCATGACCATCTATTATGTCCAGAGGTGGTTCTAGAAAGTTCCTTCTGTGGGCCTCGGTTTCTTTGTACGGCGTTAGCAGGCCGGCATGGAAAACAGGGTGAACTTTCCACTGGGACGGAAGCTTTAACTTGTAGGTCACAGGTCCCATGACTTTCTCGACGACAAAAGGCCCTTCCCGTTTTGGCGAGAGTTTCCTACTCGGGTATCCAAAGTCGAGATTCTTCCCTTCTAACCATACTTTCTGTCCTTCTGTAAACTTGTCCATTCCTCTGTTCGCCCTTTCGATCATTTTTCTTCACACTATCTCCATCATCCCAGCTACCTAGCCACGTAATTTCCGCAGTCTATTTAGTCTTTCTTCCACCAATGGAACAGAGGTTTTTTTGAAGGCCGTGGGTAGCAGTCTTGGATTGTACCCCATGATCATAAAGAACGGGGAGTTCCAAGTTACTAAATGAGTTCTATTATTGTGTGCGAATTCCGCCATGTGGAGGTAGGAACTCCATTCAGTTTGTTCTTTCGAGCAGAACATTCTCAGGTATATTTCTACTTCCTGATTGACTCTTTCAGTTTCTCCGTCACTCTGGGGATGATAAGCGGTACTCATCGCATGTTTAACTTCTAAAAGTCTCATAGTTTCTTGGAAGACTGCAGCCGCAAATCTGGGGTCTCGGTTGGAGATGATCTTGTCTGGGAGTCCATATCTTTTGTATACGTTGCATAAGAGAAGTTCTGCTGCTTGGGGGGCGTCCAATTTCTTGGTGCATGGAATAAAAATAGCCCCCTTCGAGGATGAATGGTCTACCACGACCATTATCGTATCAAAGCCATCTGACTCTGGCAAGTCCGTCACAAGATCCATGCTGATGATCTGGAAGGGCGTCACATTCGCCATGCTTTCAATTGGCTGTAATCCTACTTTTGTTGGATGAGTGTTGATTTTCATTTGCTGGCATACAGCGCAGCCGTCCACAAAGCTCTTGACAAATTTAGCCATCCCTGGCCACCAGTAGTCCCATTGCACAAGGTCCAGAGTTCCGAATTGTCCAGGGTGTCCAAAAGGCTGCCCTTCGTGTATCGTCTTCGTAATTTCCCATCGGAGGAGCATGTCGTCTGGAACATAAATTCTCCCCTTGTATCGTATCAAACTGTTATTGATCTCCCAGTCGGATAACGCCGATTTGATCGGTGGCAATCTGGTAGTTGTCAGGGCTTCTAATGCCATTTTGTGAAAGTCATCGGATCCCAAACGATCTTTCAACTTATCTTGTAACTCGATATTGACAACGTTAACGAATAGCTGGTCCGGCAGCATTATCACTTCTTCGTTATCGGTATCCGATCCATGCACATGATCAGTCCTCCTGGAGAGTGCGTCTGATTGTACCATTTCCCGTCCCAGAACGTGTATCAACCGCAGGTCGAACATCGAAAGGGTGAGGCTCCACCGAGCTTGCCTTCAGTTCAGTTTTTGTGCTGTGCGGAAATAAGTGAGGTTCTTGTGATCGCATAGAACTGTCACCAGGTAGGGTCCTTCCATAAGGTAATGCCTCCATGTGTCCAAAGCTCAAACAATCGCAAGTAGTTCCCTGTCGTAAATCTCATAGTTCCTTTCTGTGGCGTCGAGCGCGTGTGAGATATATCCACATGGGTGTAGTTCCCCATCTGGTCCCTCCTGTCAGAGAACTCCTCCGGATGCCCATTTTGATGCGTCAGTTTCGATTATAAAAAGTTGTTTCGGATCAGGTAACCGCAGAACCGGTTCTGTTACAAACTTTCTCTTCTTACTTCTTTCCTCCTTGTAATACTACATATGCTTCCCTTTCTCATCGGACTCATTCACCTTACCAGTCCCCATTTCCTCTATCCTTTGTACTATATTACTCATATCCCAATAGCTTCGGGAAATCTTAGACAATCACCAAGTTCGTCGGCTATACATATATAGTTAGTACTTATTCGGTTGTAACGTATTTAAACGTTCAAGCTAAGACTCTAAGTCTTCAGCTTGACCTGGTTAATCTATACTTGTGTCAACGCCAGTATTGAAGGATCTCTGAACTTCAGCAACTGCTGAACGAACTCAAACTTGAACTTGAAAACTGCTTGAGACGAAGGACGAACTTCGCTAGAGTAGTTGAGTTGACGTTGCTACGCAAGTAACATAACACAAGGTCAAGCTGATCAATTGCCAACCTATCCAGGTTTAGGCATCACTAAGGAACGACAAGACGCCGCCACGGACAGAGAAACAGCTAGAACAAGACATAGCCAAAGCGGAAGCGCGCCGGCGTGGGCAACTAACCCAATCCATATTGAATCCTGGTGGACGAGCGATCCCACTATTAACCTGAGCGTCCCACAGAGAGCTATTGACCCCCTTGCAATCGCCATCGCTAATGAGTCAGCCACTGACAGAGATACCAGCCGAAGACCCAGGAACAAGGAGAATCTCGATCCCATTATCCACTCCGGCTGGATCGAAGACGATCGAACACGAAGAAGAGTTCTCGCCGAATACACTGAAACCCTCAGACTCGGATACATTGAATATCTCTACCGAATCTCAGGAGGAGCTAGACCCGTTCCAACAACTACTAAGAGGACTAAAGAACAGCCCCCGATCACCAAAGATACAGACTGAAATAATGGCCGAAGACAAAAAGCCGTCTGGAAGTAGACCCAAGAAGGAGGAACCGGAAGTCGAAGAAGCTGTCATAGGTTCCGCAATGCCGGTACAAGTAGTGTCGGCGATAAAGAAAGTAAAAGCAGTGCTCCCAAGAGCCTTTACAGGAGCACGAAAAGACGCAAAGAAGTTTCTACGAGAGGTTTTGATTTATGTAGCGCTTAATCCGAAGGCGTTTCCCGATGACAGGACAAAGAAGCTATTTCTTCTTTCATATATCACGGATGGACCCAGAGAATTCTGGAAGAATGACAAAACCAACCTGCTACTCGCATATGATGCAGATGCTGAGAAGGTCACCTGGACAGAATTCTTAGACGACTTTAGGACCTCCTTCGAGCCTCTTGATCCTGCCTTAAAAGCACAACTCGAACTCAAGGACCTTAGGATGAAGGAAAGAGCCGATGAGTACACTTATCAGTTCACCTACCTGGTGAAACAAACCGGGTATAACGACGCAGCACAAATAGTGGCATTCAAAAGAGGGTTACCACGAAGCTTGGCTCTCAAAATCATGACGTGGCCAGAAGGTGCCCCTACTACGATCAAGGACTGGATGGACGCCACGATTCTGTTCGACGAAAGTTACAAACAAGCATTGGAATACGGAAAGACGTGGGATGAAGAACATGGAGGAAGGAAGCCGCAAAGAAGCTTTAGGAAGAAGGAAGACGTCGCCATCAAGCAGATCACTGAGATTGATCGAAAGGAATACATGGCAAAAGGGTTATGTTTCAGATGTGGAAGGCCGGGACATCGCATCAAGGATTGTCCAGATGCACCAAAGAAGGATGAACGAAAGCAGGAAGAACCAAAGAAGCTTACAAAGGAAGAAAGGTTTGCTAAGATCAGGGCCCTGGTGAACGAGCAGCTGAAGGAGGACAAGGACTTTCTCATCGACTTAATGGAACAAGAGGGTTTTTAAACCGGCGGACGAGGACGATGGCTCCACCGCCGATAACTATTTCGCACTTTGTACTAGCTAAAATGGATCGAAATTCTATGCATATTCCTCTCCAGTACAAAGTGGGAACACGAAACATCGAAACAAAAGCCTTGCTAGATTCAGGGGCAGGAGGGAGGTTTATAAGTACGGGACTTGCCAGAACGTTAGGGAAGAAGTGGATCCAGCTACTAGAAAAGATCTGAGTTTTCAATGTCGATAGAACAGCCAACAGAACGGCATGGATAACGCATGTTGTGGAATTGGAGTTTCAAATAGCCGGAAAGGAATTTCGAGAAAACTTCATGATCTCTGGCATAGGAGACGAAGACATGATCTTGGGGCTTCCGTGGCTGAGACATCACAACTCCACCATCGATTGGGAAACTGGGGAAATCCAGTTCCAACCGCGACGAAGAATCCAGATTAAAAGATTCAAAGGGGTCTTGGACGATCTAGAACCAGAGGTCCTCATAAGAGCCAAAACTACGGCATCACAGGAGATGGCTCATCAACATCAAACGGTTAAAAGGGAAATAGAAGAACTCATCCCGGACTACCTATTAGGATATCGAGATCATTTCGAAAAAGGAAAGGCGGAACGATTCCCACCAGTTCGAACGTACGACCACGTGATCGATCTCAAGCCAGATTTCGTCCCGAGGAATTGCAAGCTATACCTGTTAAGCCCAGTAGAACAGGAAGAGCAGGACAAGTTTCTTGAGGAAAACCTGCGGAAGGGATATATTCGCAAATCGAAATCTCCAATGGCTTCCCCTTTCTTCTTTGTAGCTAAGAAAGAGAAGGGAGCATTGAGGCCTACGCAGGATTATAGGGAACTCAACAAAGGGACTGTGAAGAATGCATATCCCTTACCTCTGATCTCAGAACTTCTTGATAAACTCAAAGGAGCAACGATATTCACAAAGCTCGATCTTCGAAACGGGTACAATAACGTTAGGATAAAAGATGGAGATCAATGGAAGGCCACTTTCAAGACGAATAGAGGACTTTTCGAACCCACCGTAATGTTCTTCGGACTAAGTAATTCCCCAGCGACTTTTCAGGCCTTCATGAACGACATCCTTTCCGACTTCATAGACGAAGGATGGTGTGTAGTATACATGGACGACATCCTCATCTTCTCCAAAGACAAAAAGGAGCATCGAGAACGCATGGAACGGTTAATGCGCTGCCTCAAGAAGCACGATCTATTTCTCAAACCGGAGAAGTGCGAGTTTGACGTAACAGAAGTGGTATTCTTGGGGATGGTTATTAGGCCTGGATATATCGCCATGGACCCAGTAAAACTGGCGGGGATAGCCGAATGGGAACCCCCTCAGACTGTAAAAGGAGTTCGTGCATTCTTAGGATTTGAAAATTTCTACAGGAAGTTCATCAGGAGATATGCGCATCTGACTAGACCGTTGAATGATTTGTTGCAGAAGAATCGAAAGTTCGGTTGGACCATGCAATGTCAATTGGCCTTTGACCTTCTAAAAACAAAATTCCTCTCCAAACCGATATTGGTCATGCCAGACATCGACAAACCTTTCATTATAGAAGCAGATGCTTTGAAATGGGCCACGGGCGCCGTTCTCAAGCAAAAGGGAGCGGATGGAGAATGGCATCCATGTGGTTATCTGTCCAAGTCATTTTCCCCCACCGAAAGGAACTACGAAATCTATGATCGCAAACTTCTTGCGATCTATAGAGCACTTATGGAATGGCGACACTATCTGATGGGCGGAAAATTCAAGATCGTGGTTCTTTCAGATCACAAGAACCTGACGTGTTTCTGAACTGCGCAAAAACTGAATAGGCGAAAAGCAAGATGGAGTCTCTTCCTGTCGGAGTTCGATCTAGGACTGATACATGTCCCCGGGAAATCCATTACCCAAGCGGACGCTCTGTCACAGCGGAGTAACAAACAGGACGATGTTGACAGCGATAATGAAGACATTGTCGTTCTACCAGACCGAATCTTCATCAAAGGAATCGATTTGGGTCTGAAAGACAAAATAGCGGAACAGTTGGGCCCGGACGATTTTCATAAATCGGCTCTGGAGCAGTTACTACACCAGGGCGTGCCGCCAATTAAATCCACGTTAACGGACTGGAAGATCGAAGGTGATCTACTCTTCTTCCAAAATCGTGTCTATGTGCCTAACAACGTTGATCTCTGTCGACGAATAGTGAAATCCATTCACGAGACCCCAGGAGTAGGGCACCCAGGACAATGGAACACGATAGAACAAGTACAATGAGACTTCTGGTGGCCTGGAATGGCTAAATTCATCAGAAGTTTTGTGGATGGTTGCGTGACATGTCAGCAATCCAAAATTAACACCCATCCTACGAGAACCCCCATTCAACTGCTACAAGTGACACCGAACTCCTTCCCCTTTCAGGTCTGCACCATGGACCTCATCACCGACCTACCCGAATGCGACAGTGTGGATTCTATTCTAGTCGTGGTGGACCACTCGTCTACGAAGGGGGTAATTTTTACACCATGCACCAAAACGACGGATGCAACCAAGATTGCAGAGATGTTGATTCAACAATTGTATAAAAGGTTCGGGTTGCCGGACCGAATCATATCTGATCGAGACCCTCGATTCGCTGCTGAAGTGTTTCAGGAGATGGGAAGACAGCTGTCTATCAAACACTCCATGAGCACAGCCTTTCACCCACAAACAGATGGAGAAACAGAACGGGTAAACCAAGAAGTCGAAGTCTACCTCAGAGCGTTCTGCGTGAAGGAACAGACTCGATGGAAGGAATACCTCCCTCTGGCAGAATTTGCCCATAATAACCGAACTCACTCAGTTCTCAAGAAATCCCCGTTCTTCATGATGATGGGATACCATCCTCGCCCCCTTCCAACGGTATTCAAAAGAACAACGATTCCATCGGTGGAAGAACGACTTCAAGAATTACAAAGGGTGAGAGAAGAAACGGCGAGTCTGCTGGAATTGGCAAGGCAACAGATGATACGAAGAGAGAAACAGAAACTGGATGTATTCGAAGAAGGACAGAAGGTCTGGCTAGAAGCGAAGAACCTAGCCACAGGATATCCATCAAAAAAACTAGCCCCGAAAAGGAAAGGGCCGTTTAAAATCCTTAAGGTACTCGGGCCTGTGACGTACAGGCTAGACCTACCTCATCAATGGAAAATCCACCCTGTTTTCCACGCAGCCTTGTTATCACTGTTCAGACAGACCGAGGCCCACAGACCGAGTTTTACAGAACCCCCCCCCCAGATCTCACCGAAGGGTTCGAAGAATACAAAGTGGAAGCAGTAGTAGGGCATAGGCCGAAGAAGTGACCGTGAGAATTCCTTGTGTCATACACTGGTTATGACTCATCTCACAACTGGTGGATCCGAATGGAAGGAATGGTGAATTGCCTAGACCTTCTCAAGAACTATATAAAGAAACATCGATTAAGGCCTAGAGACCCCATCCCCACCGATTCATAACAAACTATGTCTGATGCATCCGCCGTCGCCTCTTCCTCTTCTCTTGTTGGCAGCCAGCCGACCAGAGACTCGAGCCCTGTTCCTACTGTGTCGGGAGAAGGACGATATGGAGAAAATATCACCTACCCAAATGGCCTTAAACCCAACCCCTACCAGCTCCTCCATCTTTTCAACAGTGGACAATACGACGATCAAATCCGGAACGCCGCTGATCAACACAACCAACTGGAACCCTGCATCAAAAGCCTGTTTTTCCTCAGGGGTCAACGAAAACTATTCGAAAGAATCGTTGAGAGCTGCAGTCTTGAGATTGCAAACCAAGTAATGTACACTTGCAATTATCAGTTGGGACTTGAAGGTCCTGTTACGGTACCGTCCACGTTTCCCTACCACCCCCATTTGTCCATGCCTCCTCCTGCAGATCCCAGAGCAATGTCGGAATACCCTCATCCCCTCACCTTTAGCCTCCTCGACCAACTCGGACGACGAACCAATGGGAACAGGTACCCCCGTCCCGACATCAACAACACTCGGAGTCTTATCTCCCGACTCACCTCTGAACCCGTCGCTGCCGAAACCGGACTCTCCATCAATACCCATTCCTCCCCCGAACCTGACAACACCCTCGTTTATCCTGACCCCACTCCCGATCCCGACGTCAAACCTAAGGTCGAATCGCTCGACTCCTTCGCCTCCTCTCAGTCCGGACCTCCGACCACCGCTGACCCCCGAAATCTTCAGACGCCTGAGGCCACAGTTCCACCAGAAGGTGGAGCACATACCCGCGGTTGGAGGGAAGGTCGTTCCAGAGGAGGCAGAGGACGAGGACGAAGGACAGGAGAACCGAATCCCCGAAAACGTCGAAGACCCACCGATTCTCAGCTTGAGAAGTCCAACGCCAATGCCGACCCCGATGACGCAGCTCGTCGACTGTGTCTCTGCCCTGTGTGTGGATTGGAGCGCCATTTCACCAGGAATTGCCCGCAGTACATGTGTCGCAGATGCTTCAAAACTCAGCCTGGACATACATCTGGTCACTGCCCCGACCAACGAAGGTCTAGCCGCATTGCGTGCAGAAGGCCTGATTCGAGCTCAGACTCTCTGTCGGATGGTCACCGTTATGACAATGAACAGTGGTACAATGACGAGCCCTACGAGAACCTCGGCGGAGAATGTTGAGAGGTTGGAGGAGGAGTACGATCGGGATGTCCAATTGTTGTTTGTGGGAGCGGACCCACAAAAGGTGAGAATGCTCTTGGTTGAAAAACGGCAGGCCATGGGATGGCAACCCGTCACCGAGACACCAGACACTCCACGTATGGAGGACGACGATGAAATGCCAGAGATGGAGGACCGACCTGATATGTCTTACGACTACAATACGGAGTTGTATGGAGATGGGGAGTCGTAAGTAACGGACAAACGGAGTTTGCCCCTTGTTGAGGGGGTAATATTACGAACTTTCTCTTCTTACTTCTTTCCTCCTTGTAATACTACATATGCTTCCCTTTCTCATCGGACTCATTCACCTTCCCAGTCCCCATTTCCTCTATCCTTTGTACTATATTACTCATATCCCGATAGCTTCGGGAAATCTTAGACAATCACCAAGTTCGTCGGCTATACATATATAGTTAGTACTTATTCGGTTGTAACGTATTTAAACGTTCAAGCTAAGACTCTAAGTCTTCAGCTTGACCTGGTTAATCTATACTTGTGTCAACGCCAGTATTGAAGGATCTCTGAACTTCAGCAACCGCTGAACGAACTCAAACTTGAACTTGAAAACTGCTTGAGACGAAGGACGAACTTCGCTAGAGTAGTTGAGTTGACGTTGCTACGCAAGTAATGTAACAGGTTCTTGTTGAAATCGCTGCTTCAATGTTCTAAACGCTGTTTCGCATTCCGGGGTCCAAATGAACGGGACCCCCTTTTTTGTAAGGTCATATAGCGGTTTTGCAATGGCCGAATAGTTGCCAATGAACTTCTGGTAAAAATTCATAAATCCTGTGAAACTCCGTACTCCAGTTACTGTCGTTGGTGCCGGCCACTCGCTAATGCCTGCGAGCTTGGTTGGGTCCATAGCGATTTGTCCTGGCCTGATTACGAGTCCCAGGAAATCTATTTCTTGCACGTCAAACTTGCATTTATGCAGCTTCAGATATAGATCTTGTTCTTTCAATCGCTGCAGTAGCCGAATAGTCCTTTCCCAATGTTGTTCCGCTGTCTCGGAGTAGATGAGAATGTCGTCCATGTATACGAGACACCATCCTTTGGCCATAAAGTCCTGTAACACATCGTCCATGAAGGCTTGGAAGGTAGCGGGTGAGTTCATTAGCCCGAAGAACATTACTGTTGGCTCAAATAACCCCCTGTTAGTTTTGAAAGCTGCTTTCCATTGGTCGCCATCCTTGATTCAAATGTTGTTGTAGCCATTATGGAGATCTAGTTTTGAGAAAATGGTGGCGTCCTTAAGCTTATCGATGAGGTTGGATACTAAAGGAAGAGGGTAGGCGTTCTTTATAGTTCCGTGGTTTAACCACCGATAATCTTGCGTGGGTCGTAGCTTTCCTTTTTCCTTTTTCCCTACAAAGAAGAATGGGGATGCCATAGAAGATTTCAATTTTTGAATATATCCTTTGTGTAGATTCTCTTTCAAGAAGGTGTCCAATTCGATTTGCTCCAGTGCCGTGAATGAATAGACCTTGCAGTCTCGTGGGGTAAATTCCGGTTTTAGCTCGATCGCATGGTCATATGCTCTGGCTATCGGGAATCGTTCTGCTTCCTTGTCTTCAAATTGCCCATGATACTGTGATAAGTATTCCGGGATAACTGTGGGGCCGTCCAAGGTTGTCTTTTTAGTACCGTGTTCTAGTTGTTGTGAGGTGGAGAACTTAGCTCTGATATCTATCCTTCGAATGAGTTCCTCTGGCGGCTCAAAGTCTAAAATTCCCTTGATCCATGGGATTTTTATGTGACGTTTAATTGGAAAGGTCATTCGTCCACTGATCCAGTCCACTTTGGGGTTATATTTTCATAGCCATGGTAGTCCCAGGATGACTTCCTCCTTCCCCAGTCCTGAGATTAGGAAGGTATCCATCATTTCCTTCATTCCAATGGTATATTGCGCCGTGACTGATTGTGTAATCCATGCTGTTTTGTTGGCTGTCCCATCCACATTGAATACTTTGATCCGATGGGGCAGTTTCGTTCGCTCTAGGCCTAACTTCAAAGCCTTTTCGGGACTCATAAAGAGTCCTCCCGCTCCAGAGTCGAGGAGCGCGTTTGTTCCGACTTTTCCTATCTCGTTGTTGTAAGACAGTGGGATGTGCATAGAATTTTGTGACTGCTTAGCTAATACAACATTTGAGATAGATATTGGGGGTGGCGGGGAGAGCATCAGCCTCTTCCGCCACTTTAAAAACCCTCTGCTTCCATAATGTCCAATAATTTGGTTTGTTCCTGTGCTTCCTGTTCTCACACGATAGCTTGAATCTTAACATATGCTTCTCGGGCGCTCAGCTTCTTCTTTTCGTCCTTTCGTTCTCCTCCTGCCTTTGTAGGACAGTCTTGGGACATATGTCCCTGTTTGGCGCATCGGAAGCACCATCTGTCGGCCATGTATTTCTTCCGTTCCTCTTCGCTTAACTGGGTCGAGGTCCAGTTGATTGACACCTTCTTCTTCTTGTCTTCAGTGATTTGGAACCTCTTTGGCTTTTGTACCGCTTTGTAATATTTGTACTGTTCGTCGTATCGAATGGCAGCTTCATACCAGCCTTCGAGATCTATGGGTCTGCCCTGCAGTTGGTTCAGAATCTTTGCTGATAATGAGTTTGGCAGCCCTTTTCAAAAGATGTGAATGAGGGCCTGGTCATCGTATCCCGATTCGTCGGCCATGACTCGAAAGTCGTTAACGTAATTGTCTGCTCGATCAGTCATTTTTGCTTCTTCAATTTTAATCTGTGCTTCAGCCTGTATATCGGCCAGTAGGTAATGCTTTTTAAACTCATCTTTGGGCACCTGGAACGTCAACGCAGTTTCTCCGCTCTTTGGGTCGAAGATTTTCCAGCTCTGACCCTTCTTCCATGACTCAGTGTTCTTTCCTCGTAGGTATGACAATAAGAACAGACACTTCTTTTCGTCGTTATCGTATTCGGTGGGGTGCATGCGGAGATAGATTTCGACTTCCATCAGAAACCTCTTGGTGTCCTTTCTATCACCTTCGAAAGGGTCAGGTGCTGCTACCTTCGATCCCTTGTTCTTCTTCTTCTCCATTTCCTCTAAGACCGCAGTCGAGATCTCGATCATCATCTGCATCTGAGTCCGTTCCTCTCTCGGCTTGGGCTTTGGGGTTGAGCTGCCACCTTCAGACATCATTCCTTCTTTGTAGGCGCTGAAGAATGATGAGCTGGTCGATTCTTCTGGTAAGTTCTCGTTCTTCTCTTCGGGCGAGCTGAAGTTCTCGTTCATAGGTGATCCTTCTGCGGTGGATCCTGGGGTCGAGTTTCTCTGTGTCTCTTTGACTGGCTGTTCTTCGGTATCTGTCGTTTCTTTGTGCCCAAGCAAGCTGCTCGCATGTCGGAGAGCGCTCTGCCAGTGTTGGCGGGTTATAATTGTACGCGAAGTCGATGCGGGGTTCCCCAGGATTCTGATTCCTAGTTTGGCTAGCCGTTCTGTCAGAGAGATGTCCTTGTCAATTCGTTCTTCTTGCTCCGCAGTCAGGGGCAACCTTGGAGGCGTTGTGTTGGATGATGCCTAAACCTTTGATAGGTCGGCGATAATCAGCTTGACCTTATGTTACGTCACTTGCACAGCAACGTCAACAACTCAACAAAGCTTAGAAGCAATGTCGAGACTAGGTTCAAGTTCGAGTATGCTCGAAGGGACTTTCGAGGTTCTGAGTTCCAACCGTTCTTTGCTAACACAAGTTATAGATTAACCAGGTCAAGCTGGAGAGCTTCGACCCAGTTCGCAGTCCTTAAATAAGTACAATGTAGTTACTCGTTTGTAGTTACTGGAATGTCGTAGAAGGGTATAGAACGATTAGTAAGTCTACATCGGAGCTGTTTCTGAGTCATATAGAAAAGAATGGAACAAGAGAGAAGGAAATACGATCACATGGTAGTACAGTGGAGAGGAAAAGAAATGTGTCTGAAGTGTTTGTAACACATTATCATAGGATTTGTTAAAGAAAATCTAACATAAAGATTAACATAATTCACATGTCTTACACTTTATTGCACCCAGTGTGAGCCAATGATGGCATGATATTATTGTGCATTATTACTTGGAAATGTTGATAATTGCTGAACCTTTAGGTTTAGCTCTTAAGCATAAACAACTATTGTTGAGACATGTTTTATCAATGAACTATGACAAGTTCCCTATATACTACAACAAACGAGGGAAGAAGAAATCTTGTAGCCTGGGAAAACTTCTTGCTTTTGGCATTCTGCTCACCATTTTGATGATATTTGGTCTTCAACACCTCAACACTTCCTTCAATTTCTGCTTGGTTCTTGGACTGTTTAGGTGTCATCATGGAGCTGCAACAGCAGAAGGACTTCCTACTCATTATATTTTGAACAATAGTGTGAAGATCCATTGCTCTTGGTGTGTCTTGAGGCTTAAATTGCATGATCAGAATAACTAACACATTCTTCAAGATGTTTGGCAAGCAGGAAAGAGAGAAGTTGAACCTACTGTCAAGGTGCAATTTATATATCCACATTGTCATCCAGGACATATCTCATATGGTCTATTGTTCAGACAGCTTTAAATGCTAGATACAGACACATTGATAGTGCTTGAATCTACAGTATATGCCAGAAACTTGGATTAAAAACATCCATTAATCTGAAATAATTCATTGTAGAACAAGAAAGAGGTCAGTGTAGCATTGAAGGAAAGTGGGGTACTAAGAGATCAAGTCTGGCTGACCTTCAAGGTGTGCCATCTTGTAATGTCCCATATTCTATGTCTAAGTGATATTTATAGCTGTGGAATAGCTTCCATGTCTCAGAAGATGTGAAGCCTGCATTAGATGAATTACTGGCCAAACTCAGCACCAATTACCTCAACCTGTATATTAACCATTGGTAAGTCTTTAGAATGCTGCATTTCAGATATTAAGATTGACTACTATCCAAAAGGCCACTCACATTGAAGAAGAATGGCCATATGACAAGAATCTCACCAAGAATCCTTACTCAATCTGGCAAGTACTTGAGAAACTGGTGGAGAAGAGCAAGATCAAAAACATTGGTGTCAGCAAGTATGTCATCAGTCATCTTACATGCACCCTTCACTAATAATGTGCCTTATAATCCAGCTTTAATATCAGAAGGTGATTTCCCACCACACCATTGTCACTAAATCATGCTTTGACATGCACTGAAAGGATCCAAAACCTTACTGCCAATCCTTTGAAGATTCAACCCACTGTAAACCAGGTCAAAATTAACTATTAGTTCCCACATCCAGACCTGCTTGAGGTATCGTATATTCAGAAGTTAAAGTGCATGTTCTCATCTTAAACTTGATATTTCCAGTAGTCAAAGAAAAGTGGCATTCTTCTTGAAGTGTACTCACCTCTCAATTCCATATAGTTTATACAGAGCAAAATTATCCACCAGATTCCACTCAAAATGGTCATCAACATATGCAAAGATATCAGAGTCTGAAAGCAAATAGAGCAGTCCATA
Source organism: Moniliophthora roreri (assembly GCA_001466705.2). Classification (NCBI taxonomy): domain Eukaryota; kingdom Fungi; phylum Basidiomycota; class Agaricomycetes; order Agaricales; family Marasmiaceae; genus Moniliophthora; species Moniliophthora roreri. The sequence continues at coordinate 672,632 of LATX02000013.1, read as the reverse complement.
GCATTAGCCCCATTATAAATGCCCAAGTGTGAGAGCTACAACTGCTGAAGGAACATCTCCAGTCAACCTGGTGCTTAAGTAGACTCCAATCAACACTGTTCTTGATATCTATCTGTGATGGGTAGTTTGTCATAATAATTTGCTTTACCTGCCAGAGGGGGAACAGAGGTCAGAGGTGGAAGGCACCAGCAATATCTGATTTGAAGGCCATAAGTTGAACACCAGAGTTTGACTGTCTAAAGCAAAGTAGAGTAGTAATGTAGTTGTGTAGTGTAGTGTAGTGTAGTGTAGTGTAGTGTAGTGTAGTGTAGTGTAGTGTAGTGTAGTGTAGTGTAGTGTAGTGTAGTGTAGTGTAGTGTAGTGTAGTGTAGTGTATCAAGATGAGCATCTATTGTTTCTTCTCTGTTCATCATTGAATTCTAACAATACTCTCTATAGCTTATGTGGTGAACCAGTCACAAGTCATTAGAGTGGGGTTTAGAGACAGATAAGACAGAGGTGCTGTACATTCTGAAGAGTAGATTGGGGCTAAAATCTTATGAGTAGTGGCCAGCAAGTTCTTCAGCATGACTATAGTCTTCTAAGAACTGATGTTCATACTTATTCCATAGGTGGAAAACTGCATTGTTGAGTATAAGAGGGTATCTGTCACCCCAATAGGTGTTAGCCTATGGCCAGAACCCTTCATGAAGCATGACACACAGAGAGTCTATGAAGGTAGGATTGAGGTGCCAAGAATTATGTGGATAGTAACTAGTAAGCAAGTGTTTGAACTCATTAACATTAATCTTAATTGAAACACTGAATAGGTCAGAATGCTGCTGGATCAGCTGCATGACAGCTCAGGGGGGAGGCAGGCCATGGTTCTGGAACACTAGAACAGTTAGTTGGTTGCCCAATGGCTGGCTTAAAAAATTTTCTTGAGCCAATTTTTTTTTTTGAACTTTGAACACTTTATCAGTAACCAAAGGTTCTTTTATGACCACCTTTATAGCAGAAAGACTCAAATTTGCTCCTATATGCCTTTTGGATGCTGGTCCAGATCAGTTTCCTGCCCACCTATGGTCCTTGGCTCACCCACAGGTATTTTAAGGGTTTATGGTGGTTTGGCTGTATAGGACTGGGAGTTCTCTATAATAGAGTTACATTATATGCCTTCTTGAACCAACTTACACTCTGAATACACATACTATCCTTAGATCTTAGCAGATATCAATCCCTAGAGATTTGCAGTTGCTTGCTTGGGCTCCTGTACCTAGAATATAATGTAGATGAACCTTACAAACAGTTTGAAACATTCTACTGCAGACTTCAGTATATTGTGCTTGCACTTTGCTAAACCTAGCTAATGCAAAGGGGGAAGAGGACCAGTGCTAGTCAGGCACTTGCTACTTAGCCCCTTCCAAAAAGGTGATGTCATGTGAACTACCCTCTATATATGGTAGTCAGTGGTTGGTTGGTTCACCATGACAGTCCTTAAAAAAATTCAACCCCATGTACAAAAGAAAAATTTCCCTCCCCCCTGTGACAGCTTCATTCCTGAGTTCTTCAGCAGGTGGTCTGAGTAGCAGGGAGTCTATCTCAGTCACACAGGCAGTAATGCTTGAGTATGGGGAGTTGTTATGCCAACCAAAACCTCATAGGTACTTGGGAGCACAAGAGTCACACTCATAGGATTTGATATTGACTGGGTACATTGTGCCATCAAACTCATGTAATGAACTTGCTAAGGCCAATTCTGAGAAAGGAAGAAAAGACTGCATTTGGGTATTGTAGTTGACAGGAGCAGAATCAGAGGCTGGCAAATTCTTGTATTTTTCATACCATTTACCAAAAAATAGGATTTTCAGTGAATTGTCGGTATATTGTCTAAAATTCCCACAATTTTCCTGAGATATGCAAATTGGAAATTCTCGCCGTTTCACGCTGTGTATGGTCTCATCCGAGACCCGATCAGGCGTCAACTGAGTGGGCTCAGTTTAGGCTCAGGAGCCGCAGGCGGTGTACGTTTGAGGATATTTGATCCTGAGCCATATCTTTTCCCGTCGGTGGTATACTTATAAAGAGCGCATTCAGATTTCCAAACCCCGAGCTGCAGAACCCCTCCAAGACCCTCTTCGGATCTAGTCGAGGACCGGCCTCTCCCTCACGATGCTCACGGTTCTCACGATAGTTGCATGTCTTTTCCATACGACTCTAGCTCAAACCCCAATTACAAACGCGTCCGTTTTTCAAATCCCTGTGTCGACCGCAGTCGCGAGCCCATCTGCAGCGCCCACGTCACTGCTGCCACCCCAGGTTCCACTCCCCCCTAAGCAACCATGGTGTCCATCTGAAATCTTCTGTGCGGGTCCAGTGTGTGTCTTGCCTATTATTGAGCCCCGAGAACTCACGCGACTTTTTTTGTGCATAGCTACTTCAAAGCGTCAACCTCGCAAATTTATTCCCGGATCAGAAGACTTTTGTGGACAAGGTGGGCATCTGCATTACCCAATTCAGATCGTTTCTAATCTTAAACCCCACAGCCTACGGTCAACTCTACCAATGTGACGTTACAAGCATTCCAGAGCCTAGGTTCTAACCCTACGGTCGAACAGTATCAAAACTTCGTTAATGCCTTCTTCAAGGGTGAAGGCCTTGAACTGGAAGGGCTCATTCTCCCCAATTTCAATCCGAATCCGCCTTTCCTTGCAAATGTCTCAGATTCGCTTGTGAAAGCATTTTCGCAGACTGTGCACAGTTTCTGGACACAGCTCATTCGAGGAACCAATTCTTCCTCACTTTGCAATGGTATTCAGTGCGAGAGTTCGTTGATTCCGTTGAACCATACGTTCGTGGTACCGGGTATGAAACTATCGCGTTATCACCTCGGCTCTTTTGCTTACGTCCTGTGGTGATAGGCGGTCGCTTCCGAGAGCAATACTACTGGGACAGCTTCTGGATCGTTGAAGGCCTGCTCGAATCTCAACTCTTCGATATCGTCAATGCAACGCTGCAGAACTTTATGGATGAGCTTGATAATTTTGGCTTCATTCCCAATGGCGGAAGAATCTATTGTTAGTTCCTTCGCCTCCTCACTCTCAAACTCCAGGATAACATTTGCGTATAGATTTGGACCGGTCACAACCACCATTGTTCATCCAGGTCGGCGAATGAACTTTACTTTGATTGATGAAAGATACTCATCTTGGTTCCCTGTCCCTAGATGCTTGCACGCTACATGGCTGTGACTAATGATCGGGATATACTTACTCGTGCCCTTCCACTGGCAGAGGTATGATTGCTTGTGCACGTCATTTTTCACTGCTCTTATTCTTTTCGCAGAGAGAGATGCAATGGTGGCAGATCAACCGAACACTCAACGTGACTAGTCCATTCTCGAATAGGACCTTTGCCATGACTCGCTACGCCGTGAACAATAGCGCTCCGCGGCCAGAATCTTACCTTACAGGTAACTTAGTTCACCGAATCTTGTCACAATCTTGACTCATGGAGTTTGAGATTATCTGACGGCGAATGGACCAAACGTGTCGTTCAATGAGACCCAACGCGCCGCCATATACGCTGAACTTGCATCTGGTGCCGAGACAGGTTCGTTCCTCGAACCCTATTGTGCGCATCCGATACTTACCGACACTTTTCAATAAGGATGGGATTACACCGCTCGTTGGCTCAGCAATGTCACCGCACACAGTGCCGACTTGACCACTTTGAGGGTACGAGATACTATTCCCGTAGACTTGAACAGCATTCTCTGTACGTCCTTCGATCATCTCTCTCCCGACTTATTATTGACTACGTGTTAGATCGGAACCATCTACTCCTCGCTGATCTTTACGATAGCGTCGGGTCTAACTCGTCGGCAGCAGAAAGTCATCGTAGTCGTGCAGCATCGCTGAGAGAGGGTATTATTGATTTGTTCTGGGATTCGGAGAGGGTGCGTTGCACGACCTCTTTAACCACAAGTTCACCGCCTGATATGGTGATTTTAGGTCGCATTTTACGACTTTAACCTCCAAACAAATGCCAGAAACAACTTCTTTTCGGTTGCTACCTTCTACCCAATGTGGAATGGTATCATTCCCGATGACATCTTGAGGAGTTCAGAGAGGGCATTTGCGGCATTCTCATCGGTCAACATGGTATTGAATCGTTACAACGGAACCTTCCCAACGACATTCGTCGATACGGGTTTGCAATGGGATGCGCCAAATGCCTGGCCGCCGCACCAATACATCGTCCTTCAAGCGCTTCGGAACCTACCTTCCAACGTCACCAGCAACCAGTTACCTACACCCTCATCCAGTCAGTCGACATTTAATCTCATTCCTGCTGGACAATTGGGTCTTGAAGAGTCACAGCTTCCTGGACAGCAGATCACGACTTCTACTAACGCAAGCGCGACTGGCGCTGCATCTGATATCAACAAGTTGAATGGAACGGTCTTCAATGGCGGTAATGCTACAAGTGGTGAAGGTTGGGCACGTACTTTGCAGAGGGAGTTGGCGAATCGGTACATTGCGAGCGTGATGTGCAGCTGGTATGTCCGAGTTCATCCAGGTATCTTTCTACTATGGCTGATAATTTTTTTCATTCAGGCGTGCTACTGGAGGATCGATACCAGGAGTGTTACCCAGATACTCGGATGCTGAACTCAACGTTACGCAGAGTGTAGGCCAAAATGGAAATGTGAGTATGCGCCCTGTCACATAACAGCGTCTTTAGCTCTAACCACGGGCGTAGATGTTTGAAAAGTTCTCCAACCTCGATATCAATTCGGCAGGTCGTGGAGGTGAATATACCGTTCAAGCTGGATTCGGATGGACAAATGGTGTCCTTCTCTGGGCGGCTAGCGTCTATGGTGATGCCCTAGTCGCTCCCCAATGCCCCAGTTTACTAGAATCCGGTGGAAGGGGCCGTGGCAGCAATTCTGCAGCCAAATTGTCGCTTAGTTGGACCCCGGGACTGGTAGGAATTCTCCTCGCTCTGCTCGCACTGTGACAAGGCGCTTGTAAATATATATATTATATATTATATGTATAAGAAGTCTCAGTGACACCGCTACGTGATTACTCGCCCAACCCAATTTTAACGCCATTCACGACGCGATCTAATCTATCGTCGTACACCTCGAAGTCATCACTCGGGAGGTCACTCTTATTCTCAACATAGTACCCGCCATTGCTGGCATGCAAGCCATCGTCGAACAACCGAACGGCGTAGAGGCTCAATTGAACCATCTCGAAAGCACTGTTAATATGAACCATGCTACTGCCCTGGCTAAGCATACCCAGCTCATTGGCGCTATTAACGAGACCAACGCCTAGTACGACTGACTATTGCCTTACCTTCATTGACCTCGTCATGCTCAGTATACAGGATGGTCCGATGAAGGCCGCCAATGCCGCAGCTTTCAATACTGGTCCCCTCCATGGCCCATTGGGTCTCCCGTAACAACTACAGACACCCTTCAAGAGGGAACAGGTGGTCCTCACTTGGACCTGTATTAATTCGTTTCGTCCTAGTCCCCCAGTGCGATGGTTTGAACGAGTAGCTTGGTGGTATATCCCCAATTACTTCGCACAAGCCGATGCTTCGGTCGCGTCGAAACGCACTGCTCTCGCGCATTTCCTTGGAATGACACTGTATGAAAACTTAGAATGGGCGTGTATGGGGTTTGAAGGGTAACATATACAAATAAGGCATTAGACTCAAGCCGACAACGGCATGATATCATTGCGCGATATCACTCGGGAATGTCGATGATAAAGTGTAAGCCGCTTATAAACGACCGTTGAGACGCGTCTCATCAACGAACTACGACAAGTTGCCCACGTACCACGACAAACAAGGGAAGAAGAAATCTCGTAGCCCGGGAAAACTTCTTGCTCTCGGTGTTCTGCTCACCATTTCGATGATGTTCGGTCTTCGACACCTCAACTCTTCGTTTAATTTCCGCTCGGTTCTTGGACCGTTTAGGTGTCATCATGGAGCTGCAACGGCAACAGCAGGAGGACTTCCTGCTCATTATACTTTGAACAATGGTGCAAAGATCCCATCCGTCGCTCTTGGTGCGTCCTGAGGCTTGAATTGCACGATCAGAATAATCAACGCATTCTTCCAAGGTGTTTGGCAAGCAGGAAAGGGAGAAGTTGGACCCGCTGTCAAGGTGTGATTTATATATTCACATCTCCATTCAGGACGTATCCCATATGGTCTATTTTTCAGACAGCTTTGAATGCTGGATACAGACACATTGATGGTGCTTGGATCTACCGCGTATGCCAGAAAGTTGGATTAAAAGCGCCCATTAATCTGAAGAAATACATCATAGAACGAGAAAGAGGTCGGCGCAGCGCTGAGGGAAAGCGGGGTACCGAGGGATCAAGTTTGGCTGACCTCCAAGGTGTGCCGTCTCGTAACGTTCCGTGTCTTACGTCTAACCGATATTTTTAGCTGTGGAATAGCTTCCACGCCCCAGAAGATGTGGAGCCTGCATTAGATGAATCACTGGCCAAACTCGGCACCGATTACCTTGACCTGTATATCATTCACTGGTGAGTCTCTAGAATACCGCATTCCAGATACTGTAATTGACCGCTCCCAAAAAGGCCACTCGCATTGAAGAAGGATGGAACTCCGTACGACAAGGATCTCACCGAGAATCCCTATCCGACCTGGCAAGCACTTGAGAGACTGGTGGAGAAGGGCAAGGTCAAAAACATTGGTGTTAGCAAGTGTGTCATCAGTCGTCTTACAACCACCCTTCACTAATAGTAATAATGCGCCTCATAATCAAGCTTCAATATCAGAAGGTGATTTCCCACCGCATCATTGTCGCTAAATCGTACTTTGACACGCACTGAAAGGGTCCAAAACCTTACTGCCAATCCTTTGAAGATCCAACCCGCCGTAAACCAGGTCGAAATCAACTATTGGTTCCCGCAACCAGAACTGCTCGAGGTATTGTATATTCAGAAGTTAAAGCGCTTGTTCTCACCCTAAACTCGATATTTCCAGTGGTCAAAGAAAAGCGGCATTCTCCTTGAAGCGTACTCACCTCTCGGCAGTTCAAAACGGGTATCCGACAGTCTCAACGTTCCTGTGGTACGTTTTACATATGAAGCCGATGGCTCTCGTCTTCACTATGTCTGTTAGGTGAAAGAGATTGCTGCTGAGTTAGGCATTACGCCAGCCCAGGTGATCATCTCCTGGCATGTTCAACGAGGAGTGCGTGTGTCCATTGTTCGCAGAGGTTGATTTCGCTCACTTCGCACATCAGACAGTCGTGCTACCGAAGAGTGTTACCCCCTGCCGCGTGGAGGAGAACATTCACAGTTGAGCTTTGTTTTTTTACCTGTTCATCCATTGTCGCTGACAATCCACTTTAAGTCACCAAACTTCCAGACGAACTTTTTGAAAAGCTTGAGAAAGCAGCCACATCACACAAACCAGAGAGAGGTAGTAATCCAAGCAAGAGTTGGGGTCTGGATTTCGATATTTTCGACTAAATGTATTCTTAACGCCCTTTTTGAAAAAAAACACGAGGCAAGTTGTACAATACCTTGCGATCTGGGCCCCGTTCTCTGTTCCATCTTTGCCTGATTCTTATTGGCCTTTGATCTTTGATGGTTTCTCGATTGGATGTGCTAGGTCTTGATGCTTTTTCTTCGTTGAACCCCCTCGGAATCGAGTGTAAGTCGCCTAGAACGGATGTTCGAAAGTCTAATTTCGATTGATCCTTCTTGTTGAGAACTCCTTACAATCACGGAGCTTCGTGGATAGTAAGGAGGGCGGACGCTGCACATGACCCTCTCGGTTAACTGACCACAGAGCAACCGGGTGTGGATTACCAGGTACTACCCCGGACTACCCCCAGCTTTGCGGGAAGATGCTTAGCCCTGAGAAGGTACGCAGCTAATACCAGCTGCTCAAGGAAGCTCTGACATTTTCATGCGTCTAAGCAATCATACCATTGGCTCACTAAACTGTCCTTTTGGCCGAAGTCCCGCGGCCCCTTATGATTGACAGAACTCGTGACGTTTTCCTCATCTGGGTCACACACGACAACCATCACTAACGACAAGGCGGCAGGACTATATATGCGTCGTGTTTGGGTGTTCATGCGATAGTCTGGCAGGTTTTCTTTCCTGAATACTAGCCATGCATCTCGCCGTTTGGGTCGTCGCACTCTATGCAACCCTTGCAGCTGCTGCTCCCCTCGCTGCACCGACGGTTCAACTAGACTCGGCCACAGTGACAGGTTCTACCGTTCTGCGTGTCTCCAAGTTCCTCGGAATACCGTTCGCTCAGCCCCCGTGAGTAGTCTACTCGACGACAGTTGTAAATTTTACTGACTCTTTGGACAGGACCGGAAACCGACGCTTCCGTCTTCCAGAACCTATCCCGACGTATGGAACATCATTCAGCGCGTTGTCTATGGGACCCGCTTGCCCCCAACAAGCAGTCAAGCTTCCCATTTTGCAAGGACTTCCTGCAGATGCGGTCAACTTCATCGTCAATAGTATATACGCCGCTGTTTTCCCGGATGACGAGGATTGTGAGAACACCATCAGCTGACGCGTCTCGTCGCGTAATGGAAGACTGACGGAGGATATCTAGGCTTGACCATCAATGTCTTCAAACCTGCTTCAGCAACTCCCAATTCAAAGCTCCCTGTAGTTGCTGTACGTGAATTGGCTTCTCGCTCGGCCTCAAAACTCAAACTAACTTTCATATTGATCAATCAGTGGATATTCGGGGGTACGCGTAGATAAACCGCATGGGTTGACCCATACATTGACGATCACGCTCATTCTTTCCAGGTGGTTTCGAGTTGGGCTCTCCTCAGGTGTATGTCATCATTCACTGCTTCCTGTCTTACATATTTGTTAATTGTTGGACAGGTATGATGGGGCGGGGATCGTGGAACGTTCGATTCAACTCGGACAACCTGTCATCTACGTCTCAATGAATTATCGAGTGACCGGTGAGCCTTATGGACACATGCGGTTCTTGATAGATATCAACAGCTTTGAACAGGGTTTGGATTCTTGGCCAGTAAGGAAGTCAAAGAAGCAGGCGTTGGTAACTTGGGTCTGCAAGATCGTGAGCCTATTCCGTGGATGATCATTCGCGGTCGCTAATCAATGTTCCTCCAGAACGGGAGGCTCTGAGATGGGTTCAGAAATACATTGATGCTTTCGGTGGTGATCCCAGCAAAGTTACGATGTGAGCAACGTTCCATAATCAAGTCGCTCTGCCGCCGTGTCACTAACGGGGCCTCGTTGCAGTTGGGGAGAGTCCGCTGGAGCCATTTCTGTCTCCCTTCAGATGCTTGCTAACGGAGGTGACACCGAAGGCTTGTTCCGTGCCGGATTCATGCAGTCTGGATCACCGATCCCCGTGGGCGACATCACGAATGGCCAGAAATGTACGTATTGGCACCGACACTGTCTTGTCTTCGGCGCTTAACTCGAAACAGATTATGACGCTATTGTGGCAGAGACAGGTTGCTCAGGCTCTGCTGATACTCTGCAATGTTTGCGTGAAGTTCCGTACACAAAGCTCAAGGCTGCTATCAATAACTCGCCTGGTATATTTGCTTACCAGGTATGTATCCGCAGTTTGATTCCCTATCCATTCTGAGTCTCCCTTTAAAACTAGTCTCTGAACCTGGCCTGGCTGCCACGGGCGGACGGCAAGTTCCTTACGGACGCTCCTCAGAAACTGGTTCAACAAAGGAAAGTCGCCAAGATACCCATCGTAAGTGGTATGCACACAGACTATAAGCATGTGCTGCGGGGAACTGATTAGTGATGACAGGGGATTGTGATGATGAAGGAACCCTCTTCTCCCTTTCCACCCTCAATGTAACGTGAGTCACCATTGTTGGCATTTGATCATATCGTTGCTTACCGTGAGCGTGCTCAGCACGGAAGCGCAAGTCAAGGAATACGTGAAAACACAGTTTGTCAGCACCATCTCCGACGCCGACCTCGACCGGCTCTTGAAGCTCTATCCTCAAGATATCATTCAGGGATCCCCCTATAACACCGGCATCTTGAACGCCATATCGCCTCAATTCAAGCGCTTCGCTTCATTCCAAGGCGATGCCGTATTCCAAGGACCTCGCCGATTCTTCCTGGAGAGCCTTAGCGGCAAACAGCCTATTTGGTCCTTCCGTGAGTGTTTCCATTGTCAGACGTCTCTCAAACGCTGACGGCTTCCAAAACAAACCAGTGAGCAAACGTTTGAAGGTGTTACCCATATTGGGCTCGGTGAGTTTCCTACATCCTATAACGCTCGGAATTCTGATTATACATCGCAACAGGTCCATGGCTCTGACATTCTGAACGTATATGGTGGAGGCGAACTGGCTGACTATCTCATTCGCTTTGCTGCAACGCTGAACCCCAATGGCAACACTGGCATAAACTGGCCTCAATATACCAAGGAGTCACCAACCTTGCTCCAATTCCAAGATGGTTTGATTCCTCTCACGCTTACTCAAGACACCTTCAGAAAGGAAGCAATGCAAGTTATGACCGAAGTTCTGTTAGCGAATCCAGTTTAACGAACTTTACGTATGCCCCTCTCTCATTTGCTCTTCTCTCATTTGCCCTTTTACGTTCTTTGAATCCTTTTTTCATATACCCCAGTGCTTTAACAAACAATCTTACGACACAAACATTGTAACGTTGCTTGAATTATTAGTACTGCATTTTGAAATGGCCGTGCAATAATGAATATCATTATCCATGTCTAATACTTGAGTACAGATCGCCACAAATCAGTCAGACTAGCATCGTCCAGTTTCTCTAGAACTCGCTTTACGAGATCCTTTTCTGTCCCACTGAGGAATAGTGCAATAGTCGAAATCCTCGGAACGTGCAAGAAACCCTCCATGCTGCGTGTGACAAGACTTTTCGCATCTGAATGCGAGACCGAGGACAGGATGTCAAGGAACGTCTGAACAATCGATATGAGCAACGAGGGTTCTAATGACGTCTTGAAAAATGAGGGGTAGGTTGACGGCTCGACATTCTGTGAGGAAATAAAGTGGAAATAAGCATCTAGTATCATGTTTTCACAGGAACATAGAAACACACGCACCTTTATCAGCTGAAAACGTTCAACGGAGGAATTTGAGGATCCCCACGCTTTGGTGAATTCAAATAGATTGGCAGAGGTTTTAACGTTGGGTTTTGGTGCAGGAGGTGACGAAACCATGCTACCCTCTTTCGAGTTGAATAGTGTGTTTTTGCCCGAAGCACGAAAGATACCACCGCCCACACGAGTGGATGGTTTTGTCTCCTCACGTGCACGTTTGGCATCCTGGAAGGTCTTTGGTGGTGTAGCTGCAGTTGCTGCCGGTGGTTCCGTGGTAGTGAGCGCTGGCGCTGGCGCAGGAGGAGGAGCAGGACTCGATTCCTGAACGGCTGAAGTAGTGGTTCCTTGCGGTGCCGATGGCGTTCCTTGTGATGCTTCAATAATTTGAATTGGGACACGTCTCCTGCGTGGATCAGGTGCAGCAGAAGAGCCAACTGATTGAGCAGTCGTCTAGTAAAAGAGTCAGATGGTCAAATTCGAGGAAATCACGGCTGGAACCATGCGCACCTTTGAGGCCTTCTTCTGGGTCAAGACTTGAATATTTCCTAGTTCATCCTTCACCGCTTGATTCCCTGGTTCTATTTTGGCAGCAGCCTCAAAATCTACGGCATTAAAAGTCAACAAGGTGATCTTGCGAGCATGCCAACTAATAGACATACCTGCTTTCGCCTCATCGAGTTTTCCCATTCCAAGCCTCGCTTGTCCTCTTCGGAAAATTGCCTTCACATTCGATGGGCTTAGTGTAAGCACGGTCGTGCAATCTCTCTCGGCGTCCTCATTTCTAGGAAAGAGTCGTAAACATCCCCGTGAACAAGGTCATGTCCGAGCAGAACGTACTTGCCTAGTTTCAAGTATGCAGCTGCTCTATTGAGAGGAAATGTAGGATCGTTTCTATCTTCGATGATTGCAGCACTGTAATGACCGATTGCTATAGGATAATCCCCGGATTTGAAAGCAGCATTTCCCTGAAAAAAGGATGGTTGAATTTCTGCATTTTCTCGGTTAGAAGAGTAATAGCTACCTTTTCCTTTGCTGTTTGTGCTTTCTCCGAAGGGGCCATGCTCAGGTAACTGCGATTCCGACAAAGTGTTTCGACGATGAGAGAATTTTTTGTGGGAAAGCGGTGAATCGTGGGAAAACGAAAGCGAACCTTGTCTTGACTTGGACTTTCTCCAGGGTCAGAAGTCCTTCGTCGCCGTCTTTAATGTAGGATCTGCTAAGCCATGTTGAGGACTTAAATCTGTCGCTGCTCTCTTTTTAAAGGCTACTGCGCTCATCGTCGACTTTCCTTCGACTCTACTCGGCCAACTTATTAATCCCAGCCTAGGATGATCAGCATTCGACTTGAATATCTTGAACAGATGGCTCCGTGAGGCGCACGTTCAAGTTAGATGTAAGCATTTACTTCTGGTGCGAATCCATGTTCTCTGTCCTTGTTTCTTGCTGATGGCTCCGCATATAGATGATGGTATTTATATATAAGCAATGAAAACATTTTGCTTTCTCAACGCAATTTTCTGCATTATTCCTGAACTATTCCGCCCGGCATCAATGGGTCATGGCGTGAGTCCGAACTCCCGAAAGCCGGGCCTAAGCCACGGTATCTGGTCCGGCCTGAGCCTGCGCAACGCTGCTTTCCTCGGCCACAATCGCAACGACAAAGTTCAGGTGTATCCAAATATGATTCGTACACGGTCCGGTTTAGGCTCACAAGATCGCTTTTCAGTTATTCGTATACAATTCGGGAGGGCACACGATTCAGTTCCGCATGGATTGACGCAAGTCTTACTAGAAACCAACACGACTAAAATCTCCGGGGTTTTGGCAAATCACCATAAAACTATATAAGTGTCGTTGCAACCTGAATGGCTGCTGGTAACAGTCTACATGCGTCTATCTTCCTTCGCCTACGGTCTCGTTTTAGCTGCGGTCGCCCGTGCTCAAGTGGGCCCGGGAACGGTAACTGGAGACACTGCTGTTCACGATCCTACTATGTGTAAGGATAAGAATGGAAAGTATTGGGTATTCTGTAAGTATCCCTTTATCCTAATTTCTCCGTTCCCAGGCTCATGCTGGTTCACTAGCGACCGGTCAGGGCATTCCTATTCGTTCCTCGACAGACCGGACCGCCTTCAAGCTGGAGGGCAAAGTCTGGCCGAATGGAGCGAGCTGGACTGATCAATACACTGGAGTTTCCAATGGGTGAGTCGGGAATGATTTACGTGCCCATTTGTACGATTTTAGACTCATGATTGATGGCCAGAGACCTATGGGCACCTGACTGCTACTATTCAGGAGGAACCTTCCATGTAGGTATGATGTCAACGTACAGTGGGAAAGCACTCTGATTGTTGTGAAATGCAGTTGTTTTACGCCGCCTCGTCATTCGGATCCCAGAACGTTCGTCAAGACTTCATGAAACAGGACGTTCTTTCTGACCTTCTCATTCTAGTCTGGAATATTCTACGCAAAATCGACGACTGGTTTGCCGGGTAAGTGTAATTCCGGTAGAATCAGTCCCGCTGCCTAAAGTACCATGACAGGCAGTTTCAGTAACGAGGGTCTTGTGTTGTCTACTTCTGGTAGCAATAACTTTAACGTAAGCTACGCGTGTGCAAGTTTGCGTGCGTGAAACCGATCGCTTATCAATCCATACAGGCTATCGATCCCAATCTGCTTGTCGGTTAGTTGGTCGTACGATTCGATTCGATCACTTGACTTATGGCTCTTAGTTGGTAATACCTGGTACCTTTCTCTCGGCAGCTTCTGGACTGGTATCAAGAGCGTAACGTCAGTCTACGTGGTTTCTATCTTTGAACGCGCTAACACAATCCTTCCAGCTTGAACCCATCAACCGGCAAACCCAACACCAGCACCATTACCTCTCTCGCTCAGCGCACCGCAAACGGTGGTGCCATTGAAGCTAGTAATGTGTTTAAAAACGGCAACTACTACTATCTATTCACATCTTGGGATAACTGCTGCCGTGGTACTAGCACGTACAACATTCGCGTCGGGCGTTCCTCAAAGTATGTTTCAAGAGTTAGTATCGGTGCACGACTGATCAGTGAATGCAGTCCCAATGGGGGATTTGTTGACAAGTCTGGTGTAGCCCTAACCTCGGGCGGCGGGACACTCGTTTTGCAAACTCATGGTAACGTGAGCACTTTGATTCATTTACCCTGCACCCCTTCATACTCACTCGGCACGACTTAGATTATCGGGCCTGGTGGTCAAGATCTTATGGACGATGGCGATGGTCCTATCCTGATTTACCGTGAGTCCTGCGCTTCTTGCTTTAACACCTCAAACTTACCATTTTCCACGCAGACTACTATACACCTTCTGGAAGCTTCGTATGTATTCCCTTTCATAACTGTGGTAGTTTTAACGACTAACGTCGTCCACTGATAGCTTGGAATCAATCGACTGGATTTCTCGAGCGGCTGGCCTGTAAGTTTTGGCCCGGTTTACAACTCGACTCTCATCGGCTAATTGACTTTTGTTTCCAGGTTGTTGTTTAAGCGACGTGGACGTGATTTATCAACTTCTCATGCTAGCGGTAGTGATAAGCAAACTGCGTTTCGCTTGTATCAATCCTATTGAACATCATCTTGCCACCAGCGGCGACTCTGGACTTATCATGCCATCGCTGCCAAGAGCCAAGCCTTGAATACGAGCACAGACAGGTAAAGCTGATACGGATTGCTTTCCCGCGTTCTGCATGATATTAGCAATGTTTCCGTTCAACCAGTTATCGAGACCGTGGTAGTAAGTGGATGGCTATCGAATCTAGTCTGGTAATCTGATCCGGATGTGCGCATGGGGTATAGGGAATGTTGGAGGACTTATAGATGCAGGAACAGCACGGACGACAACTACTTTCACAGCGTATCACGACTACAGCAATTCGTCATCGGATTTGGTCACGGTCCAATCTTCTGATGAGGGAGGTTGGAAGGTGAGTCGTTCCGCTCGCACTTGCCAGGCTGGAGATTAGTTTAGACTTCGGTTTTGCCCCGAAGTTTTCACCAATTCCCTTCCACAGACTATACTCGACTACCGAGTCCCACATATAAGTGAACCGTCGATATCCATCGTGCACTTTTTTAGCGAGCTTCAGAAAGCGCAGCAACTCGTCGATAGTATCTGTTGGTATCCGATGGATTTTGAGGCGTTTTAAACCAACGGATACTATCGGATACTGCCAGGCATTTTCTCACTGGAAACACAGCTTCATTAACCTCCTAAACCCGACTGGAAGAACTTTCTTGAATCATTCATATCCTAATACACCCCGTTTTCCCTTCAACCTGATTCGAAAGGTGTTTCCAGCTGGGATGTTGTCGGCCGTTTATGCAAAGAGAAAGCTGGCTGGATCTCTCATCGCTCGAAAGATCCAGTCAGGCGCAGCATACAAAATCATTCCTCCTTACCTCGTAGATTCGCAACCCCGTTATACTATGCGTGCTGTTCTCTGCTTGACTGAGAATAACTTGCATACCATCTCATCAAAATCACACCACTCAGTCATGCGTATGGCAAAAATGTCATCAGAAATACGTCCAGTAGATACACTGTAAAGAAAATTTAAACGCGAATATAGTGACGAATCCTAGTGAACCGATGACAAATAGAAAAGAGAAAAGCACGGGATTCAAAGTGAAATTGAGGCGAAGAGGAATAAAATGATATCTGGCCTGTGTGACTGGATCAGTCATGCTGGTTTTCAAGTCAGCGATCGCCTCGTCATTCTGTGTACCCGGAATGTCGTTCACAGGGGTATCATTGGGTATGGAAGAGGGTATGACGTCGTAATGGGCAGTATTTGGGCAAGATACCTCCGATGTCGAGCAGTCATCTGCGTAAGGTGAGAATATTAGCCACGAAATCAAGGAAATGCAAAAGTGCTAACATACTATTTGATCCTCCCAGTTCCTGGAGCCGATCCGCATCCCCGACAACTTGTATAAGAGGGTAGCCAAGGGAACGAGCGTAATCCGTTGTTGTGGGATCAAAGCCCTTGAAACCCTGATACCTTTTGATGACTTTGTAGGTTTCGATGTTCCAGGATTTGCACCGAAAGTCTATCCTGGTCTTAAATGATGGAAGTCCCAGAAACACCTTCGTGCTCTCTGACATCTCTTCCTGTCCAGAAGGGTCAAGAGACCAGAAGTAAGTGCTTTCTGCCCAAGACCTCCATGTTGTCTCGTCATCGGAAAGACGAGGGATGGGCCGAACGAAGAGGTACGGGATGTGTGTATTTGATGTGATATCGGCATTTTCCTTCTCGTGGGTGTATAAAGTAGGGTTTAAGCCTTCGATAATTGCTGTCAAGGCAAGTCAGGAATTAAATATGTACAAGGAAATGCCAAAACTCACAGTATTTTTCCCATTCGTCTTCATGAATTCCTAATTGGCTAAGGATGCTGTGTGCCTGAGCAAGCCATGCGCTCTCAATGTCCAGTCGCTCACTGCCATGAAATAACTTGTATTGTAACCGCAATGAACGCTTGAAATTTCCAGGACCTGTGAATCGAAACCTATGTCCTCTATGAGTACACATCATCCAACACAATTGTTTACTACACACCGCACTGATCCGTCCTTCATGACAACTTTGCACTCTTGCAAACTACGGTTACAGTCTACACATACATATTGCGGAATCTCCCTAAGGCCCGTCCATCGAGCAATAATACGCTGTTGATTCCGTTTCCAAAGCAAGTTGGCGAGGTATGGCCACGATTGTAAAACAGTCAGCCCCCACCGATGGTCTTGGTCGCCGACTTGGTTGAAGATCGTGCCTATTGGAAATATTCTGGTGAGGTAGTCAAGGACGGTGTTAGTATCACTATATGTCTGAACGGATAGTGGATTGAGATGCGAAGTTGGAGGTGCGTCGGATAATCGCCTGAGCAGATTTGCATCACTTTGAACACGGGGCCCTTCTCGTAAAGCACCGCTCCTGGGTTCAATCCATAGTTTGTTCGGATCCTGTACATTTCCGCCATAAAGACTCAGCGCGATGTAAACCTTTGAGTTGAAGGGAACGTACGGTGCCGAGAAAACCCTCAACTATTTTCGCAGCCGTGACCTGGTGACCGACAAATGTCAGTCATGTTCACAAGCATGGCATGTAGGACGTACTTGAAGACAAAAATATAATTCAACCCAACAGTTTACGCGGCGTGGCCACTGCTTTGACCGGTTTGACAAGAGAACACGGTTCAAAGGAATGAGTGCTGTACAAATGAGTCAATCGAGCCCCAGACGTAATCAACGCGCTCACCATCGTAGAATATTAAAGCTGGTAGACCATATTGATCGTCACTGTAGCCAAAAAGCTGGGCGACGTTTAGATGCCTAACGACAACGGTAAACATGTAACATATAGATTGAAAATTGGGGAATCAGCCGGACTTGATAGCAGAAAATTGATCAAAGTCCCGTTTGAAGGCCTATCGAGTGGAAGAATCGAGAACTGATGATATCAAGAGGGGATGTTATACCTACCCGGAGGGCTTCTGGACCACTGTATCCGACATATAAAAATTCTGCTTCCTTGTCTTCACCACGAATGCGAGCGATGCTGATGGTGCGATGAGCGTCTATTTTCTGCCATGACCACAGAGGACCTTCATATATATCGCTGGTGGCCACAGCCTTTATGAGGTTGACATCACCAGTTCGAACCCGTTCGAACTAAATCATTGAACAAGACCAGTCAGCGAAACTCTTGGTTCGGAGGGAACACAACCAACGCACCTCATCCCAAATCGTGGAAAAGTCCCTTCTCCCCCGACGCACGATTTGGAGTGTACAATTGTTGTACGTGGTATTATTATACTGAGACCCTTCTACGACCGTGATTTGATTATCGTGAATTTAAAGCTTGAAGAGTCTTGGACGAGGGGCATGATACACTGGTGAGGGTTTGGAGGAGAGGAATGTTGTGGGGGAATTTACAGCTTTTGAACGTAGACGGAGAGTGCTTCGTGTTTGCTGTAAGGCATGCAGGTGGTGGTGGGAGTGTACATTGAGTTTGATTGAAAGACAGGGAGCAGGATGGAATGATCAAGTATAACACAGTTTTCAAAAAGGAAGGATATCCGATACAGTCGTTCCAGAAAAGGTTGTCTGATGTTTGTTTCGCCTCTGGGCCCTCTCAGAAGACCTGAAATCTTGCCAGAAACTTCCCTTTGAGCAGTAGTCATCCGCGAGAAGTTTTCGGCAGGAGCATATCCCTGCTCTTTGAAGAAGTCTCTTTTCTTTTCTCTTCTCTTTTTTTTTTTTTTTTTTTTCGTTATCCCGGATGTCCTCGAAAAACAAATGAAGTCAGGGGATCATATTCTTTGAAAGGTTGGTTCGCCGCGTTGGCTCACACGCCCTTCTTTCCTTCTTACCTCACTATACCAGTCCCCCGTCTGGTCCACCCGCCAACGTCGACGCCTGACCACTTCCGAGGACCCTGGACATCGACAGCCACGTCGACTCCTCGGTACTACAGGTAAGCGCTGCCCACGCTCTTGATTCGATAGGCGTTCAATACTCTTTTTTGATCATCTACCAAGTGTGCTACATCCAGTATCGACGCGATCCTCAATGTCTTCTGCATCACCCGAGATATCATGTTCAGTTTCCTGGACTCCATCTCCCACTCAGACATCCTCCATAGAGTACACGAGCAGCAGAGGGTTCCTGAACAACACAACATGAGGCATCTGGGTGCCTCCATAGCGGTTCTTGGTTCCTAAAGGAGACGTATCATCAGCCATCAGGAGGGTCGTCCAGCACAAGCGGCAAATGGAAATGCGAATGAGCTCGCGTACTATTCTTACCCACTCGTCGACTCACCGTGCAACCAGAAACAAAACCGAACGCTACCCATATCGTACCACCACCACCACCACGTCCTTCCGCCAAATCCTTATCTACCCAGCCTATGTCATCTCCGCCGAGGGAACCTGGGAAACACATCCTTGGACTCCCTTTCCCTTGGTTTATCCACTCACACTTCATACCAACAATAACACCACTTGTTCTACTACCACCTCCTTTCCTTCCACCTCCACAGGAAGAGGCTGCACAAACGCCATTTGTATACGGAACCGTGCGGTGTGTGGGACGTGGCACTGTCTTCGAAGATAGCGCAGAAGGAAAGAACAAAGCCAGGGTTTTCGACGGCCACTCTTACTTTCGCGTAGGCATTTGAGCCCTGGATAGCGATGCGCCAGTTTTGGAGATGAGCGTTTCATGAATATGGGTTCGGGCGAAGTAGCAGGAGAAGAAGAGTTTATCAGAGAACATCAACATCGAGTCGGACAGAAGCTTCACTATCCGCGATGCCTCGTTCGAGTTGTAGTGCAAGTGTGGCGCTCGGGCTGACGATTAGGCCGAGAGCTAGTGCGAGTACCTGTCAGTAGCACTACCAAATTGTCGATGCTAGCGAGATAAAAGGTTTCGACGAGGAGACCGGTGCACCTCGTTCTCAGTCAAGGTCCTGTCTCTGGATCAGTTTGTTCGATTGTCAAACTTGGATTCCGATGGCCGAACGCTCAAAGGGTTTTACAGAAGTGCATTCATCTCGCAGAACAACCGCTTTCCGATCAGGGCTTGCGGGTGATCCAAGGACGTGACGCCGAGTTGAAGCTGTAATCAAAGGTCGGGGGATGAACATTGAACATCTCCAGCGAAGATACCGAAAATAGGTCTTGGTCAGGATAAACCGCCCTCGTTGCCATCACTACGAATTTTCAGATAGCTGCGTCGAATGCGTCTATCGTGTAAAATGGTACAAAGGCTACTGGTACGAGTGATGGAACCTCTGAGGCTAAAGGCCTGCGCACCGCACTTACTACCACCAATGCGGCTACATGGACTTGTCTCTCATGCGGTACTGGTACCTATTGAGTAGGGATCCTGTCTTTTAACCTTCATTGCTGTTCCTGCATCTACTTCGACATTCCTTGTACAAGATAAATGCCAGTTGCCGATAATACAAAAGGTTTCCGTGAATACAGTGGTGCTCGCTAGCACAGATGACAATCACTTTCGCAATGCATCACGACTACAGCAACTCGTCGTCGGATTTGTTCGTAATTCAACTTTTTGATGGAGGTCGGGAGGTGACTATGCGCAGATTGACCTTTGTAGGACAGAAGTCATGTCCTCTCATTACACCTTTGTTAGTACACTGCCGTCTCACTCGGCTATAGGATATACAGTAGACTCGACAGCATATGTATGAAATGCGATGGATGCCTGTCAATTACCTAGCCCTCCCACTCGTCCGACCTTGTCCATTCCGATTTCCCTTGCCCCGCTTCTTCGACGCGCTGCCTTCGGATTTCGCCCCCCTAGCTTCTTGTGCACGAACACTAGGTCGAACCGTGCGGCTGCTCCACTCTCGCTGTGGCAAGTTGTCCCACCTACCCCGCTTCGGAACCTAGACAAGGTTCTCCGCATAGGCACTTGACGCCGTCGTTGCATGTTCATTCTCGCCGTGGTCTGTGTGCACTTTGCGATTTCTGCTTATTGCCTACAGTCACCTCCTCATCTGTCTCTGTACCCGGCATTTCATTCGCAGAGGTATCGTTGGGCCTTGGAGGAGGTATAATATTTATGACTGGTGTTATCTGGGCGTCATGATCCACTGACGATTTCTCGTCCACTGACGTCGAGCAGTCATCTGCATAAGGTGAGAATATTAGCCATGAAATCGAGAAAATGCAGAAGTGCTACGTACCATTGATTCTCCCAGTTCCTGGAACCAATCCTCATCCGGGACAACTTGCATAAGAGGGTAGCCACAGGAACGAGCATAGTCTGTTGTTGTGGGATCAAAGCCTTTGAAATGTTGAAACCTTTCCATGAGTTTGTACATCTCACAATCCCAGTATCGGTACCGAACGGATATCTCAGTCTCAAATGATGGAAGTCCCAGAGACACCCTCGTGCTCTCTGACATCTCTTCCTGCCCAGAACGGTCAAATGACCAGAAGTACGTGCTTTCTGCCCAAGACCTCCACGTTGTCTTGTCATCGGAAAGATGAGGGATGGGCCGAACGAAAAGATATGGGGTGGGTTTATTTGATGCGGTCTGGTAGGTATTTACTTCAATAGGGCGGAATTGAACATAGAAGCGATCGGTAATTGCTGTCAAGGCAAGTCAGGAATTAAACATGTACAAGGTCATGCTGAAACTCACAGTAATCTCCCCACTCGTATTCAGGAATTCCTAGTTGGCTAAAGATGCTGTGTGCCTGAGCAAGCCATGCCCTCCTGATATCCAGTGGCCTGTTGCCATGAAACAACTTGTATCTTAACCGCAAGAGATACGTGGTATCTGTAAAATCTGTGAATCGAAGCCTATGTCCTCTGTGAGTACACGTCGTCCAACGCAATTGCTTACTACACACCGCACTGAACCATCCTTCATGACAACTCTGCGCTTTGGCAAAAGATTGCGACGGCTTACACATACTTCTCGCAGAATCGGCGTAAGTCCTGTCCAACGAGCAGTAAGAAACACTTCTTTCCAACGCAAGTTGACGAGGTATGGCCACAATTCAAGAAAACTCAGCTCCGTCTCCCAAATGAACACCTCTTCGAGATCGAGTCGTTGCACGAAGATTGTGTCTATCGGGAACGTTCTGATGAGGTAGTCAACGATCGCGTTGGTATCACTATATGTCTGAATGGATAGCGGATTGAAATGTGAAATTGAAAATGGAGCGCAGGATCGGAAGAGCGACCATGCACCCCGAACATAGGGCCCTCTCCGTAAAGCACCGCTCCTGGGTTCAATCCATAGTGCGCCTGGATCCTGTGCGTTTCCGCCATCAAGACTCAGCATAATGTAAACCTTTGAGTTGAAAGGAACGTACGGTGTGGGGAGAATTCTCAACTAGTCCTGCGACTATGGCCTGTGAATGAAGATGTCAGTCACGTATCACAAACGTGGCATGTAGGACGTACATGAAGAGTAAAATATGTTTTAACCCATCGCCAATGATTAATCCTTTCGTTTGCCAAGAGAACATGGTTCAAAGGAATGAGCGCTATAGAGAACAGTCAAATGAGTCAATCGAACCACAGCCGTGATCGGTGCGCTCACCATCATAGAATATCAAAGCTGGTAAACCATATTGACTGTCGCTGTAGCCAAAAAGCTGGGCGACGTTCAGATGTCTAACGATAATGGTAAGCATGTAACACATGGATCAAAATTTAGGGAATAAGCATGTACTTGACAGCAGAAAATTGATCAAAGTCCCGTTCGAAGGCCTACCGAACGGAAAAAATTGAGATCTGGTAATATCAAGAGGGGATGTTATACCTACCTGACGGGCTTCTGGACCACTGTATCCGACGTATAAAAACTCTGCTTCCTTGTCTTCACCGCGAATGCGAGCGATGCTGATGGTACGACGAGCTACTGTTCTGCGATTACGATTGCGCGACCACCAAGGACCATCATTATCATCATATATATCGCTGGTGGCCACAGCCTTTATGAGATTGATATTGCCAGTTCGAACCCGTTCGAACTAAATCATTGAACAAAACCGGTCAGCGAGACTCGTGGGTCGAGAAGAACACGACCAACGCACCTCATCCCAAATTGTTAACTTCCTTGTCTCCCGACGCACAATTTGGAAGGTACGATTGTCGTTATACTGAGACCCTTCTACGACCGTGATTTGGTTATTGCAAATATCAAAGTCTGAAGAGCCTTGAACGAGGGGCATAATACGCTGGTGAGGGTTTGAGGGAGAGGAATGTTATGGGGGGGGATTCACAGCTTTTGAATGCAGACGGAGAGTGCTTCGTGTTTGCGGTAAGGCGTGCAGGTGGTGTACATTAAGTTTGATTGAAAGACAGCTGATCTAAGTATAACGGGAGTTTTCCAGAAAGGAGGATACCCAATGTACATCTGATATAGAGGGGACAGCGAATATCCGTGTTCTTCAGAGCAATCTCTTTGCTTGCCGTTCTCTTTTCTTTTCTCTTTTGGTTATCCTGGATGTCCTCGAATAACATCAGGTGATGAAAGGTTGGCTCACCGCATTTGTTCGCATGCCCTTCTTTCCTTCTTACCCTCACAATGCCAGTCCGCCGTCTGATCCGTTCCTCGCTATGCTCACCACCGTCGACGCCTGACTGCCTCCAAGGACCCTGAATGTCGACAGCCATGTTCTCGAGCTCGGTACTACAGATAAGCACTGCCTGCGCTCTTGATTTGATAGGCTTTCAATTTTCCTTTTTGATCATCTACCAAGTGTTCACAATCTTACGCAGGTAGCAGTGCCACATCCTGTATCGACGCAATCCTCAATGTCTTCTGCATCACTGGAGATATCATGTTCAGTTTCCTGGGCTCCGTCTCCCACTCAGCCTCAGACATACTCCATACAGTACACAAGCAGCTTCCCAGCTCCAGTAGAGGGTTCCTGAACAACACAGCATGAGGCATCTGGGTGCCTCCATAGCGGTTCTCAAGGGAGACATATCAGCCATCAGGAGGGCTGTCCGGCACAAGGGGCAAATGGAAATGCGAATGAGCTCGCATACTATTCTTACCCACTCACCGACTCACCGTGCAACCAGAAACAAAACCGAACGCTACCCATATCGTACCACCACCACCACCACGTCCTTCTGCCAAATCCTCATCTACCCAGCCTATGTCATCTCCGCCGAGGGAACCTGGGAAACACATCCTTGGACTCCCTTTCCCTCGGTTTATCCACTTACACTTTATACCAACAACGCCGCTCGTCCTACTACCGCCTCCTTTCCTTCCACCTCCACAGGAAGAGGCTGCGCAAACGCCATTCGTATACAGAACGACGTGGGGTGTGGGACATGGCGCTATCTTGGAAGATAGCGCAAAAAGAAAGAGCAACGCCAGGGTTTTCGACAGTCGCACTCACTTTCGCGTAGGCACTTGAGCCCTGAATAGCGATGCGCCAGTTTCGGAGATGAGCGTTTTATGGATATGGACTTGAGTAAAGAAGAGGACATCAACATCGAGTCGGACAGAAGCTTCACTATCCGCGATGCCTCGTTCGAGTTGTAGTGCAAGCGTGGCGCTCGGGCTGACGATTAGGCCGAGAGCTAGTGTGAGTACTTGTCAGTAGCACTAACCAAATTGTCGATGCTAGCGAGATAAAAGGTTTTGACAAGGGGACCGGTGCACCTCGTTCCCAGTCAAGATCCTGTCTCTGTATCGGGCTCGTTCCTCGATTGTCAAACCTGGATTCCGATAACCGAACACTCAAAGGGTTTTACAGAAGTGCATTTACCTGGCAGAAGGACCACTTCTCGATCAGGACTCGCGGATGATTCAAGGACTGAAGCCTGGTGCCGAGTTGAAGCTGTAATCAAAGTTGGAGAATGAATACTGAATACCTCCAGCGAAGATACCGAAAATAAACCACCCTCATTGGTATCACTACGAACTTGGAGATGGCTGCGTCGAACGCGCCTATCGTGTAAAACGGTACAAAGGCTACTGGTACGGGTGATGGAACCTCTGAGACTACAAGCCTGCGCACCACACTCACTACCAATGCGACTATACGAACTTCTCTCTCATGTGGTACTGGTACTTGTTGAGTAGGAATTCTGACTTTTTACCTTCTTCATTGCTAGCGAGCGCCACTGTATTCACGGAGACCTTTTGTATTATCGGCAACTGGTATTTTCATTATTATTATAAAGATGTTATCAAGCGCTCTTTACCTGTATTTCCTTGCTCTAGACCTCTGTAGACAATTTGCAGCACTAGTCGGAGCACTCGTATATGGACTACTTGTGCAGATCGGTATCTTGTAGGACAAGGGTCATGTCCTCTCATCACAACTCTGTTACTTTACTCGGCCGTCTCGCTCGGCCAATAATACGTACACAACTCTTCTCGAAATCAGGCTCGACTAATCTGTACATGTGCTCGAGAGTATGATAGTAGGAAATGGACTCTAATTGTCGCACAGGCTATAGTAAAATACAGTAGGATATACAGTAGAGTCGACAGCATATGTACGAAATGTGACGATGCCTGCACCAATACCAAGTAAAAGGGGGAAATTGTGAAATTGTGAGAGAAACCAAGCACGATCTAGCCTGCGTAACAGTATCAGTCACGTCGACCTTCAAACTAATAGATGTTATACCTGTCAATTATTTAGCCTTCCCACTCGCCTGACCCTGCCCATTCCGACCTCCCCGACCCCGCTTCTTCGACGCACTACCTTCGGATCTCACTTCCCTAGCTTCTTGTGCACGAACACTAGGCCGAACCTTGCGGCTGCTCAACTCTCGCTGCGGCAAGTTGTCCCAGCTTCCCCGCTTCGGAACCTGGACAGGATTCTCCGCATAGGCAGCGGTGGTCCGGAGACGTTTAATCGTTGACCCCGTCGTTGCATCTTCATCCTCGCCGTGGTCTGTGTGCACTTTGCGATGTTTACTACTGGAGCCCGCCGCTGTCGACTTCCGTTTGTTGCCTACAGTCACCTCCTCGTTAGTCTTTGTATCCGGCATTTCGTTTACGGAGGTATCGTTGGGCCTGGGAGGAGGTATAATATTGTGACTGGCATTATCTGGACAAGGGGGGTCATGATCCACAGACATCGATTCCTCATCCTTCGACGTCAAGCAGTCATCTGGGTAAGGTGAGAATATTAGCCATGAAATTGAGAGAATGTAGAAGTGCTACGTACCATTTGATTCTCCCAGTTCCTGGAACCGATCTACATTCCCGACAACTTGCATGAGAGGATAACTGAGAGAACGAGCACAATCTGTCGTCTTGGGATCAAAGCCCTTGAAATGTTGAAAACTCCCTATGGCTCTGTAGGTTTCAAGATCCCAGGAAATGTACAGAAGCTCCACATTGTGCTCAAAATCTGGAAGTTCCAGAGACACTCTCGTACTCTCTAATATCTCTTCCTGCCCAGAAGGGTCAAGAGACCAGAAGTATGTGCTTTCTGCCCAAGACCTCCATGTTGTCTCGTTGTCAGAAGGGCGAGGGATGGGCCGAACAAAGAGGTATGGGGTGGGTTTAGTTAATACGATGCCGGCATTCCCCTTCCAGTAGTCGTAGGGGTATAAAGTAAGGCGGAAGCTATCGACAATTGCTGTCAAGGCAAGTCAAGAACAAAACATGTGTGCAAGGACATGCCGAAACTCGCAGTATTCATCCCATTCGTCTTCATGAACTCCTAGTTGGCCAAAGATGCTGTGTGCCTGAGCAAACCACACGCTCTCAATGTCCAGTTGCTCACTGCCATGAAACAACCTATATTGTAACTGCAAATACCTGAAACATGAAGGATCTACAAATTGAAATCTATGTCCTTTATGAGTACACATCATCCAATACAATTATTCGCTACACACCGCACTGATCCATCCTTCATGACAACCCCGCACCTCCGAAAACGCACGTCATGGGCTTCTACACATACATATTGCGGAATCTGCGTAAATCCCGTCCAACGGGCGATAATAGGCTGCTGATTCCGTTTCCAAAGCGAGCCGACGATGTATGGCCACAGTTCAAAAGCAGTCACCCTCCAATCCCGGAACTTGACTCCAGTACCAACTTGCTTGAATATCATGTTTATTGGGAATATTCTGGCGAGGTAGTCAATGACAGTGTTGGTATCACGATATGTCTGAATGGATAGTGGATCGAGATGTGAAGTTGAAGGGACGTCGAATAATTGCCTGAGCGGATATGCATCACTTTGAACATAGGGCCCTCTCCGTAAAGCACCGCCCCTGGGTTCAATCCATAGTGCGTTTGGATCCTGTACGTTTCCGCCATCAAGACCCAACGCTATGTAAACCTTTGAGTCGAAAGGGACATACCATGCAGACAAAATGCCCATCTACTTTTGCGACCATGGCCTGTGAATGAAGATGTGCCAGGAAGACGTCAGTCATATTCACAAGCATGGCATGTAGGACATACTTGAAGACGAAAATATAATTCAACCCATTTATTTCCTCGGGTTGACAAGAGAACACGGCTCAAAGGAATGAGCGCTATAGAGAACAGTAAAATGAGTCAATCGAGCCACAGACGTGATCAACGCGCTCACCATCGTAGAATATTAAAGCAGGTAAACCATGTTGACTGTCGCTGTAGCCAAAAAGCTGGGCGACGTTCAGATGCCTAATGATAACGGTAAGCATGTAACACATAGATCGAAAACTGGGGAATCAACCGTACTTGACAGCGGAAAATTGATCGAAGTCCCGTTTGAAGGTCTATCGAACGGAAAAAATGAGATCTGGTGATACCAGGAGGAGATGTTATATCTACCTGACGGGCTTCTGGACCACTGTATCTGACGTATAGAAACTCTGCTTCCTTGTCTTCACCACGAATGCGAGCGACGCTGATGGTACGACGAGCTACTGTTCTACGATTACGATTGTGCAACCACCAAGGCCCATCATATCCATATATATCGCTGGTGACTACAGCCTTTATGAGATTGACATTGCCAATTCGAACCCGTTTGAACTAAACAAAACCAGTCAGTGAAACTCGCGATTCGAAAAGAACACAACCAACGCACCTCATCCCAAATTGTTAACTCCCTTGTCTCCTGACGCACGATTTGGAAGGTACGATTGTCGTTATACTGAGACCCTTCTACGACGGTGATTTGGTTATCGTGAAATTTAAAGTCTGAAGAACCTTGGACGAGGGGCATGATACGTTGGTGAGGGTTTGAGGAGAGGAATGTTGTGGGGAGGATTCACTGCTTTTGAACGCAGACGGAGAGTGCTTCGTGTTTGCTGTAAGGCGTGCAGGCGGTGGCGGGAGTTTTGGGCAGGAGCATATCCCTGCTCTTTGAAGAAATCTCTTTTCTTTTCTCTTCTCTTTTTTTTTTTTCGTTATCCCGGATGTCCTCGAAAAATGGCGAGTGAAGTCAGGGGATCATTGAAAGGTTGGCTCCACGCGCTGGCTCACACGCCCTCCTCTCCTTCCTACCCCCACTATGCCAGTCCGCCGTCTGGTCCGCTCACCAACGTCGATGCCTGACTGCCTCCAGGGACCCTGGACATCGACAGCCACGTCGACTCCTCGGTACTACAGGTAAGCGCTGCCCACGCTCTTAATTCGATAGGCTTTCAATTTTCTTTTTCGGTCATCTACCAAGTGTGTCACATCCTGTATCGACGCGATCCTCAATGTCTTCTGCATCACCGGAGATATCAAGTTCAATTTCCTGGACTCCATCTCCCACTCAGCCTCAGACATCCTCCATACAGTACACGAGCAGCTTCCCAGCTCCAGCAGAGGGTTCCTGAACAACACAGCATGAGGTGTCTGGGTGCCTCCATAGCGGTTCTTGGTTCTTAAGGGAGACGTATCATCAGCCATCAGGTGGGTCGTCTAGCACAAGCGGCAAATGGAAATGCGAACGAGCTTGCATACTATTCTCACCCAGTCACCGACTCACCATGCAGCTGGTATTCCCCCAATCAAGCAGAGACGAAACCAAACACCACCCACACCGTACCAGTACCACCACCATCACCACGTCCTTCCGCTAAATCCTCATCTACCCAGCGTATGTCATCTCCACCGAGGGAACCTGGGAAACACATCCTCGGTCTTTCTTTCCCTCGGTTTATCTACTTACACTTCATACCAACAACAACAACGACTCCTTTCCTTCTACCTCCACAGGAAGAGGCTGCGCAAACACCATTCATATATGGAACGACGTGGTGTGTGGGAGATAACGCAGGAGGAAAGAGCAACGCCAGGGTTTTCGACAGTCGCTCTTACTTTCGCGTAGGCACTTGAGCCCTGAATAGCGATGCACCAGTCTTGGAGATGAGCGTTTCATGGATATGGATTCAGGTGAAGTAGCAGGAGAAGGAGAGTTTGTCAGAGGACATTAACATCGAGTCGGACGGAGGTTTCACTATCCGCGGTGCCTCGTTCGAGTTGTAGTGCAAGTGTGGCGCTCGGGCTGACGATTAGGCCGAGAGCTAGTGTGAGTACCTGTCAGTAGTACTAACCAAAGTCGGTGCTGGCAAGATAAGAGGTTTCGACGAGGGGACCGGTGCACCTCGTTCCCAGTCAAGATCCTGTCTCTGTATCGGGCTCGTTCCTCGATTGTCAAACCGGGATTCCAATAACCGAACACTCAAAGGGTTTTACAGAAGTGCACTCATTTGGCAGAACGACCGCTTTTCGATCAGGGGCTTGTGGGTGATCCAAGGACTGAAGCCTGGTGCCGAGTTAATCAAAGTCGGAGGATGAACATTACTAAACACCTCCAGCGAAGATACCGAAAATAGGTTGAGCTCATGGTCACGGCCAGGATAAACCACCCTCGTTGCCATCACTATGAACTCGGAGATAGCTGCATTGAACGCGTCTATCGTGTAAAACGGTACAAAGGCCACCGGTGTAGGTGATGGAACCTCTGAGACTAAAGGCCTGCGCACCACACTTGCTACCACCAATGCGGGTACACAGACTTCTCTCTCATGTGGTACTGGTACTTATTGAGTAGAGATCCTGTCTTATTACCTTCTTCATTGCTAGCAAGCACCACTGTATTCACGGAAACCTTTTGTATTATCGGCAACTGGTATCTTCATTATTATTATAAAGATGTTATTGATCGCTCTTTACCTGTATTTCCTTGCTCTAGACCTCTCTAGACAATTTGCAGCACCAGTCAGAGCACTCGTATGTGGACTGCTTGCACAGATCGGTATCTTGTAGGACAAAAGTCACGTCCTCTCATCGCAACTCTGTTACTACGCTCGGCCGATATCACACAAAACTCCTCGAAATCAGGCTCGACTAATCTGTACATGTGCTCGAGAGTATGATAGTAGAAAATGGACTCTAATTGTCGCACAGGCTATAGTAGAGCACAGTGGGATAAGTATAGTAAGTAATTGACAGCATAAGTATGAAATGTGACGATGCCTGCACCAATACCGAGTAAAAGAGGGAAACTGTGAAATTCTGAGTGACCAAGCATGATCTAGCCTGCGTAACAGTATCAGTCACGTCGACCTTCAAACTAATGAATATCATACCTGTTAATTATCTAGCCTTCCCACTTGCCTGACCTCGCCCATTCCGACCTCCCTGATCCCGCTTCTTCGATGCGCTGCCTGAGGAATTCGCCTCCCTAGCTTCTTGTGCACGAACACTGGGTCGAACCTTGCGGCTGCTCGCACTGTGGTAAGTTGACCCACCTTCCCCGCTTCGGAGTCTGGACAGGGTTCTCCGCATAGGCAGCAGCAATCCGGTGATGTTTAATCCTTGACCCCATCGCTGCACCTTCATCCTCGCCGTAGTCTGTGTACACTTTGCAATGTTTACCACCAGAGCCGACCACTTTGACTTCCGTTTGTTGCCTACAGTCACCTCCTTGTCAGTCTCTGTATCTGGCATTTCGTCCACGGAGGTATCGTTGGGCATGGGAGGAGGTATGATATCATAACTGGTGTTATCTGGGCAAGGGGGGTCATGATCCAGACATCGATTCCTCATCCTCCGACGCCGAGCAGTCATCTGCATAGGGTAAGAATATTAGCACGAGTTTGAGAAAATGCAGAGGTGCTACGTACCATTTGATTCTCCCAGTTCCTGGAACCGATCCTCATCCCGGACAACTTGTATAAGAGGGTAGCCAAGGGAACGAGCATAATCTGTTGTCTTGGGGTCAAAGCCCTTGAAACGTTGATACTTTTCGATGACTTTGTAGGTTTCGAAGTTCCAGTGTTTGTACCAAAGGTTTATCTCAGGCCGAAATGATGGAAGTCCCAGAGACACTCTCGTACTCTCTAACATCTCTTCCTCCCCAGAAGGGTCAAGAGACCAGAAGTATGTGCTTTCTGTCCAAGACCTCCATGTTGTCTCGTCGTCAGAAGGGCGAGGGATGGGCCGAACAAAGAGGTATGGGTCGGATTCATTTGATGCGATACCGACATTTCTCTTCCGGTAGGTGGATAAATTAAGGCGGAAGCCATCGACAATTGCTGTCAAGGCAAGTCAAGAACCAAACATGTGCAAGGACATGCCGAAACTCACAGTATTTTTTCCATTCGTCTTCATGGACTCCTAGTTGGCTAAAGATGCTGTGTGCCTGAGCAAGCCACGCACTCTCAATGTCCAGTTGCTCAGTGCCATGAAACAGCTTGTATGTTAACCATAATGAACTCCCGAAATCTGTACGACGTGCAAATTGAAATCTATGTCTTCTATGAGTACGCATCATCCAACACAATTATTTACTACACACCGCACTGATCCATCCTCCATGAAA
This sequence comes from Moniliophthora roreri, assembly GCA_001466705.2. Taxonomy (NCBI): domain Eukaryota; kingdom Fungi; phylum Basidiomycota; class Agaricomycetes; order Agaricales; family Marasmiaceae; genus Moniliophthora; species Moniliophthora roreri. Next base: position 641,193 of record LATX02000013.1, on the reverse strand, counting down.
ACCCCGCACCTCCCAAAACGTGCGTCATGGGCTTTTACACATACATATTGCGGAATCTGCGTAAGTCCCATCCAACGAGCAATAATAAGCTGCTGATTCCGTTTCCGAAGCGAGCCGACGATGTATGGCCATGGTCCAAAAGCAGTCACCCCCCAACACCGGGACTTGACTCTGGTACCAACTTCCTCGAATATCATGTCTATTGGGAGTATTCTGGCGAGGTAGTCAATGACAGTGTTGACATCACTATATGTCTGAATGGATAGCGGATCGAGATGTGGAATTGAAGGTATGCCGAATAATCGATTGAGCCGATCTGCATTACTTTGAACATAGGGCCCTCTCCGTAAAGCACCGCTCCTGGGTTCAATCCATAGTTTGTTCGGATCCTGTACGATTCCGCCGTCAAGACTCAGCACGATGTAAACCTTTGAGTTGAAAGGAGCATACGATGGGGCCCGAATGCAAATCGCCGCGTATTCCTGCGACCATGGCCTGTGAATGAAGATGTCAGTCATATTCACAAGCATGGCATGTAGGATGTACTTGAAGACGAAAATATAATTCAACCCAACGGTTTGCTCGGTTTGGCTTGTTTGACCAGTTTAACAAGAGAACACGGCTCAAAGGAATGAGCGCTATAGAGAACAGTAAAATGAGTCAATCGAGCCACAGACGTGATCAACATTCTCACCATCGTAGAATATCAGAGCCGGTAAACCATACTGACTGTCACTGTAGCCAAAAAGCTGGGCGACATTCAGATGTCTAATGATAACGGTAAGCATGTAACACATAGATTGAAAATTGGGGAATAAACCGTACTTGACAGCAGAAAATCGATCAAAGTCCCGTTTGAAGGCCTATCGAACGGAAAAAATGAGATCTGGTGATATCAAGAGGGGATGTTATATCTACCTGACGGGCTTCTGGACCACTGTATCTGACGTATAGAAACTCTGCTTCCTTGTCTTCACCACGAATGCGAGCGACGCTGATGGTACGACGAGCGTCCATTTTCCGCCGTGACCACGGAGGACCTTCACATATATCGCTGGTGGCCACAGCCTTTATGAGATTGACATCGCCAGTTCGAACCCGTTCATACTTGAACAAAACCAATCAATAAAACTCGTGGTTCGAAAAGAACACAACCAACGCACCTCATCCCAAATTGTTAACTCCCTTGTCTCCCGACGCACGATTTGGAAGGTACGATTGTCGTTATACTGAGACCCTTCTACGACGGTGATTTGGTTATCGTGAAATTTAAAGTCTGAAGAACCTTGGACGAGGGGCATGATACGCTGGTGAGGGTTTGGAGTAGAGGAATGCTGTGGGGAGGATTCACAGCTTTTGAACGTAGACGGAGAGTGCTTCGTGTTTGCTGTAAGGCGTGCTCTTTGAAGAAATCTCTTTTCTTTTCTCTTCTTTTTTTCTTTTCGTTATCCTGGATGTCCTCGAAAAATGGCAAATGAAGTCAGGGGATCATATTCTTTGAAAGGTTGGCTCACCGCGCTGGCTCACACGCCCTCCTCTCCTTCCTACCCTCACTATGCCAGTCCGCCGTCTGGTCCGCTCACCAACGTCGATGCCTGACTGCCTCCGGGGACCCTGGACATCGACACGTCGACTCCTCGGTACTACAGTAAGCGCTGCCCACGCTCTTGATTCGATAGGCTTTCAATTTTCTTTTTCGATCATCCAAGTGTGTCACACCCTGTATCGACGCGATCCTCAATGTCTTCTGCATCACCGGAGATATCATGTTCAATTTCCTGGACTCCATCTCCCACTCAGCCTCAGACATCCTCCATACAGTACACGAGCAGCTTCCCAGCTCCAGCAGAGGGTTCCTGAACAACACAGCATGAGGTGTCTGGGTGCCTCCATAGCGGTTCTTGGTTCTTAAGGGAGACGTATCATCAGTCATCAGGGGGGTCGTCTAGCACAAGCGGCAAATGGAAATGTGCAACTGCGATTCCCCCAATCAAGTACAGACGAAACCGAATGCTACCCACATCATATCAGTACCACCACTACCACGTCCTTCCGCCAAATCCTCATCTACCCAGTCTATGTCATCTCCGCCGAGGTAACCTGGGAAACACATCCTTGATCTTTCTTTCCCTCAGCTTATCCACTTACACTTCATACCAACAATAACGCCGCTTGTTCTACTACCACCTCCTTTCCTTCTACCTCCACAGGAAGAGGCTGCGCAAACACCATTCATATATGGAACGACGTGGTGTGTGGGAGATAACGCAGAAGGAAAGAGCAACGCCAGGGTTTTCGACAGTCGCTCTTACTTTCGCATAGGCACTTGAGCCCTGAATAGCGATGCACCAGATTTGGAGATGAGTGTTTCATGGATATGGATTCAGGTGAAGTAGCAGGAGAAGGAGAGTTTGTCAGAGGACATTAACATCGAGTCGGACGGAGGCTTCACTATCCGCGGTGCCTCGTTCGAGTTGTAGTGCAAGTGTGGCGCTCGGGCTGACGATTAGGCCAAGAGTTAGTGTGAGTACTTGTCAGTAGCACTAATCAAAGTCGGTGCTGGCAAGATAAGAGGTTTCGACGAGGAGACCGGTGCACCTCGTTTCCAGTCAAGGTCCTGTCTCTGTATCGGGCTCGTTCTTCAATTATCAAACTTGGATTCCGATAAGCGAACGCTCAAAGGGTTTTACAGAAGTGCATTCATTTGGCAGAACGACCGCTTTTCGATCAGGGCTTGCAGGTGATCCAAGGACTGAAGCCTGGTGCCGAGTTAATCAAAGTCAGAGGATGAACATTACTAAACACCTCCAGTGAAGATACCGAAAATAGGTCTTGGTCAGGATAAACCGCCCTCGTTCCCGTCACTACGAACTTGGAGATAGCTGCGTCGAACGCGTCTATCGTGTAAAACGATACAAAGGCTACTGGTACGGGTGATAGAACCTCTGAGACTAAAGGCCTGCGCACCACACTTGCTACCACCAATGCGGCTACACGGACTTCTCTCCCATGCGGTACTGGTACTTATTGAGTAGGGATCCTGTCTTTTTACCTTCTTCATTGCTGGCGAGCGCCACTCTATTCACGGAAACCTTTTACATTATCGGCAGCTGGTATTTTCATTATTATGATGTTATGGAGCGCTCTTTACCTGTATCTCCTTGCTCTAGACCTCTCTAGACAATTTGCAGCACCAGTCAGAGCACTCGTATATGGACTGCTTGCACAGATCGATATCTTTTAGGACAAAAGTCATGTCCTCTCATCGCAACTCTGTTACTACACTTGGTCGTCTCGCTCGGCCGATAATACACAACTCTCCTCGAAATCGGGCTCGACCAATCTTCGAGAGTATGATAGTAAAAAATGGATTCTAATTGTCACACAGGCTATGGTAAAGTACAGTAGGATATACGGTAGAGTCGACAGCATATGTACGAAATGTGACGATGCCCGCACCAATACCAAGTAAAACAGGGACATGGTAAAATTTTGAGGGAAACCAAGCACGATCTAGCCTGCGTAATAATATCAATCGCGTCGGCCTTCAAACTAATAGATATCATACCTGTCAATTATCTAGCCTTCCCACTCGCCCGACCTTGCCCATTCCGACCTCCCCGATCCCACTTCTTCGACGTGCTGCCTTCGGATCTCGCTTCCCTAGCTTCTTGTGCACGAACACTGGGTCGAACCTTGCGGCTGCTCAACTCTCGCTGTGGCAAGTTGTCCCACCTTCCCTGCTTCGGAATCTGGACAGGGTTCTTTGCGTAGGCAGCGGTGGTCCGGAGACGTTTAATCGTTGACTTCGTCGTTGCATCTTCATCCTCGCCGTGGTCTGTGTGCACTTTGCGACGTTTACTACTCGAACCCGCCGATTTCGATTTCCGTTTATTGCCTACAGTCACCTCCTCGTCAGTCTCTGTATCCGGCATTTCGTTCGCGGAGGTATTGTTGGGCCTGGGAGGAGATATAATATCGTGACTGGCATTATCTGGGCAAGGGGGGTCATGATCCACAGACATCGATTCCTCGTCCTCCGACGTCGAGCAGTCATCTGCATAGGACAAGAATATGAGCCCATGAAATTGAGAAAAGGCAGAAGTGCTACATACCATTTGATTCTTTCAGTTCCTGGAACCGATCCTCATCCCCGACAACTTGTAGAAGAGGGTAGCCAAGGGAACGAGCGTAATCTGTTGCCTTGGGGTCAAAGCCCTTGAAACGTTGAAAACTCTCTATGAGTTTGTAGGTTTTAAAGTCCCAGGATTTGTACCAAAATTCTATCGTGGTCTCAAATGATGGAAGTCCCAGAGACACTTTCGTGCTCTCTGACATCTCTTCCTGCCCAGAAGGGTCAAGGGACCAGAAGTACATGCTTTCTATCCTAGACCTCCGTGTTGTCTCATCGTCAGAAGGGCGAGGGATGGGCCGAACAAAGAGGTATGGGGTGGGTTTATTTGATGCGATACCGGCTTTTCTCCTCCAGTAGTTGTAAGGGTATAAAGTAAGGTGGAAGCTATCGACAATTGCTGTCAAGGCAAGTCAGGAACCAAACATGTGCAAGGGCCATGCCGAAACTCACAGTAATCTTCCCATTCGTCTTCATGAACTCCTAGTTGGCTAAAGATGCTGTGTGCCTGAGCAAGCCACACACTCTCAATGTCCAGTTGCTCACTGCCATGAAACAACCTATATTGTAACTGCAGATACCTGAAACATGGAGGATCTGCAAATTGAAATCTATGTCCTCTATGAGTACACATGACCCAACACAGTTGTTTACTACACACCGCACTGATCCATCCTCCATGAGAACCCCACACCTCTGAACATAATTGACGCGGGCTTCTACACATACATATTGCGGAATTACCGTAAGTTCCGTCCATCGAGCGATAACATGCTGTTGATTCCGTTTCCGAAGTGAGCTGACGAGGTATGGCCACGGTCCAAAAGCAGTCACCCGCTGAAGCTGGGACTTGACTCTGGTACCAACTTCCTTGAATATCATGTCTATTGGGAATATTCTGACGAGGTAGTCAATGACAGTGTTGGTATCACTATATGTCTGAATGGATAGCGGATCGAGATGTGAATTTGAAGGTACGTCGAATAATTGCCTGAGCGGATATGCCTTACTTTGAACATAGGGCCCTCTCCGTAAAGTACCGCTCCTGGGTTCAATCCATAGTGCGTCTGGATCCTGTACGTTTCCGCCGTCAAGACTCAACGCTATGTAAACCTTTGAGTTGAAAGGAACATACGATGAAGCTGAAAAACGAATCGTCGCGTATTCCTGCGACGGCGACCTGTGAATGAAGATGTCAGTCATATTCACAAGCATGGCATGTAGGACATACTTGAAGACGAAAATATAATTCAACCCATTTATTTTCTTCGTTTTCCAGGAGAACACGATTTAAAGGAATGAGCGCTATAGAGAACAGTAAAATGAGTCAATCGAGCCACAGACGCGATCAACGCGCTCACCATCGTAGAATATTAAAGCAGGTAAATCATATTGACTGTCGCTGTAACCAAAAAGCTGGGCAACGTTCAGATGTCTAACGATACATAGTGGTAAGCATGTAACACATAGATTGAGAATTGGGGAATCAACCGTACTTGACAGCAGAAAATTGATCAAAGTCCCGTTTGAAGGCCTATCGAGGGGAAAGATCGAGATCTAGCAATATCAAGAAGGGATGTTATACCTACCTGATGGGCTTCTGGACCACTGTATCTGACATATAGAAACTCTGCTTCCTTGTCTTCACCACGAATGCGAGCGATGCTGATGGTACGACGAGTTACCGTTCTACGATTGTGTGACCACCAACGCCCATCATATTCATATATATCGCTGGTGGCTACAGCCTTTATGAGATTGATATTGCCAGTTCGAACCCGTTCGAACTAAATCATTGAACAAAACCAGTCAGCGAGACTCGTGGTTCGAAAAGAACACAACTAACGCACCTCATCCCTAATCGATGACTCCCTTGTCTCCCGACGCACGATTTGAAAGGTACGATTGTCGTTATACTGAGACCCTTCTACGACAGTGATTTGGTTATTGCAGATATCAAAATCTGAACACTCTTGGATGAAGGACATGATATGCTGGCGAGGGTTTAAGGGAGAAGAATGTTATGGGGGGGTTCACAGCTTTTGAACGCAGACAGAGAGTGCTTCGTATTTGCTGTAAGGGGTGTAGGCGGTGGTCATGAAGTGTGTAGGCGGTGTACATTGAGTTTGATTGAAAGATGTGGGCAGGATGAAGTGATGCGAGTACAACGGCAGTTTTCACCAAAAAAAGGATACCTGATGTCTAGTATATAGGTGGCATTTCTGGCATGACATTCGAAGGGATATCTTCGCGTGCTGTTCCCTTTTTATTATCCTGAATGTCCTTGAAAAATGACGAATGAAGTCAGGGATTATGTATATTTTTCCCTTGAAAGCTTGGCTCATCGCAGTTGTTCGCACGCCCTTCTTTCCTTCTTACCCTCACTATGCCAGTCCTCCGTCTGGTTCCCTCACCAATGTCGACACCTGACTACCTCTGGGAACCCTGTGGATGTCAACAGCCACGTCCTCGGTACTACAGGTAAGCACTGCCCACGCTCTTGATTCAATAGGCTTTCAGTTTTTCCTGGATAATTTAGTTAGGCTCTAGAATCTTGTATGTACCGTTTAAAAATCCAATCGAGGCACTGAGGGACCTTGCTCGTGGCCAGCCAAAGCTATCGTTCGCCCTGCCCTACGCCTGAAATGGTACTCGATAGCATAGACTATTAGCAACAAGCTTTCCCATCGATGAACCAAGTTTCTAAAACCTGAAAAGAGACTCCCGAGCATAAGTCTACGAAAAGATGGATTTCTAAACGCTAACAGATGCAACTACTGGCATCGAGTTTAACCATCTGATCATGGGATGTACGTTACATGGCTGCTACTATACCTATTGGTAGTACGATGGCTCCTCAGCACAATGCACAATCTGTCCCATTTTCCGGCACATTCACTTGAAGAATGACACTACATAGCATGAATCTTGGTAGTGCATATTCTTTGTTTCATATGCCGGGATAGGTTCTGGAAGACAGAAGCGTCAATTTCCAGTTCTAGATAAAAGAGGCAATGTCTTTTCCAACGTACGTCAAGTAGACTACTCACAAGGGCTAAGCTAACGGAACTCCGAGGCACTTGGAGGCGCGTAGGACCGTAAAACCTGTTACTGTGGCCGAGTCCGGTTGAACCGTCGATGGAGCGGGGGAGCAGCCACTGCAAGGCTTGCATAGTGTGACGGCCTAAACGGCAAGACGCATGGTTGGCGTTCAGAAAAGAAAGCCTCCTAGACTATCGCATGAAAATCCAAACATGATGCATATATAGCTCTGCGGCGTCTTCGTGAGTGACGGTGTTGCGTGTGGCCCGGATGAAGGAAGCGAAAGAGAGATCATGGGTTCTGTTCATCATCATCATAAGGAGCTGCGGGACTTTGGTGAATAGTGATGCAAAAGGACATGAGAGATCGCCACAAATCCATCAGACTGGCATCGTCCACTTTCTCTAAAACTCGCTTTACAATGTCCTTTTCGGTCCCACTGAGAAACAACGCAATAGTCGAAATCCCTGGAATGTGCAAGAAACCCGCCACGCTATGTGGGACAAGCCTTTTCGCGTCTGAATGCGAGTCCGAGGTCAGAATGTCAAGGAACGTCTGAACGATCGATATGAGCAACGAGGATTCTAATGTGGGATAGGTTGACGGCTCGACAGTCTGTGGGGAAAGAAAAGAAAGTTGAAATAAGCATCTAGTACCATGATTTCACAGGGACGCACCTTTATCAGCTGAAAACGCTCTAAGGATCTCCATACCTTGGTAAATCCAAGGAAATTGGCAAAGGTTTTTACGTTGATGCTGGGTGCAGGAGGTGATGAAGTCATGCTACTCTCCTTCGAATTGAATAGTGTGTTTTTGCCCAAAGCACGAAAGATACCACCGCCTATACGGGTGGATGGTCTCGTCTCCTCACGTGCACATTTGACATCCTGGAAGGTCTTTGGTGGTGTAGCTACGTTTACTGTCGGTGGGTCCGTGGTAGTGCTTGTAGTCGAGAGCGCTGGAGGAGGACTCGATTCCCGGACGGCTGAAGTAGTGGTTCTTTGCGGAACCGATGGCGTTCCCTGCGATGTTTCAATAGTCTGAATCGGGACACATCTTATGCGTGGATCAAGTGCTGCAGAAGAGCCAAATGATTGAGCAGTCGTCTGGTAAAAGAATCAGATGGTCAAGTTTGAGGAAATCACGACTTGAACCATGCGCACCTTTGAGGCCTTCTGGGCCAAGACTTGAATCCTCCCCAGTTCATCCTTCACCGCTTGATTCCCTGGTTCTATTTTGGTGGCAGCCTCAAAATTTACGACATCAAAAGATAATAAGGTGATCTTGCGAGCATTCCAACTAATAGACATACCTGCGTTTGCCTTGTCGAGTTTTCCCATTCCAAGCCTCGCTTGTCCTCTTCGGAGAATTGCCTACACACTCGATGGGTTTAGTGTAAGCACGGTCGTGCAATCTCTCTCAGCGTCCTCATTTCTACGAAAAAGGTCGTAAACATCCCCGTGGACAAGGTCATGTCCGAGCAGAACGTACTTGCCTAGCTTCAAATATGCAGCTGCTCTATTGAGAGGAAATGTAGGGTCGTTTCCATCTTCGATGATTGCAGCACTGTGATGTCCGATTGCTATAGGATAATCCCCGGATTTGAAAGCAGCATTTCCCTGAAAAAAGGATGGTTGAATTTCTGTGCTTTCTCAGTTAGAGGAGTAATAACTACCTTTTCCTTTGCTATTTGTGCTTTTTCCGAAGGGGCCATGGTCAGGTAATTGCGAGTCTGACCAAGAGTTTCGACGATTATGTAGGGAATATTTTGTGGGAAAGCGGTGAATCATGGGAAATTCCGAACTTCCTCGCGCGTCACAGAGCCATGCTCAAGTCGAATGGATCCTAGGCCGGGATTGGCAACTTGGCCGAGTAAAGTCGAAGGAAAGTCGACGATAAACGCAGTACGCTTTAAAAGAGAGCAGCGACAGGTTTAAGTCCTCAACATGGCCTAGCAGATTCTACAATTGGCGGGAAATCACAATAGACGGAGACGAGGGACTTCTGACCCTGGAGTTCAAGTTGGATGTAAAGGATTTACTTCTGGTGCGCTTCCATGTTCTCCGTTTTCGTTACTTGCTGATGGCTTCACGTGTAGATTATGTACTTTTGAATAGCGCAGAAATGATAATGAAAACATTTTGCTCTCTCAACGCGATGCTCTGCATTATTTCCGCCTAGCATTAATGGGCCATGGCATAAGTCCGAGCTCTCGAAAGCCGGGCCTAAGCCACGGTATCTGGACCGAACCTGAGCCTGCGCAACGCTACGAGTCCTACCTTCCCCAGCTACACATACTCCCTCGTCGCGACTTAGATTATCGGACCTGGTGGTCAAGATCTTATGGACGATGGCAATGGACCTATTCTGATTTACTGTGAGTTCTGCGCTTCCCACTTCAACATCTCAGATTTATCATTTCTCGCGCAGACTTCTGTACGCCATCTGGAAGTTTCGTATGTGTTCCCTTTCATGACCGTGGTATTCTTAACGACTAACCTCGTGCACTTAATAACTTGGAATCAATCAGTTGGGGTTCTCGAGTGGCTGACCTGTAAGTTTTGGTCCGGTTTACAACTTGATTCTTATCGACTAATCGACTTTTTTTTCAAGGTTGTTGTTTAAGCAACGTAGATGTGATCTATCGACTCCTCATGCTAGTGGTAGTGATAGGCAAACCACGTTTCGCTTGTATCAATCCTATCGAACATGCTACCAGCGGTGACTGCGACATTTCATGTCATCTCTGCCGAGAGCCAGGCCTTGAATACGAGCACAGACGGGTAAAGTTGATACGAATCGCTTGCCCGCGTTCTGCGTGACATTACCAGTGTTTCTGTTTAATCAGACATCGAAACTGTAGTAGCAAGCAGATGGCGGTCGAATAACCGGGTCCGAATCTGCGCACGGGGTACAGGGAATGTCGGAGTAGATGCAGGAACGGCACGGATAACAACTACTTTTGCAACGTATCACGACTACAGCAATTCGTCATCGGATTTGTTCAGTCATGTCCTCTCATCGCAACTTTGTTAGTACACTCTGCCATCTCACTCAGCCATAGGATATACAGTAGATTCGACAGTATAAGTATGAAATGTGACAATGCCTGTCAATTACCTAGCCTTCCCACTCGCCCGACCTTGCCCATTCCGACCTCCCTGGCCTCGCTTCTTCGACGCGCTGCCTTCAGATCTCGCTTCCCTAGCTTCTTGCACACGAACACTAGGTCGAACCTTGCGGTTGCTCAACTCTCGTTGTGGTAAGTTGTCCCACCTTCCCCGCTTCGGAACACGGATAGGGTTCTCCGCATATGCGGCAGTGGTCCAGCCACGTTTAATCGTTGACCCCGTTGTTGCATCTTCATCTTCGCCGTGGTTTGTGTGCACTTTGCGACGTTTACTACTGGAGCCTGCCACTTTCGACTTCTGTTTGTTGCCTACAGTCACCTCGTCGGTCTCTGTATCCAGCATTCCGTTCACGGAGGTATTGTTGGGCATGGGAGGAGGTATGATATCGTGACTGGGGTTATCACAAGGGGGGTCATGATCCACAGCCATCGATTCCTCGTCCACAGCCATCGATTCCTCGTCCTCTGACATCGAGTAGTCATCTGCGTAAGGTGAGAACATTAGCATGAAATCGAGAAAATGCGAAAAGGTGCTACGTACCATTCAGTTCCTGGAACCGATGCTCATCCCCGACAACTTGCATGAGAGGATAACTGAGAGAACGAGCATAATCTGTCGTCTTGGAGTCAAAGCGCTTGAAATGTTGAAACCTTTCCAGGACTCCGTAGGTTTCAAAACTCCAGGACCTGCGCCGAATGTCTATCTGAGTCTTATATGAACTAAGTCCCAGAGACACTCTCGTACTCTCTGACATTTTGTCGTGCCCAGAAGGGACAAGGGACCAGAAATACGTGTTATCTGCCCAAGACCTCCATGCTGTCTCGTCATCAGAAAGACGAGGGATAGGCCGAATGAAGAGGTATAAGGTGGGTTTGGTGGGTTTATGAAATGCAATATTGGTGGTTTCCCCCCAGTAGGTGTGCGCTTCAACATGCTCGAGAGAAAGGCGGAAGCCAGTGGTAATTGCTGTCAAGGGCAAGTCAGGAGCCAAACATGTGCAAGGACATGCCGAAACTCACAGTATTCTTCCCGTTCGTCTTCATGGATTCCTAGCTGACTAAAGATGCTGTGCGCCTGAGCAAGCCACGCGCTCTCGGTGTCCAGTTGCTCACTGCCATGAAACAGCTCATATTTTAACCATAATGAGGCCCCGAGTTTTGTAGGATCTGCGAATCGAAACCTATGCCCTCCGTAAGTACACATCATCCAACATAATTGTTTACTACATACCGCACTGATCCATCCTCCATGACAACTCTGTACTCCCACAAACGACGGTCACAGTCTACACATACATATTGCAGAATTTGCGTAAGTCCCGTCCATCGAGCAATAATATGCTGTTGATTCCATTTCCAAAGCGAGCCGACGAGGTATGGCCACGATTGTAAAGCAGTCAGCCCCCACCGGTAGCCTTGGTCACTGACTTGCTTGAAGATCGTGCCTATTGGAAATATTCTGGTGAGGTAGTCAAGGACGGTGTTGGTATCACTATATGTCTGAATAGATAGTGGATTGAGATGTATGGTTGCAGGTGCATGGGGTAATAGCTCGAGCGTAAATGCATTACTTTGAACATAGGGCCCTCTCCGTAAAGCACCGCTCCTGGGTTCAATCCATAGTATGTTCGGATCCTGTACGTTTCCGCCATATAGACTCAGCGCGACGTAAACCATTGAGTTGAAGGGAACGTACGGTGCCGAAAAAACCCCCATCTATTCCCGCGACTGTGACCTGTGAATGACGATGTCAGTCATGTTCACAAGCATGGGATGTAGGACGTACTTGAAGACAAAAATATAATTCAACCCAACAGTTTACGCGGCGTGGCCACTGCTTTGACTGGTTTGCCAAGAGAACGCGGTTCAAAGGAATGAGCGCTATAGAAAATAGTCAGATGAATCAATCGAGCCATAGCCGTACTCAATGTGCTCACCATCGTAAAATATCAAAGCTGGTAAACTATATTGACTGTCACTGTAGCCAAAAAGCTGGGCGACATTCAGATGTCTAATGATAATAGTAAGCATGCAACACATAGATCGAAAATTAGGGAATAAGCCGTACCTGACAGCAGAAAATTGATCAAAGTCCCGTTTGAAGGCCTATCGAGCGGAACAGTTGGGATGTAGTGATATCAAGAAGGGATGTTATGCCTACCTGACGGGCTTCCGGTCCACTGTATCCGACGTATAAAAACTCTGCTTCCTTGTCTTCACCGCGAATGCGAGCGACGCTGATGGTACGACGAGCTACTGTTCTACGATTACGATTGTGCGACCACCAAGGTCCATCATATTCATACTCATCGCTCGTGGCCACAGCCTTTATGAGATTGATATTGCCAATTCGAACCCGTTCGAACTAAACAAAACCAGTCAGCGAAACTCGCGATTCGAAAAGAACACGACCAACGCACCTCATCCCAGATTGTTAACTCCCTTGTCTCCCGACGCACGATTTGGAAGGTACGATTGTCGCAAGTGGTATTATACTGAGATCCTTCCACAACCGTGATTTGGTTATCGCGAATATCAAAGTCTGAACACTCTTGGATGAAGGGCATGGTATGCTGGTGAGGATTTGAGGGAGAGGAATGTTATGGGGGGGATTTACAGCTTTTGAACAGGCGGCAGTGTACATTGACATTGAGTTTGGATGAAATGATTAATTGATCCATCGTCATATATACCCAAGAAAAAGTCGATCGAGCTGAATCTAGCCGAGCTGCTTATATAGAATGGACTCGATTACGCTATATTTTTGTCCATAAGGGAAGTGATTTTTCTATTGAAATCGAGCCAAATCTAGTGAAATCTAGCCTGAACAGGTAAATGAACGGCAGCTGAAAAATAAAATAATCAAATCGTAGGATTTTTCGCCGCAGTAGGACACTGGATCGCACTCGAATACACTAGATACGACTATATTATATTATTACATTCTCCATTATCTATACGGCGCTCGATTCCACTAGATCTCGTTACCTGCACAACCACTTACCCAGTCAGCTACCCGCGGCTTGGTCGCACTCGATTGCGCTCAACATGCCATCCCAGAACATGGAGTAATGGACTCTTGCTAAAACCTGGGGGACCTCGGAAGACATTGCGTGGAAGGCGACAGTGAGATGGTGGTGGTCAGAAACAAAGAGACAATGTCGAAAGCGATGGTTATGTGACATGGCTTCCTCGGAGGCTGCCGGTGTCGACTTGGTGATTTTATGAATTTGCTTGCGCACCAGAACTTGGAACTGAGACCTTGAGGCTGGAAAATTACAGTGAAATCAGGTCTGATCGAGCCAGAGAGGCCATCCGAAGGGAAAGAAATCTGGGAATAGTTGGGAATTGAGCGGCTCAATTTGACTCGATTCCACGATGCGCGCTCGTTTTCACAGGACTCGGTTAGATTCAGCTCGATTGACTTTTTCCTGGGCGCGTCATAGGAGGACCGGACTCAGGTCTAAGTATAACCAAAAAAAAAGGATACCCGAAGTCTACAGCGAAAAAAAAAGGAATAGCATTTCTGGAATGACATATCGATATCCCTGTTCTTTGAAGAAATCTCTTCACTCGCCGTTCTCTTTTTCTTTTTTCTTTTTTCTTTCCGGGTGTCCTTGAAGAGTGACGAGATCATTCCCCAGATGAAAGCTAAAAAAGGCTGGCTCAACATCGCACGTCCTTTTTTCCTTCTTACCCCCACTATGCCAGTCCGCCGTCTGGTCCGTTCCCCGCCTCGCTTACCCACATCGATGCCTGACCCTGTCGACAGCTACGTCCTCGGTACTACAAGCAAGTACCTCCCACGCTCTTGATTCGATGCTTTTTCTCGGTAGGCTTTTCAATTCCTCCTAGATAATTTAGTTGGGCTTTGAAAATCATGTATCTACCGTTCAAAAATCCAACCGAGGCCCTCTATCTCAGACTAAAGCGTGAATTAAGGCACTGAGGGCTCTGGCTCATGACCAGCCAAAGCTATCGCGCCCTACACCCGAAATGGTACTCAATAGCATAGACCGTTAGCAGCAAAGTTTTCCTGTCAATGAACCAAATATTTAAAACGATAGTACCCACTAGAAAGAGACTCCCGGGCTTAAGTTTACGAAAAGAAAATGAATTTCTAGACTCTAACGGATGCGACTACTAGTGTCGAGCTCAATCATTTGATCATGCGATGTGCGTTGCATGGCTGCTATTATACCTATCGGTAGTACGATGTGTCCTCAACACAATTCAGAATCTGATCCATTTTCCGGCATATTCTTTGTTTCATATGCCAGGATAGGTTCTAGAAAGCGGAAGCGTCTAGTTCCAGTCCTAGGTAAAAGAGTCAATATGTCTTCCGACGCACATCAAGTAGACTACTCACAAGGGTTGAGCGAGCGAAAATCGGGGACGTGCAGGACTATAGAACCTGTTACTGTCGCCGAGTCCAGTTGAACTGTTAGTGTAGCGAGGGGAGCAGCCGCTGTAAGGCTTGCATGGAGTGTGACAGCTCAAACGGCAAGACACATGGCTGGGGTTCAGAGAAAAAAAGTCTCCCAGATAATCGCATGAAATTCCAAACATGGTGCATATATAGCCCTGTGGCGTCTTCGTTAGTGACGGCGTTACGTGTGGCCCAGACGAGGAAAGCAAAAGAGAGATCATGGTTTCGTCCATCATAAGGAACTGCGGGACTTTGGCAAATAGTGATGCAAAAGGACATTACAGATTGCCACAAATCCGTCAGACTAATGCCGTCCAGTTTCTCTAAAACTCGCTTTGCGATATCAAAATCCTCGGAACGTGCAGGAAACCCTCCATGCTACGTGTGACAAGACTTTTCGCATCTGAATGCGAGTCTAATGTCAGGATGTTGAGGAACGTCTGAACGATCGATACGAGCAACGAGGACGTCTTGAAAAATGAGGGGTAGGTCGACGGCTCGACATCCTGTGGGGAAACAAAGTGGAAATAAGCGTCTATTATTATGATTTCACAAGGACATGAAAATGTACGCACCTTTATCAGTTAGAAAACGCTCTGAGGATCCCCATGCTTTGGTGAATTCAAACAGATTGGAAAAGATTTTTACGTTGGTGTTGGGTGCGGGAGGTAGCAAAGTTACTCTCTTTCGAGTCGAATAGCGTGTTTTGGCCCGAAACACGAAAGATACCGCCGCCTATGCGAGTGGATGGTCTCGTCTCCTCACGTACGCGTTTGGCGTCCTGGAAGGCTTTGGTGGTGCGGATACAGTTTCTGTCGGTGAGTCCGTGGTAGTGCTCGTAGTCGAGGGCGCTGGAGCTGGGATAGGAGCAGGAGCAGGACTCAATTCCTGAACGGCTGAAGCAGTTGTTCCTCGCGATACCGATGGTGTTCCTTGTGATGCTTCAATAGTCTGAATCAGGACACGTCTCCGACGTAGATCAGGTGCAGGAGAAGAGCCAAATAATTGAGCAGTCGTCTAGTAAAAGAGTCAGATGGTCAAATTTGAAGAAATCGTAGCTGGAACCATGCGCACCTTTGAGGCCTTCTTCTGGGCCAAGACTTGAATCTTTCCCAGTTCATCCTTCACCGCTTGATTCCCCGGTTCTATTTTGGCAGCAGCCTCAAAATCTACGGCATTAAAACATCAACAAGGCGATCTCGCAAGCATTCCAACTAATAGACATACCAGCTTTTGCCTCATCGAATTTTTCCCATTCCAAGCCTCGCTTTTCCCATTCGGAAAATAGCCATTCGATGGGCTTAGCGTAAGCACGGTCGTGCAATCTCTCTCAGTGTCCTCATTTCTACGAAAAAAAGTCGTAAACATCACCGTGAACAAGGTCATGTCCGAGGAGAACGTACTAGTTTCAGATATGCAGCTGCTTGATTGGGAGGTAATGTGTGATCATTTCTATCCTCGACGATGGCAGCACCGTAATGTCCGATTGCTGTAGGATAATCCTCGGATTTGAAGGTAGCATTTCTCTGAAAAAAGGATGGTTAGCTTTCTGGATTGTCTCGGTTAGAGGAGTAACTACTTTTTCCTTTGCTATTTGTGCTTTTTCCGAAGGGGTCATGGTCAGGTAACTGCGAGTCTGACCAAGAGTTTCGACCACGAGAGAATTTTTTGTGGGAAAGCGGTGAATCGTGGGAAACGACAGCGAACTTTGTCTTGGCTTGGACTTTCTCCAGGGTCAGAAGTCCTTCGTCGCCGTCGATAATGTAGAATCCGCTAGGCCATGTTAAGGACATAAACCTGTCACTGCTCTCTTTTTAGAGGCTACTGCGTTCATCGTCGACTTTCCTTCGACTCTACTTGGCCAACCAACTTATGAGTCCCGGCCTAGGATTCATTCGACTTGAATATGGCTCTGTGACGCGCGAGTTCAAGCTGGATGTAAGGATTTACCTCTGGGTGTGTATCCATGTTCTTTGTCCTCGCTTCTTGCTGATGGCTCCACATATAGATGGTGGTATTTATAAGCAAGGAAAACATTTTGCCCACAACGCGTTTTTCTGCATTATTCCTGCATTATTCTGCCTAGCATCAATGGGCCATGGCATAAGTCCGAGCTCTCGAAAGCCGGGCCTAAGCCACGGTATCTGGACCGAACCTGAGCTTGCGCAACGCTACGAGTCCTGCCTTCCCCAGCTACACATACTCCCTCGTCGCGACTTAGATTATCGGGCCTGGTGGTCAAGATCTTATGAATGATGATGATGGTCCCATCCTGATTTACCGTCAGTTCTGTGCTTCCCTCTTTGACACCTCATACTATTCTTCCACGCAGACTACTACACGCGTTCTAGAAGCTTCGTATGTGCTCCCTCTCATAACGGTATTCTTAACGACTAATCTCGTCCACTTAACAGCTTGGAATCAATCGGTTGGATTTCTCGAGTGACTTGCCTGTAAGTTTTGGCCCGGTTTACTACTCGATTCTGATCGACTAATTGACTTTTTTTTCCAGGTTGTCGTTCAAGCAACGTGGACGTGATCTATCGACTCCTCATGCTAACGGTACTGATAGGCAAACTGTATTTCGCATGTATCAATCCTATCGAACATGGTCTTGCTGCCAGCGGCGACTGCGACGGCATATCATGTCATCTCTGCATCTCTGCCGAGAGCCAGGCCTCGAATACGAGCCCAGACGAGTAAAGTTGATACGGATTGCTTTCCCGCGTTTTACCTGATACTGCCAGTGTTTCTGTTTAATCAAGCATCAAAACTGTGGTAGCAAACGGACGGCTGTCGAATCTGTTTCAAGAACCTGGTCTGAGTCTATTGCGCACGGGGTACAGGGAATGTCGGAGTACTTCTGCGTAAGGTGAGAGTATTAGCCATGAAATTGAGAAAATGCAGAAGTACTACATACTATTTGATACTCCCAGCTCCTGGACCCAATCCTTATCCCCGACAACTTGCATGAGAGGATAACCAAGAGAACGAGCAAAATCTGTCGTCTTGGGATCAAAGCCCTTGAAATGTTGAGGCCTTTCCATGACTTTGTAGGTTTCGACGTCCCAGGACCTGCACCCAAAGTTTATCTCGGTCTTAAGAACTGGAAGTCCCAGAGACACTCTCATGCTCTCTGATATCTCTTCCTGCCCAGAAGGGTCGAAGGACCAGAAGTACGTGCTTTCCACCCAAGACCTCCATGTTGTCTCGTCATCGGAAAGACGAGGGATGGGCCGAACGAAGAAGTAGGAGGTGGGTCTATTTGATGCGGTATCAGTGCTTTCCGCCCGGTAGGTGCGCACTTTAATAGGGTCGAACAAAACGGAGAAGTAATTGATAATTGCTGTCAAGGCGAGTCAGGAATTTGACATGTCCAAGGACATGCTGAAACTCACAGTAGTCTTTCCATTCGTCTTCATGGATTCCGAGCTGGTTAAAGATGCTGTGCGCCTGAACAAGCCATGCGCTCTCGGTGTCCAAATGCTCACTACCATGAAACAACTTGTATTCTAACCGCGAGAAATGCTCAAGATCTGTAGGATCTGCGGATTGTAACCTATGTCCTCTGTGAGTACACATCATCCAATACAATTGTTTACTATACACCGTACTGATCCATCCCCCATGACAGTCCCGCACCTCCGAAAACGACTGTCACGGGCTTCTATACATACATATTGCGGAATCTGCGTAAGTCCCGTCCAACGAGCAATAATAGACTGTTGACCCCGTTTCCAAAGCGAGCCGAGGAGGTATGGCCACGGTTCAAGAGCAGTCACCCGCTGAAGCTGGGACTTGACTCTGGTTTCAACTTCCTTGAATATCATGTCTATTGGGAATATTCTGGCGAGGTAGTCAATGACAGTGTTGGTATCACTATATGTCTGAATGGATAGCGGATCGAGATGTGAAGTTGAAGGTACGTCGACTAATTGCCTGAGCGGATATGCATTACTTTGAACATAGGGCCCTCTTCGTAAAGCACCGCTCCTGGGTTCAATCCATAGTATGTTCGGATCCTGTACGTTTCCGCCATATAGACTCAACGCGACGTAAACCATTGAGTTGAAGAGAACGTACGGTGCCGAAAAAACCTCCATCTATTCCCGCGACTGCGACCTGTGAATGACGATGTCAGTCATATTCATAAGCATGGCATGTAGGACGTACTTGAAGACGAAAATATAATTCAACCCATCGATTGTCGTTTGACAAGAGAACACGGTTTAAAGGAATGAGCGCTATAGAGAACAGTAAAATGAGTCAATCGAGCCACAGACGTGATCAACGCGCTCACCATCGTAGAATATTAAAGCAGGTAAATTATATTGACTGTCGCTGTAACCAAAAAGCTGGGCGACGTTCAGATGCCTAACGATGTCGGTAAGCATGTAACACATAGATTGAGAATTGGGGAATCAACCGTACTTGACAACGGAAAATTGATCAAAGTCCCGTTTGAAGGCCTATTGAGTGGAAAGATTGAGATCTAGCGATATCAAGAAGGGATGTTATACCTACCTGACGGGCCCCTGGACCACTGTATCTGACATATAAAAACTCTGCTTCCTTGTCTTCACCACGAATGCGAGCGATGCTGATGGTACGATGAGCTACTGTTCTACGATTACGATTGTGCAACCACCAAGGCCCATCATATTCGTATATATCGCTGGTGCCCACAGCCTTTATGAGATTGATATTGCCGGTCCGAACCCGTTTGAACTAAACAAAACCAGTCAGTGAAACTCGCGATTCGAAAAGAACATGACCAACGCACCTCATCCCAAATCGATAGCTCCCTTCTCCCCTGGCGCATGATTTGCAGCGTACAATTGTCGTAAATGGTATTATGCTGAGATCCTTCTACGACCGTGATTTGGTTATTGCGAATATCAAAGTCCGAACACTCTTGGATGAAGGGCATGGTACGCTGGTGAGGGTTTGGGGGAGAGGAATGCTGTGGAGGGGTTTACAGCTTTTGAGCAGGCGGTAGTGTACATTGACATTGAAAGACGGGATGAGAAGACCAAATTACAAAATGTAAGAATAATAGCAGTTTTCACCAAAAGGGAGGATACCCAATGTCTACAGTATATATCGTAGCTCACACTGTAGTGGCATTGGGGTAATGAAACCCGTTCGCGTCGCGATCGGGTATTCAAGCTACATACTTACTCCGCATACCCCGTTGGAATCATCATCTGACCGTCTTCGATGTTCCCATAAATTCCTGACATTTGGAATCAATGCAGCATTATCAAGAGCTTCCTAGTCATCTATCGCATCCATGGCCGACCCATCGAAGATTGTTGCCAGTGTCACACCTGCACCATGGAGTGCCTATATGAGGGGTATTTACATGAGTGGGAAAGGTCCGGAGCCGTTGGGAACTGTAGTTTATTCAGAGATTGAGGAGAAGGCTCGTCAGAAGCTCAAGGACTACCCCGGTGAGTCACTGATATTGCCAATATTCACCTCGAGATACTGAATTTTTGAGAGATTAGGCGCATTCTTGTACGCTCATGGAAGTGCTGGTATCTGGCAGACTTACAACGGGAATCCGAAAGCGTTTGAAAAGTTTGCAATCATTCCTCGAATGCTCGTCAACGCCTCTGAGCGTAATCTCGAGGTCCTTTATCCATCGATCTTGAGCCACCCGCAACTTGCTGAGATTTCCTGCAGACCACTATCTTTGGAGTAACACATTCCAGTCCGATATTCATCGCCCCAATCGGTGTCCAGGGTATATTCTGCGATGAAGGCGAATTCGCACCTGCTCGTGCATGCAGAAATCTCAAAGTACCATACATAATGAGCACCGCTTCTACCCGGAGTATCGAGGAAGTTGCACGAGAGAACGGGGATGGTTATCGGTGGTATCAGCTCTACTGGTGAGTCTTCTCGTTTCGATTGATAGTTGCTAACACTTTACAAGGCCCAAGAACAACGACGTA
The DNA here is from genome assembly GCA_001466705.2 of Moniliophthora roreri. Taxonomy (NCBI): domain Eukaryota; kingdom Fungi; phylum Basidiomycota; class Agaricomycetes; order Agaricales; family Marasmiaceae; genus Moniliophthora; species Moniliophthora roreri. The sequence continues at coordinate 620,500 of LATX02000013.1, read as the reverse complement.
ACGCTCTCCATTCTTAAACGAGCCAAGGATAACGGATTCAAAGGTCTCGTCATTACCCTCGATACTATGAACATTGGTTGGCGCCCACATGACCTCGAAACTGCCTACCTTCCTTTCGGGCACGGTGTTGGTATCGAAGTAGGTCGTTCGGACCCCGTGTTTATGGGTAAATTTGGTCGTCAGCCCATCATAGACAATCACCCGGAGTTTCCGTATGACCCAAAGGAGAAGATGAAACTCCTATTGCAGGGTGATGAAAAGACCAAAGATGAGCTTTTCTTGGGACAGACTTTCCTTGCAGAGACGAATTCCGGGCTGTATCGTTCTTGGGGGAAGATCTCAAGTTCTTGAGAGATAGTTGGGAAGGTCCGTTGATTCTCAAGGGCATTCAGCATGTTGAAGTGCGTTGGCGATTACTTTGCATTCAGCTTGACTAATGCTTTCCTGAACGTTAGGACGCAGAGAAAGTTTTGGAATACGGCATTGATGGTATCATTGTCTCGAATCATGGAGGGCGTCAAGTGGACGGTGCTATTCCATCTTTATATGCCCTTGAGAACATCATGAGATCCGAAAAGATACGAGCTGCCCAGGCATCAGGCAAGCTTACGATTCTCTTCGATTCGGGTATTAGAACCGGGAGCGATATTATCAAGGCTATAGCTTTGGGTGCCCAAGCTGTTCTTTGTGAGTTTACTATTCCACATCTAATAAGACTTGCCTGATTGTGTTTGCAGTGGGCCGACCATGGGTGTACGGCGCTACCCTTGCAGGCACTGCAGGCGTTGAACAGGTCCTTAAACATACCATGGCGGATCTTGATACTACTATGGGGTGTGCCGGGTTCGCCAGTCTGGCCGATATTCAGGGTAAAGGGGATAAGATAATCACAAAAATCGACTTCTAAGAAGCTAGCTACTAATGTAAAAATAGAAGACTCAAAATACTGTAGAATTATTGTCCATCATCCATCTGTAACATCGTTCTTCTGTACAAGGATCTTAGCACATCATTGTTGAGGGAAGAGGCGAAAAAGTTCGTACCTATTCATTTGTATGCAGGAAACACACGCTCAAAGTTGGTAGGCTCATGCCTCACAATGAGCTTCGTCCCACAGCTGCATACGGCGCTAGAGAGATCCGCCATACAATCTGCTGGTGTTTCCGGCGACTCGACAAGTACTTGTTCAAGAGGTTTGACTCGAGAACGCGACGAGATCATGCCCTTCAGATCCTCGGAGATGTTGACCAAGGACTCGTCCGATCGTAGGCTAAGTTGAGAAAGTGAGGGCGCAAGAGATAAAGAGGCACTCAGGGTCTTCATCAAACTCCGAGTCGTATCGTTACACTGCCATTCGATAAAGGTAGCATGGGTAAGAGTAGGATTCAACTGCAACGTTTCCTCTAATTCCTCTGGGAACACCACCACCTCTATGAAGGCCAACTTTTCCAAGCGGCATGACGATCGTGACAGCATGTCGATGAAGGCGGAATGAGACCACGTAGGTCTATCCCAATACCGATGAACTGGTTCGGCGATAGTCAGGGACAGAAGAGAAGGCAGCTCCAAGCTGTCCATGAGATGCTTCGTGGTCAAACTCTCGTAATAACTCGATATCTGAACCTCGAAATGGGTGAGGTGCAGCATCAATATCGGCGGATGGGGTGTGCGATCTCGGCTGGCAAAGTTCAAGAGCCGCAAAGACTTGAGCTCCGTGCATTGTGCAAGTAGGGGCGCCGGATTTTGGTGTACGTTCGTCACCGTCAGACTCCGGATTTGGGATAGAGGAAGAATGAAGAAATCATCATAGTGATGGATGGTAAGGGACTGTAACGCTGGCGCGTGTAGGAATAGACGAATGGATGGACGTTGATTATGCGCGGCCGAGATCCGGCAATCGAACCATGAGATGTCGAGGGTTTTGAGATGGCTGAAGGGTTTGACTTTTTTCCCGGCTGCTTGTTGTGATTCATATCCAGAGTCTGAATCGGCCTCGTCTCCTTCTAGCATGGATACTATCTTGGCCGATGCCTGGACATAGAGTTGAAAGTCGAGTCTCAGCACCGCGGAAGCCCATCTGTGTCCGTGATCGAGGAGCAGGGAAAAGGTCTTCCATTCGTTGGCTGAACTCGAGGTAGATGAGCTGTTCCAGTATCCGCTGAGCGCCCTGACATGTAATGGAGCATCTCTCGAGCGCATCAACCATAAAGATAGCAGCCGCTGGGAGCCCTTGGTCATCTCATCCAACCGCACGTCAATTGTTGACCATAAATCCGATCTCGATGTCATGATTTCTCGCCAGAGATGCGAAACATGGGAAAGGCAGAGTGATGGTAGGATGCACTTTCTGCCAAATGTGTTCCCCATTCCTCCGGTGCAGACAAGGGACAAAATGCTTCCTAGGATCTCAACGGGGAGTTTACGAATGGGTGCAAATAACGACTGGCATTCGATGACGTAGCGCTGCAGGGCGGCCTGTTCTGCCTGGAGAGCACGCAGTGCCAACGCGAGGTTCTCCAGTTGCCGCGTGTTTCGACGCATCTGTGCTTGGGCTTCCTCTGCAGAGAAGGGGAGCGCTGGGACACTGTTTGTTCGGAGCTGAGGGCGCAAGGATGGGATGCAAGAAGGCGCGTCTGGTGGTGGGTTAGAACCACCGTGGGACGATATTTGAAGAGTGTTCATGACTTTAAGTTACGTCTATAATCAGCAAGAGAAGCTCAAGCATAGAGTTCAAATATACTCACATGGTACCGTGTAAGGATAGCTTGGGGGTCGTGGGAGGGCGCGCAGGAATGATGTTGGCTTGGAGGCCCCCTTTTAATACTGTGCTCCAGTTAAAACGTGCCCGCCCCAGATCCGCGACCCTTGGCAGCCAACCTCGCAAATGTATGTAAAGATAAATCAACGTCATGTCTCTAGTGCAGATCCGTCGACTGTTCCGAGTGGATAGTTACCGCGGCCGCGCAAACCGAACGATTATAAGAAAACACCTGGGAGGTCTGCACGTGGCATCAAATACATCAAATAGCATAAGAAAGTACGTACGGGGCCTGAAAACATCCGCGCGCGCAGAAGGATACTTGAAGGAGTCTGGCGTTGTGCGGTGGTCTCACAAGTCCGATATAACCGGCAAACGTCGATAGTTGATGAATCTACAGTGGTCCCATTTCGGAACCATGACAGCCAGCGACAGATAGAGGACGTCTATCTATCAATATTTACTGGTGCTTATGAGAGGGACCTTGAGATTCGGTGACGTTAGAGGGATGCTGCCTGATTTCTTCCCTTGGTTTAGCCCAAGCAAAAGCAAGCAAATCAGTTTGCTTGTACATGACAGATTATAGGAGCTAACAAGTACAACTTACATTTTACACTTTGAATTGCTCTCGACCTTAACCAAAATATCTGTAGGTTTTAACACGACTCTAGGAGCGGAACTTCCACTCCTCTGTTGCCGAATTCTGTTCCACCTGTCTGGAGTCTTTGAGAGGCAAACGTAGGTTGAGGAAAAGACCTGTCACCGTCACTGCCGTGCCGGCCAACTTTTCTCGCACGTGCACTCTTTGCGGAGCAACCTCGACGTCGGTCTGCTGCTCAGAATAACTTCGGCCAAAAATCTTACCAAAGCCACTCAAATCAGGTCTGAGGGTATGGCAGTCTCTGTAGCTGCCAAACGAACGGTCTTTGAGTGTGCGCATTCATACTTTTTCTTTTGAACTCGGCTATTGACTTGAATTCCAGTTGCTTTATTTGTGGCTACCCAAGTGGGTTTATGGTCAATGAATTGGTCAAGGAAAATGCTAAATGCTCAAAATCCAAGGCAGCTGTCTATTACACCATAAGAGTCAGTAGTCCGTCCGGTCTTCACAAGTCCATTTGCCTAACGTATGACGCAGTGGGTCCTGGATTCGAATAGCGGAAAGAGCAGAGAAGTCAAGACGAAGCAGCTTGAAGCGTTGAAGAGACTGGGACATAAGCTGAAGGACTTGGAGCTGGATGAATACGAAAGTGCGAGCTCAAATTTGACTGTTTTGCCGAATTGCAGCTTAAAATTCTATGCAGCGACGATTGCCAACGAAATTATACATCCGGATGACATCCATGTCCGATTTTCTGGTGCAGCTCATTAGTTCAAAGTTAATTCAAGCCCGCTGAACAGTCCACAGATATTGGCGGCCTTGACCCTATAATATCATCCCTCCGCGAGTCCGTCATCTATCCTCTACTTTACCCATCACTCTTTTCGGGGTCCTCTTCACTCTTGGGAGCACCGAAAGGTGTTCTTCTCTATGGTCCCCCAGGGTGCGGCAAAACCATGCTCGCAAAAGCTCTAGCCAAAGAATCTGGCGCAACCTTTATCAACATCGCCGCCTCCGTTTTAACCAACAAATGGTTCGGAGAATCCAACAAACTTATAGCTGGCCTGTTCAGTCTCGCACGAAAAACGCAGCCGAGTATCATTTTCATTGACGAGATTGACTCGTTTCTGAGGGAGAGGTCGTCTGGTGACCATGAAGCCATGTCGATGATGAAAGCAGAGTTTATGACGTGCGTGTATCTCTTTTCAGCAGCTCTTTTGATTGTTCCTGACATCCAAGTAGACTTTGGGACGGCCTCAAGTCATCAAACGAACGTATACTTGTTCTAGGAGCTACAAATCGGCCAAATGACATCGACTCGGCCATTTTCCGACGACTGCCTAAACGCTTTGCGGTTTCATTACCGGATCACGATCAACGACTGAAAATTCTCAACTTGGTACACCTAAGCTTTCTCTGCAACGAATGGTTATTGATATGGCTTTTAGATGTTGAAAGACACCTCCCTCGCACCTGATTTCCAAATAGACTTCCTCGCTCAAATATCTGAAGGCCTCTCAGGCTCCGATCTCAAAGAACTATGTAGGAATGCTGCTATGTTACCTGTGAGGGAATATATGAGAGAAAACATGTCTAATGGTCAAGTGTTGGATCAGGAGCAGATCGAGGTGCGCTTTCATACACCGTTTGTCCCGTGACCCTCATTTCTGAAACAACATGTACAGACATTCAAGCCTCGACCTCTGAACATCCAAGACTTTTTAACGCAAGAAGGCATCAACCTCCTCGCCGAGAATGTCGTTCTAGCGAAGAACAGGGCAGAAAAGTCGATATTGGATGATTCGCATACGAAGGGAATCGAGGCAGAGGTGGTGGATTAGGACCCAGATCAGGACTAGAGTATGGTAGATGGATGTTATTTTACTCGGTATTACTTACATATTATAGACAGTTTTGTATACTTTTGCCAATTGCATACCCTACTCACGCATTACATTCCCAACCTCTGCTGCACAAATCAAAATGCGTCATTTTAGAGATGTATAAACGAATGTATGGGTTGCGGGATATGCTAAAGTAGGTACTAGAAGTTTACTAGATGTACATCGATGATGATAAGTTGCTTGTGACAAGAACCAATGGATGAGGATGAGAAAGCTATGTATGTACGAGTATGCAATGCAAAGAACGATCAAAGATAATATCTACAGAAAGGAAAACCAAAAAGTCATTGTCATATCGTCTCAAAACCATCCAATACCATCCTCGTCATCAGCATCTGTATCAACCCAGATATCCCCATCGCTAGCATCCAACGTCGAGTCCGGTGAACCAGGTGATACAGGCCACCCGTTCCTACTACTTGTTTTCTTGGCCCTGACGCCGGTTGCGGGAGCACGTGTGACAAGCGATGGATATCCGTCATGTCCTCTTCCATTCGAACGACTCGGTGTCGAGAATGGATCATCATCACGATCGCTGTCCACATCGCCGCTATTCAGCATCCTCAAAGGTTCCTGAAGCCTTTGAACCGAGCTGGATGTGGACGAAACAGATCTCGAATCATCCTCATCGTCATCATTTCCCTTTTTCCTCCGCACTGCCTTCACCTCATGTAAATGTGCTGTCCTAGCCCATCGTTTCGCACTCTTTGGCACAGGTCCGACCCCTCCACCAGACCATGAAGCGGTGTTCGCGAATAACGTCGAGCTTCCGTGTGAGTTGGCGCGATGCAGCCGGGGTCGAGAGCTTCCGACTAGTGTCGATGAGGTACCCGGCGTATTGGGCCGTTTTGGCGTTCGTAAAGAGGGTGTCCGGGATCTTGGCCTATTCGGATGCGGATGTACTATCTTTGTCTTTTGATGTCTTCGTTCCATCGCCTTTGAAGAGAGGGGTGCGGTTTGAGGTTCCTGAGGAAGGATGGAAGGAAATTCGACTTGGACGGCTGATTCATCGTGTGTTGCTGATATTACTGTTTATATCCATTCATTTTCAGCACCTCCAAAATCAAGGTAGAAAACTAATCAATACATACCTTCCATAGGTACAGTCTTTGACGATATCCTCGGTGACTTGATATTTATCATCCTCGTTGGACTCCTACTCCTACTCTTGCTCGAAGTGAACCTCGATACCCAATCACCGCTAAAACTCAAATGCCTCCTGCTCCATTCCCGCATGGATCTATTAAACTGAACCGGACCATGTTCCAGGACCGATTCGCCTCTAGACCCACGAGTAAGAGCCATGAACACCAGGACTGTGAGAAGTAGGCAGAGTTGAGCTATTCCCAGTCGCTTTTCAAGAATGATCTATGGTAATGGTTAGTCGCTGTGGATAGTGAAGAGACCTGACGCACCTCGTCAGAAAGATAATCAACTCTCGAAACAAGCTCTCTATACTCCATCTCCATCCTACGCCGTTGTTTCTCGAGCTCCTTCGTTGTTCGTTGATACATCTTTGCTTGCGCTTTTTCCTGATATACACATCGATACGTTAGACTCGGAATAAATACGGGAACGTAAAAAGAACACTCACAATGCCTTCCAAACGACCAACATCCTCACCAAGCTTTCTCAGCATCTCCCTAACGCTATTTGTCTGCTCTCCAAAGTACCGAGCGTAGAGAGTGTGATTGGTCTCCAACGCAGTGAGCCGATTCATTATTGTGCGATAAATAGACTCGCCTCCAGTGACAGGGGGCATCGCCTGAGAGGCTGCGTTTGCATGGGAAGAGGGCGAAGCAGTGATGGTAGTAGTAGATGTTCGCGGTTTACGGCCACGAACATCATCAGAGGTCAAGGGAGCGGTGGTGGTATGATTGGATGATTGATCAGAGGACGAAGAGGAGTCTGTTGTAGCCTTTGTTGAAGCATCTTTTGTAATGTTGCTTGCGGCTGTTGAGGAAGATGGTGGTATTAATGTTGTAGTGGTCTGTTGGTCGTTATTAATGTCATTATTGTCGTTACTTTTGGGAGGTGATGCATCACCGGTGGTAGAAGTAGATGTCGAAGCGGAAGATACACGACTGGAAGGAGTGGAGCCAGTGGAGTTTTCGGGAATGCTCTGGTTGTTTGCAGCCGGTATCGGTACGTCTCGTGTATGGTCCGCTGTCGATGCAAGGCTTTCCGCATGAACAGTCGAAGTGACAGTCACGACATCTCCCTCGGTAGTTGTTGCGGCCCCAGTAGGAGTCTCGGAGATAGGAGGCTGCGCTGGCTGAGGTTCCTCTACCACTGCTTCTGAAGGCTGTATCTGAGCCTCAAGCTCTTCGCGCTTTACTCGGCTCTCTGCCTCCCAGACTTCCCACTTCCACTCTTCGAGATGCGTAAGGCCATAGACACGAAGCAGGGAGATGGGACAGTAATATTCGTTGCTATAGTGTGAATGAAAATCGATGCGAATAAAGCGATAAAAATCCCGCAACGAGGTCGGTGGATGGAAGGACTAGATAATGCGAGACTAAGCACTATTAACAATCAAGAATCATAGTTACGCACCTGAACTCCTCGGATATTCTTTGCCTTGTACGTTCCTGCGTTAACCCATCCCTCCTGACTCGTCGTATACGTCTTTGCGACGCTAACCGTAAAATCCTTGAATACCCCACTGAAGAACTCATAGTTTGCGAGTTGAACAGTGTCTATCCGAATATCGTCGCACAACTCCACCACCACGAATTGATTTTCCTTTGGAGAATTGCATGGACTGAGCATGTATCTGTCCTTCTTGGAAGACAGTATCGCCGAAGGTGATTTTGCTGAACGATGGGAAGTGTGCACACGAGCTGAGCAGTCCATGCTGGCATAGTTGAACCGGTCCGTCAAAGGTACTTGGAAATGCGGTGACACCTTTTCGAGGTCCACTACACTTGATACTAGGGGTTCTGAGCCCTCTGAATGCGACGAAGAGGAGTCTTGCTCGCCAAGAGGTGTCCCAGATTCTGCATTCCCGTTCCGTGTCGCTGTGACATGGCTTCCTAGCGAAGACATATTTCCTTCCTTTGACTGCTTCACCTTCCATTCCTCAAACGAAAGCAAAACATCATCCTCTACAGGCTCCAATGGCGGCAATGGTATCAAGCAGCACACCGGTGGTTCTTCTTCCCGGATAACTTTGGTCGAAATGGCACGAAAAGGGTCATTGGGCGAGCTTGGGACGGAAAATACTGGTAGAGCGAGTAATAAGACTACAAGTGTTGAAGGAAGGATGTGAAATGGACCCATGGGCCGAATGAATGCCTCTGGTAAGTACAAAATACTGTACCTGGGCAGATGGATGGTAGTGGCAATAAATAGAGTATCACGGCTCCCAGGCGTCATATAGCAATTGCCGCTTTCGGATAGACAAGCACGGCATTATCACCGAAGATAAAAATGCCCATCAACATGGCAAAAAAAAAAAAAAAAAAAAAAAAAAAAGGGAATTTTTCAAGTATGTACCGTACGTACATATGATAATCTACACATCGTGAAAGAATGAATGAGAGAATGGGAGGGATCAGTCACAGTGCAGGCCGAGAAAAAGGTGGAATTGGAGCAGTCCATGTAGATTTTATATAATTCGCCCCAGCTTTGCAACCCCGACACGTTATAATGCGCACCCTAACCACCGCACATCATTGCCGTGTCAGGGTACCTTTATTATTCTCCTTCCCTTCTCCCATGTACAGCATTGTCCTCTATCCTCCCATTTGTTCGCTGATCTATTTATTGGTATCTCTAGTACACTGTCTAATCATGATCACACCCCTATGGCCCCACTGCTGTTCATTGGTAAGTGTGCATAATTATCAGGGTGGGCACGTCCTGATTGCCAGTTTTGGTAGATTCCGTCTCATTATCATTCACCCTCAGTGTGCAAATTATTATTCGATCTTTGATGTTTCTTCGGTTCCTAGGCACGTACGATTTATCATTCTGTTTGACCTAGGCTCATTATCATTGGTACTCAGCTCCCCTACTCCGGATACCGGACTCATTATCATTTGACCCCGGTTAATACAACCCCAGCGCTCATCTATGAATAGCCCTTGACAGCCAGCAATCACAAGCGAAACTTCCTTATTTCATCGCCTGCATCCTATGTTGCATCGAACTTCATTTCTTGGAGTCTAAGGTACGTGTTATTCGCTATTTTACAGATCCAGTCTCATTATCAGTGTTTCTATGCCTTGGCTGCTTCCGGTGCACTGTTTTCGGTCGTTGCCGGTGGCTTGAACCTTGAAGATTTTCAGCTGTATAGTACTCGGCAATGACCGGGAACATATCTCGAAGCCCAGCCTTACATCTCGCAGCGACCAGCCCAACATGGACGATTGACACTCAATATTCGGGCCTTGGATGCAATTGCGCTAAGAGTTGGGTATTTTGAAGGGATTAAAGGTGTGTGTGCTCTACTTTATCCATATATTTAATAAACTGACTGGTTACTTTTATTTTCAGTCATTGAGAATCGAATCTGCATCAGGTATTCAGTCGCATCCATGGTGGCTCTGCTCGTCCTTTGGAATTCACACTGTCGTTTGCCCCAATACCAATGATGACAGGTCTTTCTCCCTGGTACCACCCATGCTGTGTAGAGAACCCACCTTGTACATATATATCCAATATACACTTCTCCCATCATTCCACTTCCACATGCTCGCTGTGAACCCTCGACAGGACTACAAAAACGACCATTCCTGAGCCTTCGTGAGGTGATTTACTGATTAGTCTTCATCCTGTACAGCGCCTATCTACCTTCTATGTAACGTTCATCAAGGATTCCTGAATTGTTTGGGGAAGGCCACTCTCGAGACAAGAATGGGGTACAAATTCCACAAGCGCTGAATAAACGCTCGGGATTGAACTACGTCCGGCTCATCGGAATTAGTTTTCGGGAGGAACTTTCCTCGTACATATCCACCACACCATTTGCAGACTTAGCAAACATTACCATTCGAGTCGGAACATAAAAGAGGACCAACTGAGTGCTCCTGGTGCTATTAGATCCTCAAATGAAAACGTCAAGCGGCACGCAAGCTCAGAAAGGCTTTCATTCGCACTTTACTTACAATTTGTACGTCTCAATAGCTGCAAAGTTATCCCCTCCCACGCTAGCAACAGAGTCAACTGAATATCATGTCAAAAAGCATTGGAAGTTGTTCAATCCATACCTGTAGCCCGTGGACGTTCGCGCACACGCGCAGGATATCTGAAACTACAGCCAGTCTCCCCAAGCATTCTTACCATAACGGGTAAGAGCCAACCAAAAAAGGCAATTAATATTTCCAAATTTGACAACACTAATGAGATATGCACATGCGACGCTTATCGACCTCCGCTGAGAAACCAAACTGCAGCTGAGAGTCATTCAATGTTGCTTGTATTGCCTGAAGGCTTCAGGGGAATATTTCCATACCCAAAAAAGTGTAAACCACGAGAACGGAAGTTCCGAGGGCTCAAGAACATACGTTATAAACCAGGTATGTCATTTTCTACAATGGAAATAGGATATGTTATATTGAGTAGTGATAGGTAGAATGCGAAGCATAGCAAGAGCAAGGGATAATATTTGTACGATGGGTATACATGTCTTCGATGCCTCATGTTTCAGCAGGATCGGTACTACATTAGATAACAACCAATTTGTCAGTTCAATGGGCACGCAAAAAACGATATGAGACGCACCTTCCAATCAACATTGTTACCTCCTCGCTGTCTGCCCAAGTGATGGTACTGACTACCCTCCTGCGGTGGGATGGGAGAAATGTCAAGGATGGTGCTTCGGGGGCCCCACGAGTTGGTTGAAATATATGCTTGGGTGATTCCGAGAACTGTACAGCCCGAAGAGAGTTAAGGTTCACGGAGGCAGCCGAGACATCTGAAAGGTGTAAATTATAATGAGGCAATGTGCAGGAGAATGATAATAAGGCGCACCAATTGACGTGAAGGTTCGGGTTCAAATGATGCGGTGGGGCACTGGATACGAGAAGAGGTCAGATGATACTGAATAATAATGCAATGCTGGTCAATAGCATCCATAATGAACAAATTTCACATTGCCGTAGTCACTCTTGAGCCAGCAGGGCTAGAGACGTGGTGCATGAGTGGCTGTATATGGTAAGGGGTTAGGGAGAGAATAAAAATGAGTGCAAGTATCTATGAATTATAAATGGTACACGCCACGGTGTAGAGAATAATGATAATGAGACCGCTGGGCGCTACTGGACGAATGATAATGCGACGTAGGGGTAGAATTTGGTGGTGCTATGATAAAGTGTAAGTACAGATTGCAGGAGACATTGAGATAACAAGGATACGTACCGTACAACACTACATGACAGGAAGGGACGTGAAAGGAGGAAGCAAGCATCCAACCGTGGAAAATGTCCATGTGTCATAACGCGTAACTGCCGAATTTGGCATTGCTGGCGTTTCCTGGTCTCCCACTTATTATTCGCACCCAGGGCGAATTATTGTTCGTTCCAAGGTATGCTTGCAAAAAGGACAGGAACAATTATCATTCATCAAGGCCTTACAAGATAGCGGGAACATTATAATGTGTCGGGGTTGCAAAGCTGGGGAGAATGAATAAAGTACTACATGGTATGCTGGGAATTGTGCTCGATGGATGGGAATAGGATCCAAGCGAGGGAGAAATGTCAAAGCTATTTGTCAAGGACCGATTGGTCATTGCTCACAAGACTTCAGAACATAGGAAATTTACCTGCTATGTAGGTCCCGAAGATATCCAGTGAAGTCGCGGGAAACGGAATTCCATTGATCCAAGAGAATAGGCCACGACACACCACGACTCTCGCACGTTGAACGTTGAACATTCAGAGGGCACACCGTCATTGTATCCGATTGCAATTATGTCCACCTTGAGGTGAGATCTATAAGTGGAATGTTAACACACCTGCGTGGGTAAAGTTGCGCGCGGGTCGAGGTTATACTGCGGAGTGATTTGGTCAACACTTGCGGTCTGACGGTATTTGGCGGGTCTTCGGAAAGCCGACTTGGATAAGATTATCTCGCGTTTTTAGGTAGTATTGTTGGATAAGTGAGTCGTGATATGAACGTAATACTTTAGGATGCTGTCCCATCAAAGTGTTTCATTTTTTGACGTCCTGAGCACTTTGACCGGTATAGCCGTCGCGGGTACGGTGTCGATTTTTGACACCGCGATTGATACCCCTTACTGCGTGAGAGCATATGCGCATGGCTAGTTGAGTCCAATAACAGGGTATATTGTATTTATTACTACTTGCTAGCATCAAGAGTAAATCACTTCAAATTAGACGACAACCTAAAACATTCATTGAGTACAAATTAGCAAACGCCATGAAAGATGAAGACTTACAGGCCATCCAGACTTGAAATCAAGTCGATTGATTCCAAGCTACAATTTCAAAGTGAGAAGTAAACAAGCCGTTCGTTCAAACTAAAAAAGAAAAATACATACCAAACTTCCACTACTAGTGTAATAGTCTACGCAGCAGAACAGTAAATATCCTAGATTAACAAAGCTTGATGAGGGCACTCACGATAGACCAGAATAGGACCGTCTCCATCATCGAAAATATCTTGTCCACCAGGCCCAACGATCTATTCACAGAGGTGAGTTTCAGGGTCGCAGAGTGGGAGATGAGAACCTGCATTATCATGAGTACCCAAAAGAAGTGTTCCTCCACCGTTTGTCAAAGCGACACCAGCCTGATCAACAAAGCCAGAATCAGGGCTGCATGACAGTAAGTAGTGTTTGACGACGGCGAAAACGAGACGGCAAACTCGCCTGTTTGATCTTCCGACTCGGATATTATAGGTGCTTGAAGTGCCTTTGCAACAGGCGTCCCAAGACGTGAAGAGGTAGTAGTAACTGCCGTATTTGTACACGGTACTTGCCTCGACAGCGCCTCCTGCATTCGGCCGCTGGGCTATAGGCTTAATGGCCCCCTTAGTTCGACCGGTACCAGGGTCCAACCTAAGAGGTAGCATTAGTGGATAGGTATGAGTGATATAATAGGCAGACTGACTGTACACTCTTGATACCAGTCCAGAAGCTCCCAAACGAAAGGTACCAAGTATTGCCAACTGAAGAAATTTGAGCATAGTGGTATGAAAAAAGTCATGGCAACCTGGGTATTACTGACCGACTAGAAGGTTGGGATCGATAGCCTGCGTGATATGATCAGTGATCAGCCCGTATACAAGGAAAAACAACTCACGTTGAAGTTGTCATTTGCCGTACTTTCCAACACAAGGCCTTTGTCAGTGAAACTGCCTGTGAGGTACACAATGGTCAATTCTAGTTCCTTTGGACAAAGAAGTCGACCCTGCCAGGTAGTCCAGTTGTAGATGTCGCGTAGAAGATACCAGACTGTGGTAGATCATGAGAGGAGGCTTTGAATTCAATGTTGTTGAGCTAACATGTTTACTTCCGAAACCCGAAGCAGCGTAGAACAACTGGAAGCCAGTGCGATTAGCGAATCCGTCCAGAATTTCATGATGTCGGCGTCGCACGTACATGGAACGTTCCACCAGAGTAGTAACAGTCAGGCGCCCACAATTCCGATCTGCAAGTTGAGATGGATCAGAGAATCCGTTGATATTGAGAGTCCCTGAAAACAGACCTGGCATTGGCCGGTGTGTACCGGTCTGTCCAAGGCGCTCCGTTTGGCCAGACTGCGCCCTCCAGTTTGAAGTCAACACGGGTAGCCGATGACCGAATCGGGATGCCTTTACCGGTGGCTAGCAGGTTCACGTCAGTTATGAACCGCAAGAAATACCGAATGCTGCTCACCAAACAGCCAATATTTCCCATTTTTGTCTTTACACATAGTAGGATCATGAACTGCGATATTTCCTGTGACCGGCCCAGGACCTGGAACCGCTCCAACGACTGCAGCCAAAAAGAGGCCAGACGTTAAAGCAACGTTAAAGGCACGCATCGTAGATAATAGTGTGAAGAACTAGGGATAGCGTTTCATTGGCGTTTTATAGCAAACTCTGTGACAGCCGCATATCCCTTTTTTCCAATCCCATTGCCATGATATTTTTCCGCAAATCCCGCCTAACCGAAAGGTTGCCCTTGTTCGTAGATGCAGGGGAACTGTGATGTCAAAAGAACTTGTGTGGGGTAATCAATCAACGAGTGCAGACGAGAATCAAACAATATATATGGTAACTCGAGAAAGAGCCCTACCTGGAACCTGGCTTGAATTGGATAATTGTGCGGTTGTGAGATCGAGAGACCGGTGCGTGTCAAGAGACCATAGCGATTCTCGGAGTTCTCCGACAACCACGAAATTCATGGTTTTAACGTGACTCGCCAGGTGCATGTTGAATAATATGCGATCCGGTATAGAAATTACGCTGCATGATTCTATATGACATTCCAGGCACCCTAAGCCAGCTAATTCGGTGTATCACAGATATAGTGTTCAGCAAAGCGTTCTGTGGAAGGAGCAAGCAGGAAGGATGAGGTGCAAATTTTCTGGTTGAAAATGGGCATGAGGAACGAACGTGACCTTTCCCCGTGCTCCGAGAGCCCCTGGGCCCTGATCCATAAAAAGCGGCTCCGGATATATACTCTAATGTTTGCTCCGTTTCCGCCACCATGTGGATAAAGAGAATCTAGAACTTGAAGAGGGAGAGGTGGTACTGGGATTGACCGAGGTCGTGGACGTGAACAAGTCGAAGGTGTTGGCAAGGTATTGAGTTGTGACGCGGATGTTGATGATTGACGACATTCGACCAGCTGGCTGACACCCATGAGTGACATTTCTGTCGTCGAGGCAGCAGAGGAAAGACTCAATTTTCCCCAGTCCGTTTCACACGACCCCTACCCAACCTGAAATTATACTTTTACATATCCGGCGACGGTGGTACCAGCCGCTTCGCAGACTCATCCGAATTTCAAATCTCTGCGAAGCGGGTGGCAAGTTGGAACGAGCCTATAGGCTGACCGGGAGTTCAATTCGTCATCTTAGGCTCGTGACCATCCGCTTTCGCCCAACGCGCCAGTCGCTTCGTCGTGTGCTCCTATTTACCCGCCATCAGGTGCAAACAAACTCACGTGCGAACGCAACCGGTAGCGAGTCTATCATCACCTTTACATATCCTGCAAACAGCTACTACACTAACCGGTTATGGGCTTCATGAGGAAAGGCGCAAGTGGATGTATCGACAGCTTACTTCATACACTGACCAACGACAGGCTTGAGAAAAGTGTGAGTGGAGCCTTCTGTACAGATTGAACGGCCTAATGAAAACACTTCCCGACGTCAAACTATACTTCCTTCCTTGCGTTCATTTCTTGTCTAAAAACACAGCCAGAATAACAATCACATTCAAATGTTCAGACTTTTCAGTGTATTTTAGTAACGTAAACTCCAAAACCTTCATCTCAGAAGAGGAACGTTGCACCGCCCATACGCTTCATCAACACCTTTGATACATTTCAATTTCCTTCGTATTCTGTTCTGTCTTGGCATGGGATCCCCTTCACGAGAAGAGAAGTCCGCTATCCTCGTACGTGCCTGGAGATGATTTAGTAGATGTGGGCAAGTCTGTGGGCAAGACGTGAGCTCACCGCCTCAGTAGGGTATGACGAACTTGATAGGGGCAGTCAATCCACCAATGGCCATTAGACGTCACATGGAATAGGATCCGTACAGACGCGTACATGGTATTTCGCAGTCGGTCCTCGAGGATAGCAGCACCAGTAGAGGAGTGTCTGGATAGCACCTCAAAAAAACACTGGCAAGGTATAGTTCCCGTGAGGGATTACCGAGAACTTGAAGACGCGGAGTTCTTCGGGCTAGCAATACGATTGAGTGTGAAGCCTAATGTGTAGCAAGTAATTCACGAGTGTGGACAAAGCTGTTGAGCGTAGATTGTCAGCATCAGCGCGAGGACGGGAAAGACATACCAGGATTGAATTACGCCATGCCCCAGGTTGGTTGACCCCGATGTGAAGAATATCGGGTGGAATCGCAATAACTCTACAGCTTTCCTTGCCAATGTGAGCCTCGTTCGACTCCAAAGCGTTTTCGAAGCGGTGCCGGTCTATCAGGTGTCAAATTGTTCAGTTTGCCACTCATCATCAGATCCGGGGTAGTTCCTTCATAGACTCATTGAGAACAATGAACGCGGTTGCTTTAATGATTGAGCCAAAAGCTGTCAATCTCGACCTAAAAGCACTTAATGAACACGAGGCAAAAAGTTGCTGTCAAAATCCATATATGTTATACGGTCAATTCGTCCTGTACGGATACGTAGATCATACCAGCGCGTCATTACACTGAAAATCATCCACATAGCACATACAGCCGAGTAGCAAAGGGTACATGAGTCTGCTGGTGGTGGTGGTGGACAAAGCAGTGGGTCCTTGAGAAAAAATTTTTTGTACAAGTGTGTACGTAAAAGCTGACGTGGTTCAAATTTCAACTTGTCTTCTTGTCCGAATCACCAATCAGCAACCAAAATTTTTTCTGCATTGCAAGAGGGGGAAGAGCAAGCGAATAACATCCCATCCATGTTAACGTTTCATCAAGCTGACCCGCAGCAGGAACTCGGTACAATCACCGGTACAATCACATCCACAAGATGATTGACGCCTCGAGGGACACTTCGGCGCCAACCGGAACTTTCTTCTCTCAGTTTCCATAGAGAGTGTTTGGCGATTTGCGCAGCATAGCGTTGGTCCAGAAAATGCTAGTAGAAACGCGTCGCTTGACCAGATGCTCATGGAAAGGTGTGTATCAAGTCCTTGCTCTTGGAGCTGTCTGCGTTTTGATTTTCATTGGCTGAAAACCCTTCTGAGAACAGGACGTCAAGTGACTTGCATACCGGAGGATATCGGTTGAACGTCGAGGTTACTCTATGGGGTCAGAACCCCTCAGCGCATCCTCAGGCCTCAGCGCCTACTCTTTGGATACCACCACGACGACACAAGAAGTGCCAAGAGGACACACGGACTCTATACAGCATAATGCCCATAAAGGGAAACCAAAGATGGGGATTGTTATTTATAAAGTAAGACCGCGGAGGCAATCGACTCTAACCAGTTCTCTTTCTACCTCGTCGAGAGAACTCGCAGGATTTCCCTTGTTGTCGCCTCGAGCCTGTCATTGACCCAAAGGTAATCCTGCATTACTGTTCCAGTCTGGGACCCGTTCTGATCACAGACCACAGAGGTGCGCAGCAGCTTCCTACCCATCGCATCGCATCGCGCCATGCCGCCTCTATTGCCCGTCGGGCTAATAGCCACATCTTTTCAAGTCGAGAAAAGACAATTCCATTACGACGAGGACGATGACAATGGGGAAGAACTTTCAGAAGCAGTCAAGACTGGGATTGGCGTTGTGCTGGGTGTGTTTCTTACTCTGGCCCTTGAATTCCGCAGCTGACGGTCCACAATTAGCCATCTTTCTCCTCACCATCGCTGGCTTTGCTCTCGTCTCACTCAAGAAACGACATCGAGAAAAGTTGACCAGGAGATTTAGCCGTGGATCAACGAGCTCATATAACCAGCGCGTTATCGCAAGTGTACCCCCGGCAATGCCACGAACTTCTTTGTTCAACCGCTCTACCTGGCCGCGACCAGATCTTGTTCCGAACGAGACCATGATGAGAAGCGTTGATACACTTCCTCAATATCATGTTCCTCCACCCTACAGCCCTCCCCTCGAGCACCCGGCGCACAAGCGTCCGGGAAGTTGACGTCCTTAATCCCCATTAATTGCCATCATTTGTTCCGAAGCCTTTGAAGAAATGCCGCCTCGTTGTCTTCCATTCTCCCACATTCTTGCCACATTCGCTTATCCGTCCGCTCAGCCACTCTTGGCATCATTGATCGATGAGCAGAGCTCGTCATGCAGTACACATGCAGTGCTTGCGGTGCCCATGCCGAAATTCCTTTACCCTTCCAGCACCCCAATTTCACACCGAAGATCTTTTTCATTATCTCTGTACTTTAATTTCTACACCAAGCGATGGTTACCTGTATGACCTTCAACCCATTTGGAATTAGTCTTATCGCTGTCGTCGTCGCGTTGCTCTCCATTCCTCCCCTTCCCCCCCATATTAATATACAGTACGACCAGCAGTCCTCGCAATTTGTACAGTACTATACCCGGCTGTATACCCTATCAACAAGTAGTTACGGAGCTTGTGTAATGTCTACAATTTTGCGTGAACACTTGTAGAGGCTGTCCATTGCTGTCAAGTACATGGTGAATTCTTCAACAGCTTTATTTTTTGACGACGGTTGGACAGAGAATTCAAAGGTACAGTAACTTTGTCTCTGTTTACGTGGTCTCTGCCCGGCCAACTCAGAGCCTTATGCATGCCGTCCGACATACACTTTCCTCCTCGACCTTTAAGCCCCAGGTCGAACTCTTAAACCATGGCTCCTATATCTGACGGTCCCGATGCACAAGATTCTCTCTTCAAAAACGATATCAATAAAGCAGAAGCCGAAGTGATACCTGAAAACCTCGTGCGAGCAACCAACCGGTTGCAATTTCCACCTTCATATGCTGTCGTAGGCGTTTATAGGCTCTGTACGGACAAGGCTCTCTACATACCTGCATGGCAAAAGTGCAAGCACGGAACGATTCGCGGTGCAGTAGTTGGGGTCGTATGGGTGAGTTCTACAGGAATACCAGTACCTCCCTCATTAACACAACAAGTCGTAGACCTTTTTCACCTTTGGGATACAAAAGAAATTCATCGAAGTCTTTCTGTCAAAGTACGTGGTTACATGCCTCTTTTTTTTAATTTCTCTGCGAAATTCTGACGTGGCGACCTTCATTCACCCAGCTCGCCCCGTGTCACTGGCCTTTCAACCGATACAATATTCGGGTACAAGATTCCATTTAACATTCATACATGTCAGAACTCTCTTTGTGTCTCCATCCATTTAATTCACTTTCTGATGTATACTATATCAGATGCTGCGGCACTCATGGTTGGATCCCAGATAACTTGGATCCTGCGCTTCTTCCTATCCCGAAACATCCGAATCGCCCGCGACCGCGTTTGGGAGCAAACTGTAGCATCTCGTGGCAAAGGACCAGATTTCTGGCAACCATATGTCGAGGAATGGGATCATCCACCAGTCGTGCAAGATTCGTGGGGTGAACGATTTGCGAACAAGTGGCTTGGAGGGTGGTTTGGGCTGTTCTTAGTCAAGCGAGGTTCGTTCTTTAGCCCTTGGTGTATGATCTGTGTGGTCGGGCACTAACAATACCTACTTTCTCATCAGTTCTTTTGATCCCGTTCAATTTCTACCCTCTGGTTGGTATCGTTGTCTCAGCTTGGCTCAAAGGGCTCGGAACGGCTCATGCTCTTCACCGAAGGGTAAGCATGCTTCTTATACTCGGTAGAAAGTGGCTCATATTCGTTTGTTTGTAGTACTTTGAAGCCAAAAAGATGACTCCCCGACAAATTGCTGTATTCATGGAGGAAAGGAAATGGGACTATCGAAGTAAGCCATCAATCTCCATAACGATGACTAGTTCTGACTCTCAATTCCCGTTCTGCAGCATTCGGGTTTACTGCAGCCCTACTCGAAGGTCTTCCCATCATTGGATTGTTCTTCATGGTTTCAAACCGAATCGGTGCTGCGATGTGGGCTCATGGTACGTCTGACATGGCCAGCTTACATTGATCGAATTCTGATTTTCGACCGTCCCAGATTTGGAGAAGAGACAACATTACATTGCAGCGAAGAAAGCTTCCAAACAGCAGTAGATGTAACAAATAACAAGCTATGGACTTGTTTTCAATAGACTCAAACTGTACATTTCCAATACAAAAGAATCGGATTCCCAGACCACCCTAGCTGGCGTTTCGATTGGGCCATTCAGCAAGCCACTCTTACATCTCGGCGTCGATAGCAGGATCAACATGAGAGATAGGCATGCGATCGGTGCTGGATCCTCTGTCGAGAATCTGCGACTTCGATCGTAGTTGCTATGAGATTGAACGAGATGCCCACGACCATTCACAATGAACCAGCCTGTCAATGGAAGGAATATCGTAGCCACCATGTTTCGCATTCGTCCGCCTAACAGTGAACTCCAGCGTCTAGCGGTGGGCTTGGCTGTTATCAAGCTTGGTTAAGGTCCCGCGTGTAGTATGACCACGCGCATGACATCCGGATATAGGTCAGGGATAGGCATGCTGAAT